>JBBDGP010003028.1:0-362500 GCA_037952835.1 Lithobates septentrionalis | reverse complement strand
TATAGAAGGGAATAAACAAACAGCATGCTGTGGACAGGGCAACGTGCTGCCGAACACGTCGTTGTGGTTTTTAAATGAGGAAGTAGCAGTCTATCAATCTATTATGAGAGCCTATTACCAAATGATTAATTCCATTTCTACAGAACTAGGTATTGGTTTTGTGCCAGGGCCATCGCAATTTCTGGCACTGGTATAAGAAACAATACTACTGTAGCGCTGGTAGATTTTTTAATCTACTGCTGATAAGTAAATTTAGTGGGTTATCTGTTCATACATAGTCAGATTTGCCTCTGTTTCAGCTCAGCTGAGTTGCATGTAGTTTCACATTGTGCCTGTGGGTGTCGTTGTCACCATGGGCCGGTGTTGGAAAGGCAACACGTTGAGGTGTATGGGTGCTCCTCTGTCCCGGAGATAACTCGGTGGAGGTGGTCCTCCAAGTTGCATTCTGGGAGAGGGTATTTATGGGAGAGACGCCATGTTTTATAGTTCTTTCGTTCCACCTGCTGGTCCTCCTGGCCGACAGGTATGTGCTAGGAGTACTACCGCGTGGTCCTCCGATCGGGAGGCCCACGTAGCTGCAGCACGTGGGTGGGCCCAGAAGCCTGTCTGGGGCCTACCACAGCGGCAAGGGAATGGTCCTGTGCTGTCTGTCCTACGGGAAGAAGCTGGACAACTGACAAGATCCCAGGGGAGGACCGTCATGGAAGGATCATGCAGAGTGCTGGTCTGGAGAGGGGCCTGGTGAATCGGTTGGAGGACGCATCCTAAAGTTAACCTACCACATAGTACTGCCGGGTCCACTTAAAGGTTCTACTACTGTGTTTGCTATTCACCGTAAACCATTACATCCTGTGGCAGAGGATCATACGGGTTTCTATTCCGTTCAAGTCTGTGGCAAAGACTTTTGTTCGTACTGCGTACTGGCTGCTAGGTTAGTGAGAGAAACCTATCCAGGCGGGCAAAGATTCAACTCTAATGCCGCGTACACACGAGCTGACTTTACGGCAGACTTTGCCCGGCGGACGGGATTTCGTCGGACAATTCGATGTGTGTGGGCTTTGTTTTCTCAAAAGTTGGACGGACTTATAGGGCGTACACACGGTCGGACTTTGTTCGGACATTCCGACAACAAAATCCTAGGATTTTTTCCGACGGATGTTCGCTCAAACTTGTCTTGCATACACACGGTCACACAAAGTTGTCGGAAAATTCGATCATTCTGAACGCGGTGACGTAAAACACGTACGTCGGGACTATAAACGGGGCAGTAGCCAATAGCTTTCATCTCTTTATTTATTCTGAGCATGCGTGGCACTTTGTGCGTCGGATTTGTGTACACACGATCGGAAATTCCGACAACGGATTTTGTTGTCGGAAAATTTTATAGCCTGCTCTCAAACTTTGTGTGTCGGAAAATCCGATGGAAAATGTGTGATGGAGCCCACACACGGTCGGAATTTCCGACAACAAGGTCCTATCACACATTTTCCATCGGAAAATCCGACCGTGTGTACGGGGCATTAGATTTGAAACATGTTTCAAATCTATCCGACGGACTTGAGTCCGGTCGAAAAGTCCGCTCGTCTGTATGCTAGTTTGACAGACAAAAAGCCACGCTAGGGCAGCTGTTGGCTACTGGCTATGAACTTCCTTATTTTAGTCCGGTCGTACGTCATCACGTACGAATTCGACGGACTTTGGTTGATTGTGTGTAGGCAAGTCCGTTCATTCGGAAAGTCCGTCGTAAAGTCCGCTCGTGTGTACGCGGCATAAAAGGAGAGTACATTCATCTACAAGATTCCAATTCCTAATACTACACTAAGAAAAGGTATTTGAACTTCCCCTGCAACTCTTCTTCGGCCTCTTTTCTGCGACTTCCTTTAATCACGTTTATTAAAGCATTGGAAAAGATACTCAAGTGTCCAGTGCCTACATTGTCTGGAATTAAACTCCACGGGATCCTAGACCCGGTTCTGGTGAAATTGAGGTAACGAAAGTGACGGTAACAGCCCGCTATAAACCAGCAGCTCCACCAAGAGTTATTGCTACACTACCAATAATAATAATAATAATATTAATACGAGGAGCATGCACACGTGACAGGCAAGTCTCTCCATATTCAAAACATTACAGATGAAACAGATCATTTGGGGGCAATTTGTACTGTCCCGGCCTCGAGAAATGATGAATGGAATGATCGATTTTCAGATATACATTATATATACCATAGTTTGTGGACTCTATAACTTTCCTACATACTAAATAATATACACTGATTTGCATTATAACAAAATGCATTTTATCCCAAATTTGTGAAGAAAGGTTTTTTTATTTGCAAAATGTTTTAAGAGAAATAGAGAAAAACACATTTTTTTCAATATTTGCGGTCTTTTATTATTTGTTTAGCAAAAAGCAAAAAAGAAAAACCCAGTGGTGATTAAATACCACCAAAAGAAAGCTCTATTTCTGTGAAAAATGTAATATTGTTACAGCGTTGCATGACCGCGCAATTGTCATTCAAAGTGCGACAGCGCTGAAAGCTGAAAATTTTCCTGAGCAGGAATGAGGGTGAAGGTGGCCCGGTATTGAAGTGGTTAAAAAGGAGCCAAATAAGGATGTGATAATAAATGGCTTCATATGATCAATATCCATAAATAAAATATAATAAAATAATGGATATTGAGATCAAATTCAATATCAAAATTTCCAGATTTCTGCCAGGGGAGGGCAAACTTTTGAGCACAACTGTAGTCCTCCTGATCCCTACACTCTGCACATTATATACTCCTGATCCCTGCACTCTGCACATTATATACTCCTGATCCCTGCACATCCTTTACTCCTTATCTCTACACTCTATACATTATATACTCCTGAGCTCTGCACTCTGTACATCATATACTCCTTACCCCTGCACTCTATACATTATATACTCCTGAGCTCTGCACTCTATACATTATATACTCCTGAGCTCTGCACTTTATACATTATATACTCCTGAGCTCTGCACTCTATACATTATATACTCCTGAGCTCTGCACTCTATACTTTATATACTCCTTACCAGGGTTTTTTTTTACTCAGAAAATAGGTGCTGGAACCACAACTCCACAAACCCCCCTCCACACACACCCTCCAAACCGCATCAAATAGTGGGTGTGGTCAAATTTCACTAACAGTAGGAGGCATTAAACACCAGGAGTGCATTATGTACAGAGTGCAGAGTTCAGAGGAGTTATGCACAGTGCAAAATTTAGGGGTGCACTACGTACAGAGTGCAGAGTTCAGGGGTGCACTACATACAGAGTGCAGAGTTCAGGGGTGCACTACATACGGAGTGCAGAGTTCAGGGGTGCGCTGCATACGGAGTGCAGAGTTCAGGGGTGCGCTGCATACGGAGTGCAGAGTTCAGGGGTGCGCTGCATATGGAGTGCAGAGTTCAGGGGTGCGCTGCATACGGAGTGCAGAGTTCAGGGGTGCGCTGCATACGGAGTGCAGAGTTCAGGGGTGCGCTGCATACAGAGTGCAGAGTTCAGGGGTGCGCTGCATACAGAGTGAAGAGTTCAGCCATCTTCCACAGCTGCTTACTTCTGCATCCCCCATCCATATCTCACTTTCATTCCCGCTCCTTATAAAAGCTCCACCATTTTCCACATGTCTTACTTTTATTGCTGTATTAACCCGAAGTGCCCAGCCAACTCTAGTATCTCCTGACACACTGTGGGTGTCTCTGCCTCTCTCACTTGCAGGGAGATCATCCAGTGGGGGGGGGGGGGGGTGTTGGCATCTACACTGCACCCCAGACACCTGCATCCTCCTCGTCCCCATCCTGCATTGAGTGGGATCCACTCCGGAGATCAGATCTGTGGGAGCCGTTGGGAGACAAGCTGTCACATGTAAACACAGAAGCCAAGTGATAGTGGTGAGCAGGGAGCAGAGGGTCTGAGCCGGAGGTGGTGGAGCTGAGTTCCACCAAGTTCCAGCTGAAAAAAAGCCCTGCTTACCTCTGCACTCTATACATTATATACTCCTTACCTCTGCACTCTATACATTATATACTCCTTACCTCTGCACGCTATACAATATACACTCTATACTGTACACTCCTGACCAAGGTGTTAATTGTCTTTTTGGTTTATAATTATTTAATGAAGCTGTCAGTTCTGTCTGTATTTTATGTTCAGAAAAGAATCAAGCACCCCAGATGGGATTTGAACCCACAACCCTGACTAAGGATGCCATTACCTTACCCGTTGCTTGTGTTTCGTGTTTGTTTGTTTTTGGGGAGGGGTTATTATTTTATGAAATGTACAATTAGTGTACAACCAATTTTTATCGGGGGAAAATCCATAGAATGATATTAATCTAGGGCTTTGATGGACACCAGAGGTCGGTCAGTGTTATCTTCTGACTCCTCAGTGGTGAGGCCTTTTCAGAACCCTAAACCTTCTGATGATTCAGAGGAAGGCAAAAACCCCCCTTGGTCATATTATCTCCAAAGGAGGAAAAATTCCTTCCTGACCCCATAAGGCGGTCGGATCATCCCTGAATCATCGGTCTAGGGTGTCCAGTTCATCTCCCGCCCACATATGTAAACGGTGTTCAATCCACACAGGTGAGGCATCACCGCGATCGTTATAGCGACAGCATTCATTCTAGCACTAGACCTCCTCTGCAAATCTAAACTGATAACCTGTAGAAAATTTTAAAGTGTTGCCTAAAGAGATTTTTAGTACCGAAGTTTGTCGCCATTCCACGAGCGTGCGCAATTTTAATGTTCAGTATCTATTTACTCGGCGTAACATCACCTTTCACATTATACAAAAAAAAATTTGGGTTAACTTTACTATTTTCTTATTTTTTAATTCAAAAAAGTGTATTTTTTCCCCCCAAAACTTGTGTTTGTAAGACCGCATGCGCAAACACAATGTGACATAAAGTATTGCAGCGATCTCCATTTTATTCTCTAGGGTCTCTGCTAAAAAAAATAATATAAATAATGTCTGGGGGTTCTAAGTAATTTTCTAGCAAAAAAATACGGATTTTACCTTGAAAACAACAAGTGTCAGAAATAGGCTTGGTCCTTAAAGAGGTTGTAATCCTCCCTGTATTATTTGTACCTATAGGTAAGCCTAGAACAATGATTACCTGTAGGTACTGTAAATATCTCCTAAACCTGCGCCGTTTAGGAGATATTTACTGTATACTGCGCTGATGATGTCATCGGCGCATGCGCTCTTAAGGAGCGGTCGCCCGCGCTGTTTCATCAGAAGCAAAAGTATTGGGACACCTGCCTTCTCACACACACATGAACTTTAATGGCATCCCAGTCTTAGTCCGTAGGGTTCAATATTGAGTTGGCCCACCCTTTGCAGCTAAAACAGCTTTAACTCTTCTGGGAAGGCCGTCCACAAGGTTTAGGAGTGTGTCTATGGGAATGTTTGACCATTCTTCCAGAAGGGCATTTGTGAGGTCAGGCACTGATGTTGGACGAGAAGGCCTGGCTTGCAGTCTCCGCTCTAATTCCTCCCAAAGGTGTTCTATCGGGTTGAGGGCAGGACCCTGTGCAGGCCAGTCAAGTTCCTCCATCCCAAACTCACTGATCCATGTCTTTATGGACCTTGCTTTGTGCACTGGTCCAAATCATTTGGTGGAGGGGGGATTATGGTGGGGGGTTGTTTTTCGGGGGCTGTGCTTGGTCGCTTAGTTCAAGTGATGGGAACTCTTAAGGCGTAACCAAACCAAGATATTTTGGACAATTTCATGCTCATAACTTTGTTGAAACAGATTGATCCCCCTGCCGCCACAGTGAAAGAGAAGTGCGTAAGCGGATACAGACATGGGCATGTCCTGGCCCCTGCATTCTGGGCATTACGCTCTGCTGGCCCCTGCACTCTGTACGTTACGTCCTCCTGGCCCCTGCACTCTGTACGTTACGCCCCGCTGACCCCTGCACTCAGTGTGTTACGCTTTCCTGACCCCTGCACTCAGTGCGTTACGCTTTGCCTGCCCCTGCACTCTGTACGTTAGGCCCGCTTGGCCCCTGCACTTTGTGCGTTAGGCCCTCCTGGCCCCTGCACTCAGTGCGTTACGCTTTGCTGGCCCCTGCACTCTGTACGTTAGGCCCTCCTGACCCCTGCACTCTGTACATTATGCCCTCCTGACCCCTGCACTCTGTACATTATGCCCTCCTGACCCCTGCACTCTGTACATTACGCCCTCCTGACCCCTGCACTCTGTACATTATGCCCTCCTGACCCCTGCACTCTGTACATTATGCCCTCCTGACCCCTGCACTCTGTACATTACGCCCTCCTGACCCCTGCACGCAGTGTGTTAGGCTCTCCTGACCCCTGCACTCTGTGCCTTATGCTCTTCTGACCCCTGCACTCTGTGCATTATGCCCTCCTGTCCCCTGCGTTTTGTGCATTAAGCCCTCATGACCCCAGCACTCTGTGCGTTATGCTTTCCAGACCTATGCCTTCTGTGCATTATGACCTCCTGACCCCTGCTCTAAAACATATTTATTGGTAAATATAACAGACCAAACAGATGCAAATAAGAGAAGTTTATTGTTAGCGTTATCATACACTTTAACAATTTTACAAACAAAATTTAAGAACTGTACAGGCAAACGTTACAACAATAATTCAAAATGTCCGCTCATCGGAAACATGCTCTATTTTGCCTTTAAATAATCCAGCACCTCTACAGGAAAAACATGATGTACTAGATCATCCCGGGGCTCCATGTGTACAAAGAACCTGAACACTACATCTTATTTTATGAGAGATCTGGGATGCATCACACATGCTGTGTAGCAGATCTATGTTACAGGTCCAGTGAATTCATCAGTGTCACTGTAATGTCTTTAAAAGTAAATGCCAATAAAAATAGTTTGCTGCGAACCTACATTGTGTCTCTATCTTAATTGTGAGGCACAGCTGTGATGTCGGAATCTGGGCCAGTGGCAACCATTCATCCAGGGCGCAGGGGCGCCGCCCCCCTAATCCATGCGCCCGGCCCCTAATCTTCATGCAGGGTGAAGCACATGATTAGAGCCTGATGCACACAGTTGCGTGACAATAGCATATTATATTTGCTAATGTTTTCCTGTTACTCTTCCCGGCCAATCAGCAAGCGGGTACTGAGACCCGATTGGCTGAGAGTCCTAAGTCCTGATTGTCTGGGAGGAGAAGCAATCGCCGGGACTCAGTGGCATCACTAGGGGGGGCCAGAGGGATCCATGGCCCTCCCCAACATTATACTGTGCCCCCCAATTAAAACGCCTTTTTTTGCATTCACTATGCTCTAGGTGATTTCCTGACTTCAGCTCGCTGTGTGGAAAGAGCAGGGCAGACTCAGTCACGTGGGATTGTCATGGTGGCGCCCAGTGGAAGCTCCATGATGACCCTCGTGGTCGGTGCCCAGTTCCCCCATGTACCCCCCTCCCAGGGATGGCACTCTGCAGTACAGTATAATACTGGAGCACCTGATGGGGGAGAAGAGGAGACCGAACGAGGTGATCTTGGGGGGGGAGGGGGCCTCGGAGGGATCCCCACACCCATCAAATCTGAGCAGCAGAAGATGATGGAGCGGGTGATGGAGAGCTGTGCCTTCAGCCTGGACAAAGAGCCAAGCTGCCATGGGGACTGGGTAGGGGCGAGGAAGGAGTAGAACTGAGCAGGAGAAGCAGAGGCATCAATTTAGTTGAAGGTAATCTGCAGAATGTGTACAGGAAGTGAGATTTACTGCAAGGTCTCCTCTCTTTATTCTCTCTGTATTTTCTGATGCCTCTCCTTATCTCTCCCCCCCCCCCCCCTTTCCTCACCCTACTCTTTTCCCTCTCTCTCCCTCCCTCCCACTCACTCTTCCTCTCTCTCCCCCTCTCCTATATAACATTATATTTTTCAAACGCATAACAATTTCAACATAAAATTGCAGTATATTAGTGATGGTGACACCCCCTCAAGAAATAAAACAACTCTTACAATAGGGGGTGTCACCATCACTAATATGCTACGATATTTTATTTGTTTGAAAGTTATAAAGTTGAATTTTGGTTTATATTGGTCTAATGATGGGAATGATGGGATTATTTAACATTGCCAGTAATGCAAGGGGTTAATTAACACTGCTACTGGTCATTGCTGTATTAGTGGTCAGTAGCAGTGTTTAATAACCCCTTGCATTACACGCTACTAGTGGAAATTTTGTTTAACCTCCTTACTCTCCCAGGAGGTTAATCACATATACAGGTATGCACATTACTCTCCCAAGAGGTTAATCACATATATGTACAAAGCTGCAATAGTGGCAATTGTCAGTCATTAACCCCTTGCATTACTGGCTAGTGGCCTTCTCATTTCCCCAAAGGGTTAGCAATTTGTACAAAGCCGCATTAGTGGCCGGTCACTATGTTATCCCTGGTTTTGGATGGGTTATTACTGCGTAAACTGACACCAATACTAGGCTTTATTACTGCGTAAACTGGCACCAATACTAGGCTTTATTACTGCGTAAACTGGCACCAATACTAGGCCTTATTACTGCGTAAACTGGCACCAATACTAGGCTTTATTACTGCGTAAACTCGCACCAATACTAGGCCTTATTACTGCGTAAACTGGCACCAATACTAGGCTTTATTACTGCATAAACTGGCACCAATACTAGGCTTTATTACTGCGTAAACTGGCACCAATACTAGGCTTTATTACTGCGTAAACTGGCACCAATACTAGGCTTTATTACTGCATAAACTGGCACCAATACTAGGCTTTATTACTGTGTAAACTGGCACCAATACTAGGCTTTATTACTGCATAAACTGGCACCAATACAAGGCTTTATTACTGCGTAAACTGGCACCAATACTAGGCTTTATTACTGCATAAACTGGCACCAATACAAGGCTTTATTACTGCGTAAACTGGCACCAATACTAGGCTTTATTACTGCGTAAACTGGCACCAATACTAGGCTTTATTACTGCGTAAACTGGCACCAATACTAGGCTTTATTACTGCGTAAACTGGCACCAATACTAGGCTTTATTACTGCATAAACTGGCACCAATACTAGGCTTTATTACTGCGTAAACTGGCACCAATACTAGGCTTTATTACTGCGTAAGCTGGCATCAATACTAGGCTTTATTACTGCGTAAACTGGCATCAATACTAGGCTTTATTACTGCGTAAACTGGCACCAATACTAGGCTTTATTACTGCGTAAACTGGCATCAATACTAGGCTTTATTACTGCGTAAACTGGCATCAATACTAGGCTTTATTACTGCGTAAACTGGCATCAATAGTAGGCTTTATTACTGCGTAAACTGGCACCAATACTAGGCTTTATTATTGCGTAAACTGGCACCAATACTAGGCTTTTTTATTGCATAAACTGGCACCAATACTAGGCTTTATTACTGCTTAAACTTGCACCAATACTAGGCTTTATTACTGCGTAAACTGGCACCAATACTAGGCCTTATTACTGCGTAAACTGGCACCAATACTAGGCTTTATTACTGTGTAAACTGGCACCAATACTAGGCTTTATTACTGCGTAAACTGGCACCAATACTAGGCTTTATTACTGCTTAAACTGGCACCAATACTAGGCTTTATTACTGCGTAAACTGGCACCAATACTAGGCTTTATTACTGCGTAAACTGGCACCAATACTAGGCTTTATTACTGCGTAAACTGGCACCAATACTAGGCTTTATTACTGCGTAAACTGGCACCAATACTAGGCTTTATTACTGCATAAACTGGCACCAATACTAGGCTTTATTACTGCGTAAACTGGCACCAATACTAGGCTTTATTACTGTGTAAACTGGCACCAATACTAGGCTTTATTACTGCATAAACTGGCACCAATACTAGGCTTTATTACTGTGTAAACTGTCACCAATACTAGGCTTTATTACTGCGTAAACTGGCATCAATACTAGGCTTTATTACTGCGTAAACTGGCATCAATACTAGGCTTTATTACTGCGTAAACTGGCATCAATAGTAGGCTTTATTACTGCATAAACTGGCACCAATACTAGGCTTTATTATTGCGTAAACTGGCACCAATACTAGGCTTTTTTATTGCGTAAACTGGCACCAATACTAGGCTTTATTATTGCGTAAACTGGCACCAATACTAGGCTTTATTACTGCGTAAACTGGCACCAATACTAGGCTTTATTACTGCGTAAACTGGCATCAATATTAGGCTTTATTACTGCGTAAACTGGCACCAATACTAGGCTTTATTACTGCGTAAACTGGCATCAATACTAGGCTTTATTACTGCGTAAACTGGCATCAATACTAGGCTTTATTACTGCGTAAGCTGGCATCAATAGTAGGCTTTATTACTGCATAAACTGGCACCAATACTAGGCTTTATTATTGCGTAAACTGGCACCAATACTAGGCTTTTTTATTGCGTAAACTGGCACCAATACTAGGCTTTATTATTGCGTAAACTGGCACCAATACTAGGCTTTATTACTGTGTAAACTGGCACCAATACTAGGCTTTATTACTGCGTAAACTGGCATCAATATTAGGCTTTATTACTGCGTAAACTGGCACCAATACTAGGCTTTATTACTGCGTAAACTGGCATCAATACTAGGCTTTATTACTGCGTAAACTGGCATCAATACTAGGCTTTATTACTGCGTAAACTGGCATCAATAGTAGGCTTTATTACTGCATAAACTGGCACCAATACTAGGATTTATTATTGCGTAAACTGGCACCAATACTAGGCTTTTTTATTGCGTAAACTGGCACCAATACTAGGCTTTATTATTGCGTAAACTGGCACCAATACTAGGCTTTATTACTGCGTAAACTGGCACCAATACTAGGCTTTATTACTGCGTAAACTGGCATCAATATTAGGCTTTATTACTGCGTAAACTCGCATCAATACTAGGCTTTATTACTGTGTAAACTGGCATCAATACTAGGCTTTATTACTGTGTAAACTGGCACCAATACTAGGCTTTATTACTGAGTAGAAAGACAAACACTCCTGCACACAAGTGAGTACCAGGTGAACTAGAGCTTGTAATGGATAGTGCCACAGGCCTTGCTGCCCTCAAGGATAGGGGTATACCTGGGCTCTGAGGAAGAAGGTATTCCTTCAAAACGCATCAGCCGGCAGTGGCCTTCGAAATCTCCTCTGGTATCATCTGGAGTCTGTTGTCTGTAGACCAATTGATGTCATCTGGAGATTACTTGTATCGCAAGTTTTTTCCATCTGTTTGTGAGTAGTTTTTTTAACTTTAGTTTAGTTTAATAAAACATACCTAAGGATAATGCACAAGGTTGGTGCACCATCTTTTTCTCTTTTCTCATTATTACTGCCTAAACTGGCACCAATACTAGGGGTTATTACTGCGTAAACTGGCACCAACATGAGGCTTTATTACTGCGTAAAGTGACTCCAATACTAGGGGTTATTACTGCGTAAACTGGCACCAACACTAGGCTTTATTACTGTGTAAACTGGCATCAATACTAGGCTTTATTACTGCGTAAACTGGCATCAATACTAGGCTTTATTACTGCGTAAACTGGCACCAATACTAGGCTTTATTACTGCGTAAACTGGCATCAATACTAGGCTTTATTACTGCATAAACTGGCACCAATACTAGGCTTTATTACTGCGTAATCTGGCATCAATACTAGGCTTTATTACTGCGTAAACTGGCATCAATACTAGGCTTTATTACTGCGTAAACTGGCACCAATACTAGGCTTTATTACTGCGTAAACTGGCACCAATAAAAGGCTGTATGATTGCGTAAACTGGCATCAATACTAATGTATTATTCCCCTGCAGCACTTCTATTCTGCCACAAGGTGCCCTCAGTCTCTTGTGGTGAATGTAGCCCAGTAGAGGACAGAGGACATATTATGAACGAATAGGCGTCATGGCTCCATCTCCGGAAGGGCACCACTATGGCGACCTTTATTCATAGTGTATTCATGCAGAAAGCAGCACTTACAACATCACATCAGTGTCTCTCTCTGAATCTTCAAGAACTACCCAGCAATGAAGAAGCCTGGGAGCAGAGGAATCTACGTGTCACCAGGTGTGACCAGCAAGAAGACTTTGGAAAAAGGTATGTATACTAACACAATGTATGATGGAAATGAAGAGAGGGGAGTGGTTTTGTAGTTCTAACATACTTCCTGTCCTAGGGGCAAGTGTGTGTTGTCACTAGGCTTAGCCAGAATCCCAATTTTGCCAGAGCAAGATTCTGAAGCTTGTTGAGGTTTAGACATTCGTGCCTATCCACTGCCTGACCTCAATGCGGGTCGTCTATGTTGTCTCCCAGATCCTGACTATTCATAACAGTGTAAAATATCAA
Source organism: Lithobates septentrionalis (assembly GCA_037952835.1). Lineage (NCBI taxonomy): Eukaryota > Metazoa > Chordata > Amphibia > Anura > Ranidae > Lithobates > Lithobates septentrionalis. Next base: position 350,099 of record JBBDGP010003028.1, on the reverse strand, counting down.
AGCTCTGTGATTAAAAGGATTTCCAGCTGTTCCTGCCCAATTATAACAGCTCAAAGTAAATATTAAAATCCTGGCATAAGATACATCAAATAGTATGTAATTATAAAATTCCAAAAAACTTGATATATAAATGCTGCTTCCAGTAGTGATCATGTGACCTGCTCAAGCGATGCCGATGAGCACCGTCTTTGGAGAAATATTTCTTTACATCTATGACCTGATTTGGGTGAAGAGGTACACCCGGCCAGTTTGGAATTCTGACAAATGTTAAGTTCTCATAAAATGGCCTTCAGCAGAAAATCCCCACCCATCAAAATCAACAGACCACGCTGACAAATTTTTATCAGATCAAGAATCCATCCCTCGAATCAAAGGATCCAGCTGGCTTGCAACCAGGGCTACAAGTCTTGTAAAACACTTTTTATTGACTGTGCCGAGAAGCCACAACTTCCTTCTAAAAAATAATTAATGCCAAAATGCCGGCTGGTGCAAGATGAGTGTCTTATGTAGAACGTTAACCCCAACTGTGCTGCATGAACTGTCATTGGGTTATACCAAGAAGAGCAGGAGAACAGAACCTTGTTCCGATTATAATGGGATAAAGAACAGAGGAAAGGAAGAGATAAGGTATATATATATATATATATATATATATATATATATATATATATATATATATATACAGGATATGTGGGAAAGGAAGGAAAGAACGATGAAGGAAAGAAAGGGAAGGAAGAATAAAATGAAGGAGGGAAAGAAAGAAGGAAAGGTAGAAGAGAAAAGATAAGGAAAGAACGGTGGAAGGAAGGAAGGGAAGAATGGAGGTAAGATAAAAAGGAAGGGAGGAAGGAAAAAATGGAGGTAAGAAGAGAAGGGAGGGAGGAGGAAAGATGGAAGGTAAGAAGAGAAGGAAAGAAAAAAGGTAAGAAGAGAAGGAAGGAAGAAAAGAAGGCAGGTAAATAGAAGGAGAATGAAGGAAGGGAGAAAGGAAAGAGGGGAGGTAAGAAGAGAAGGGAGGGAGGAGGAAAGATGGGAGGTAAGAAGAAAAGGGAGGGAGGAGGAAAGATTGGAGGTACGAACAGAAGAAAGGAAGAAATGAAGGGAGGTAAGAAGAGAAGGAAGGAAGGGAGGAAGGATAAAAGGAAGCGACAAAGAGAAGAAAGGAAGGAAAGAAGGGAGGTAAGAATTGAAGGAAGGGAAGGATGAAGAGAAGGAAGAGAAGAAGGGGGGGGAAGGCAGGAAGGTAAGGGAAGGAAAAATACAATGAAGTAAGGAAAGGAGAAAAGGAAAGAATGGAGATAAGAAGGGAAGGAGGGACGAAGGAACAGAGGGGGGAGTGAGGAACAAAAAAGAAGGGAGGGAAGAAGAGAAAGAAGACACACATTTTAGTTTATAATGGGATAAATAACAAAGGGAAGGAAAAGATAAGGAACGAAAGAAGAGAAGACAGAAGGAAGGGAGGAAGGAAAGAAATAAGGGAAGGATGAAGAGAAGATGGAAAGAAGGAAGGGAGGTAAGAAGTGAAGGAAAGGAAGAAGGCAGGGATGAAGGGAGGGAAGTTAGGGAGGAAAGGGAAGGAACAATACAACGATGGAAAGAAAGGAGGAAGGAAAGAATGAAGGTAAGAAGTGAAGGAAGGGAAGGAGGGAGGAAGGAAGTGAGGGGGGAAGTAGGGAAACATTTTTCAATTTATAACGGGATAAAAACCAAAAGAAAGGAAAAGATAAGGAAAGAAAGAAGAGAACAAGGAAGGGAGGGATGAAGGGAAGAAAGAAGGAAGGAAAGAATGGAGAGATGAGGAAAGAAGAGAGGAAGGAAAGAAGGGAGGGAAAGCAGGAAGAAAAGGAAGGAAAGAAGGGAGGGAAAGCAGGAAGAAAAGAGAAGGAAGAATAAAATGAAGGAAGGAAAGGACAGGAGGAAGGAAAGAAGAGAGGTAAGAAGTGAAGGATGGAGGAAAAGAGGGAGGAAGGAAAAAAGAAGAGAGTTATATATTTAAGTAAGGTAGGAAAACAAGGAATGAAGAAGGAAGGAAAGAGGGGAAGGGTGGAAGGAAAATTAGAAGGAAGGGAGAAAAAAAAGGGAGGGGTGAAGAGAAGGAAGGCATATTGTTCAGTTTATAACAGGGTAAAGAAAAGAAGGACGGAAAAGATAAGTAATATATAGGGTATATGGAAGGAAGGAAGGTTGGGAATGATGGGGGAAGGTAAAAAGGGAGGGAAGGAAGGAAGGAAATGGAAGGAAGAAGAAAAAGTAAGAAGGGATTGAGGAAGGAGTAATGAAGAAAAGGAAGGAAGGAATATTGTTAAGTTTATGATGGAAAAGATAAGGGATAATATGGGGAATGCATTTAGGGAAGGAAAGAAAGATGGGATGAAGAAAGAAGGAGGGAAGGTAAGGAGATAAGAAGAAGAGAAAGAAGGAAGGCATATTGTTCCCTTTATAACAGGATAAAGAACAAAGAGATAGAGATAGGAAAGATAAGGGAAATATAGGATACATATTAAGGAAGGAAGGAAAAGAAAGAATTAAAGAGGAAGGAAAAAAGGGAGGAAAGGAAAATAGGTTAGTTTAGTAGGCTTTATTTTTTTATTTAATTTTTTTTATTTTTTTTAGGTCTTACTTCTTAGAAAAATAGTATTCGGGGAAGTTCTTGTAAAAGTAAGTGTACTGTTACTATCAACTACGCAAACATGAAAAGGAGGTATCCAGTTCAGATAAACATCAAACTTGATTGTCAAGTTATGCATAGTTGACATTTTTCTTTTACTTTCAGTTACATCATTATTTACACACAAAATAGTTTATATATATTTTGCCAACAGATGTGCAGTTTTCTAATGCAGCATTGTTTATGGATAAGTTTGGAGTAAATTTTAGTTTGTGCAATGGTTGATTTGTTCAACATGCTACTACTACTAACACAATAGATATTACCACTATATTGTTGTGATTATTATTAATATTATTGTTATTATTATTGCCATCATTATCATCATCATCATCATTATTATTATTAATAAATAAAACCACTGACTTTATATAGAAAAATATTTTTATTTCTCTTGAGCACACACAAAGAAAGCCATATATCCATATATATATATATACAGTACAGAAAAGATGCATCTATTTTAAATTCATAAGCATGCTTTTTTAAAAAAAATAAATACAGTATGTCTTTGTTAATGCTCTCAGAAGCACTGCATATACATTTTTTTTAAAATACATTTCAGTAAAAACACATACATATCTATTTACAGACAGTCAAATGCCACCTAAAAACAAAAGTTTGGAAAAAATAACAATAACAAACTACTAATGCTACAAAATAACACTGTCAAAAAACAACAGCTTATGCGACCAATAGCAACCCACTTCTCCTTTCCCAGCAAATAAAAGATTTTTTTTATCTATGAGGCTTCATGCTCCTTGGGCAATAAAAGGTTTTAATAAACATATGAAAGTACTGCACACTGCAAAGGTAATGTCATCTTGTCTTACTGGGCGTTGTAGGTCCATCTAGGAAGCCAAGACTTTCCTTTGCCTTGTCATGGTCAAATCCTTCAAAGGGCCTTCAAAGTTTAACCAGGCCAACTTGGTAATATGACCCCACCAGCGTGTTCTAGATCTAGTTAGGAACTTGTTCTTCTCTCAGTTGTCTAAACCATCCTAATCAACTATTATATTGCCAACAATGTGAAAGCATAGTATATTTTATCAAAATACCGTACATAGTGCAAAGCTATAGGGTATGATGTCTTAGTGGAGTTTGTAGGTCCAACTGGCCAACCGAGACTTTGGCTGGCCATGCTTTACTCATTAAGGGGGCTTCAAGGCTTACCTAGGTCAACTGGGCACTATTATTCCACAAGCATTTTGTGGACCTTGCTAAGAACCTTTTCTTCTCCAGCCTGCATATCTGTTTCAGTTATCCAAACCATCCTAATCAACATGACTGGTTTGAATAGAATCTAATGCTGTATGGTAAGTAGCATGTACCATGCTCACAAATGTCTCTTGGTTATAGAACATAGAGAACCACTGTGAGATTATGAAAACTAAAAATATATGAATGGATGAAATCTGTGAATGAGAACAACCAATAAATAACTAAATAGGTACCTTATTCCATCAAAAAAAATCCTTAGCATATTGCAAAAATGGCCAAAAGGTTTGTGTAAATCTAACCATCACACCTACACTATATTACCAAAAGTATTGGGACGCCTGCCTTTACACACACATGTACTTTAATGGCATCCCAGTCTTAGTCTTTAGGATTTAAAATTGCATTGGCCCACCCTTTGCAGCTATAACAGCTTCAACCCTTCTAGGAAGGCTGTCCACAAGGTTTAGGAGTGTGTCTATGGGAATTTTTGACCATTCTTCCAGAAGCACATTTGTGAGGTCAGGCACTGATGTGGACAAGAAGGATTGGCTCGCAGTCTCTACTCTAATTCATCCCAAAGGTGTTCAATTAGGTTGAGGCCAGTCAAGTTCCTCCACCCCAAACTCGCTCATCCATGTCTTTGTGGACCTTGCTTTGTGCACTGGTCCAAATGATTTGGTGGAGGGGGGGGGGTTATAGTGTGGGGTTGTTTTTCAGGGGTTGGGGTTTTGGGCTTGGCCATTTAGTTCCAGTGAAGGGAACTCATAAGGCATCAACATACCAAGACATTGACTGCACACCAGTGCACAAAGCAAGGTCTCTGAGGAAGGTTTACCTTTGAAACGCGTTAGCCAGCAGGGGCTCCTGCATGATCTCCCCTATGATCTGAAGATTGCTGGTCCCAGGACTGTATAGTCACGTGACGGTGGCCTGTTCAAGCGCTTTTATTTCTACATGCTTGTGAGTAGTAATACATTTACTTGGGATAATGCACAAGGCTGGTGCGCCCTCTCTTCTTCTTTCTTTCTTGTCCATATCAATGCGCTTCTAGAAGAATAGTCAAACCTTCCCATAGACACACTCCTAAACCTTGTGGACAGCCTTCCTAGAAGAGTTGAAGCTGTTATAGCTGCAAAGGGTGGGCCAACTCAATATGAAATCCTACGGACGAAGACTGGGATGCCATTAAAGTTCACGTGCGTGTAAAGCCAGGTGTCCCAATACATTTGGTAATATAGTGTATATGGGCTCGTTGGACATTCTATTCTAAAATCATGGGCAATAATGTGGAGCCCCACCAGCTTGTGGTTAAAACATCCTCCACTCTTTTGGGAAGGCTTCTCACAATATTTTAGAGAATATCCATGGGAATTGTTCCCATTCAGCCAAAAGAACATTTTTGAGGTCAAGTACTGAAGTTGGACCAAAATACCTGGTTTGCAATTGGCATTCAAAAGGTGTTCAATAGGGATTAGGTCAGAGTTTTGGCCATATAGGGTAGCAAATACCAATTTATAGTAGTTGTAGTTTCACAAAGAGGTGAGGCTGTCATCAGAACTGAAAAGAAAAACAAAAAGAGAAAGAAGCATGGCAACCTACTCCCGAAAAACCATAACATTTATTGATAACGAGGACAGGAACTAAAACGTACCTCTAGAAATTTATTTTGTAAAAGTAGTTAACTGTTTATGGTCTCTGTACCGTCTAGATTCCTCTGATAAGCAAATTAGTCTGTATCCTTAGTACACAGGAATAGATTGCTGACAGCAACATGATACACACATAGCCATGTGCCCCCCAAGGCAACCGTGCCACCCTATCCTGCAATCTATAGCAACTATTCAAAAATCAGTCTCATATCTGTTTGCATAAAACATAACAGGGCAATTAACCATTGTTAGTCTCAGAGCATTTTAAGCTAAGCCTAAGCTAAGTCAAACACAAAAGCCCAGTCCTAGTTTTGCAAAACAGTTTTCATGAGAATTGGGGTCGTACATCTCAGGAATCACAAATTGCACGTTTTAGCTCAGCATCGCAACTGATATGTATGGTTAACCTTTTCCTGTAGAGATAATTGCATCTCAGTATTTTTGCATTTATCAACATCAACATCAATAGCATCCCTTAACAGAGAAAATTAGAAAACAGAACCTGCGGTAGCAAACTCATGAGACCCAAATTCTGTCTAGTCAGTGTGGATTACTGATAAACAGATATATAGATGACGTCCAGGATAAGGTTATTTGTTATATATGTGTTTACATCAGTAACCCACACTGATCATCTGGAAGTTGGTTTTATAAGCTTGCTGTCAAATGTTTTATTTTCTCTACTACTCTGTTAAATGGTGCTTATGATGTTGCTAAATGTAAAATATGGTCCATTGACTAATTTTTGTACTGGTGGACTGTAGTCTGTCTGAGCATGATTCATAGTTCTGCGCTCATTCGGCTTTCCCAAAGCTCAGAGTTATTGTTTGCTTCTTCCTGCTCTTGCAGAGTGTAAGAAGATCCAATGGTGTAAGAAGATCCAATAATCTGAGTTATGGATATTTATGTCTCCCTGGCCAACCACTAGGGGGTTTATTGCCAGTGGTGCATGCTGGGGGAGGATCTAAGTACAGTGGAACCTTGGAATATGAGAATAATCCATTCCAGGAGAATGCTTGTAATCCAAAGCACTCGCATATCAAGGCGAGTTTCCCCATAGAAGTCAATAGAAATGAAGATAATTCGTTCCGCATTGACTTCTATTGTATGCAATACCGCATGTGGCCAGAGGTGGGGGTGGCACCGGAGAGCCTTGGAAATACTCGGGGACAACTCGGCTGGACTCGGGAAGCCTCGGAAACACTCAGGAACAGAGTATTTACGAGTGATTCAGAGTATTTCCGAATGGCTCCGAACCGTCCCGAGTGTCACCGGAGCCCCCGCACCTCTGGCCAAATGCGGTACTACACACCCCATTAGCTAGCATTCTGCTCGTTTTGCGAGACAACACTCGCAAACCGAGTCAGAATTATAAAAAAAGTTGCTCGTCTTTCAAAACTCTCGTTAACCGCGTTGCTTGTTAACCAAGGTTCCATTGTATTTGGGTGGACCTTCTGGAAGCTCTCTGGGAACATGGGTATGGGTGCACCCTACCCTCACAATCTTGTTGCCTGGGGAGGACAAACATGCTTTGAGAGGAAGGTCTGAGTCCGTGGCCTGAAGAAGCTTGCACTGGAGGGTACACCTGGGAGGAGTGAAGCTAAGACCTAGACTGGAGCACCAGGGAGAAGCTTCGCCTGATGAACAGTGTCTCGGGGAGCATGGTAGAAACGACTGCGACTACTGGACATTGCAGGAAGTTCTGGTGGCTTGTGTACAACGTTGAAGCAGTTTGGCCTAAACATTCTTTTTTGTATTGACTGTAAGTTGGCTTCTGTGTATGCATTTTGGTCTTTTTGGGTATCCTGTGCTTTAATGTCTCTCTCTTTAAGTTTATTGGTCCTATAATAAACTCTGTTAAACGTTTTAAAGTGATTGGTGCTTAATTCTTCCACTCCACAAAGAGTCATGGACTCCTCCCTAGGATAAAATGCTAGCCCACTGAGTCACCTGAGGGCCACTTCAGGAAATAAGGGGGTGCTACACAAGTACTGTCAAAATACAAAAGTCATGTGTATTCTTCCTTGAATCTTGGTGTGCTTTGTGTATTTCTTCTAGATCTGTGCAGTAATCCAGTGTGAGACTTTCCCTCTGTGCAGGAGCTTCCTGTAATAAAGACCAGTCACTGCTGCTCTCTCTCCTTGTGCAGGGTGACTGGTCTTGTCTCTGCCCCCTCCTGTAGTGGGTGGGACTTTTGGGCCCCTCCCACAGCTCTGCTCTCTTCACAGGCTATGTGCAGCACAGTGATGACATCACTTCTAATTTTTTACATTGTATCTTTTTGCAAAGATGTTTGGTGCATACAAATTTGTTTTTTATTTACTGTGGCTTTTTAGGAACATACCACTCAGAACTGATATTTCAGATTTGCATTGCTGCCAAAAAGTCTATTTGCATTCAGGCTTCCATCTTGTGGGAATCCCCCAATTCTGCTAAATGATGGCAGCCGTTACAAATCCAAATGGTGGTGTCATACACTCCTAGTAGGTTCTTCACTTTGTAAAATGAATATTTATATGCCTGGGGATTCCAGTTGATGGGCTCATCGAAATTGCATACAGAACTAGAGAATCCCACACCCAACATAGAAAACACAGCAATAAATACAATAAATAATACTATTTAAAATTACACTGTTATAATTAGGTATGAAAAGGACACTCTTTTGTACTCGTAGATGCTATAACCCATAAATTAAATTAGTAATGAGCTAAATCAAATCCTTAGTTATCAAGGTCCAAACACAATACACTTTAAAACTATCTAACGTCAAGTGCTTTTTCATATTGGATAGAGTAAGGAATGGGTAAATCCCATTCCCCCAGGTTTTTTTTTTTTTTGCCTTGGAGGAGATGTCCCTTCAGTTTCTGTCCTGCAGATACAACAAGAAGTGAGGGGAAATCGCTTGCAACTAAAGGAAATGCCCAGTTAGGAAACCATTGTCGACGACTATCGTAGACAACCATCATTTCACCTGCAACAAATGTGCAAATTGTGGAGATAATATGGAGAACAATTCTGAAAAAATTTTTTAGGCCCCCCATTTAGCTACTGCTCAGTAAGAAACATGTATGTAGCGTAGCCTTTTCATTACTAAACTCTTCAACTAGGATAGAACAGCTGCTTACCAACTAAATATTCTAAACCAGGCGTACTATTGGAATATCATCAAGAATGGCTCCTTCTGCTCACCTGCCTTAAAAATGAGCAGCATTCAGGTCTAGGTGACAACCGGAGGAGCACTCATCTGAACCATCTCTGGTATAAATGGATCCATAAGTCCCAGTGGAGCCTTGCACAGTCTTCACAAATGGTATTTCCACCCCTGACACGTGCATTAGCAAGGAAAGTCTGACTTGCTTTTTTTTTATGGAACTTGGAACTACAAATTAAAGTGTTAATAAACCCAGGAGCCTGCATTCATTCACCATATCTGGTCTACCACCGTGCGCAGAACATGGAAATGAAATTATTTTAGTAAATATAAACGGCTAAATACCTTTTCTCATCAGCAGTAAAACGCAGTCTTGTGACTTCTATCAGTGTATGGTAGGAGGAGTTTTCATTCTCCACTGATTGTCCAATGAGGCCTGACCCCTGACCCTCTGTCTGGACAAGGCTGATTGGCCCTGTGCTGATCACATACACTCTCCCAAGAAAAAAAAACTCTCTAGCAATATTCACCAAACTGAGCACGTGCAGTCTGACTCCATAAGCTCTGTTCTATCAGTAGATAGATTGCGGACTGTGGAAGTGGGGGAGGATCAGAGAAGACGGGATCAAACAGCCTTTTTACACAATGCAGAGGATTAACCCCTTAGGTTCCACAGTGAGTATAACAAGCATGATTTACTGCATATACAGATTAATTTTTACTGTTGTGGGGTTAGTAACACTTTAAGTACCATTTTATGGACTTTTGTGACTCCCCTGGTATGGTAGATTTCTGAAGCTATACTTTGAGTACCATGGAGAGATCAGAAAGCTAAAGAAACAGGTACATGTTTGTTATCAAAATCGCCATCATCCACAATATGCCTGGATAGTTGTACAATTCCATACGCAGCTTGCTTTTTTTTCTTGTTTGAACTTTGACTGTGATTGGTGGCTATAAAAGACCTCTTAGTACCGGGATTGTTTTTACATCAGGCTTTCTCTATGTGAAAGACACCAAAGACCATTCAGTGGGTGTTCCACAATCCCCAGAGGGTGTGTTCCAGGATCACTAGCAGATGTGTAACTGAATCACCAGCAGGTGTGTTCCAGGATCACCATTGGTGTGTTCCAGGATTGTCAGCAAATGTGTTCCAGGATCATGCGATTATCAACCAAAGGTAGTAAGGGGTCCATTGTGGCACTACAGCAATACCTGTATGAAAAACTGAATTATGCATCAGGTAGTTTGTGCTCCCTCTATGCATCTCAAGGTTTAACATCTAAATCAAGTATACCCATAATCTGTAAAAGCTTTAGCAAAAAATCTTGAATCCATTGCTCAGTCACTGAAGGGTCAAGAACCCTTATGTTTTCAACTCAAGCTTAGGTACGTGCAGCACTCCAAACACCATTAACTCATTTTAGAAGACATAACTTAGACCAGGTTTTAGACATGTAGAAAAAGCAGACCATCTTGCACCCTGCAACTCCAGCTGCGTTAAATTTTCACGCTTTGTAGGGCTCAAGAGCTGAACACCTTGTCAATGTCTCCTGTGAGATGTGAATAGCCTTAAAATCTCAGGTGGAGGACCTGTCTAGATTGCTTTCGCTATATGGAAGGCCATCTGAAGATGGATAGAATTTCTTGCAGGGGCACATTTTCCCTAATTTTTCTGAGATGACTGCCAGAAAGTCAAAAAAGGTTTTTCGGACTGTCGTAGAGGTGAAATAGAACACAACTGGGTCCAAGGTGGCATTGAACGTACTCAGAAGCAAGGCATCCACCCTCCAATCGGGGCTCTTATTTTGTACAAAGCCAACAACGTGGGAGATATTGTAGGGAGCAAAGCAGATGCAAAAGTTAGCGAGAGTGGCCATGGCCAAGCCGATGGCTCTCTGTTTTCTCTTTTTTTGGATGTTGGGCAGAGACATCAGTATTCTTACGAAGTTGATGTAGCAGTAAAGCGTTATTATAGATGGAATAAAGAATAGGGCAACTCCTAACTCCAAACGCACCGGCAGTAATATCTTGAGCTGTTCATTTGTAAAGTCCTCATAGCATTTTGTTCCACTGGAATTTGTGGCATTGTTCCCTACGCTGTACTGAACGATGTAGACAATACTGCAATGGCCAAAGGCAACAAACCAGAAGCAAATGCTAGCAAATACGGCGTACTCTGGCTTCCGATGAAGTTTATACTTAATGGGGTATGCCACCCCAAGGTAGCGCTCGATGCTGACAGCAGTGAGGAACAAGGTGCTGATATAAATGCTACTGTAATAGCAGAATCCTGTCAAAGGACAAAGAAACATGGGCATGTTCCATTCCATACCGGAAGCTGCCTCCTGCATCTTCAGTGGAAGGAACATTAGCAGGAGAAGGTCTGAGATGGTCAAGTTGAGGAGAAGGATGTCTACTGGGGACGGTTTCTTGCGAACCTTGACCAAAAAGGCGTAGAAAGCCAGCAAGTTAGATGGCAGGCCGGTCGTAAATGTCAGAATGTAGATTGCCAGGACAATGTGAGTATGTTGGCCATGAAGCACAAGGCTCCTATAAAAAAAAAAAAAAAAATAGAAGGAGTTACTGGAGGCTCAAATCATACAATAAATCTATTTTAGTTAAATCATATCTAATCTTAGCCTGGAATGTTGCTGCTGTGGCCAGGACTGAGTGTTCAGGTTTTGTTGAAGGGCAGCACCATATCTCTTATTTTATTATTGTGGTTGGCTATCATGCCTTAACTACCTGAAGGTTTTACCCCCTTCATGACCAGGGCATTGTTTTTCTATTCAGCACTGCGCTACTCTAACTGGCAATTGCGCAGTCATGCAACGCTGTAACCAAATGACATTTATATAATTTTTTTTCACACAAATAGAGCTTTCTTTTGGTGGTATTGGATTACCACAATTGTTTTAATCATATAAACCAAATACGACAGAAAATTTTGAAAAAAAAAATATTTTTTTCAACTTTCTATTATAAAATGAACTTTCTGCATAAATTTAGACCAGTATATATTCTGCTACGTCTTTGGTAGGAAAAATCCCAATACGTGTATATTATTTGGTTTGTGCAAAAGTTTTAGGGGTGATTTACTAAAGGCAAAAATGACTGTGCGCGCTGCAAGCACAGTCGCTCCAGAGTTTAGTAAATGAGCAGAAGCTCGGCTGACTTCCAGCATCCAATCATGTGCAAGCAAAAAATGCTGTTTTTTTTCCATTCTCCTTGCACATGATTAGGTACTCTTTGCAAAGTAAAGCTTTACCTCATTTACTAAGCTCTGGAGCAACTGCACTTGCAGAGTGCACAGTCTATTTGCCTCTAGGGGTTGATATACTAAAAGCAAATAGACTGTGCACTTTGCAAAATGCAGTTCCCCCTAGAGCTTAGTAAATTAGGTGAATCTTTACTTTGTAAAGAATACCCAATCACATGCAAGCATAATAAAAGAAAATGCATTTTTGTTTGCACCTGACTGATCAGCAGAGCTTCTGCTCATTTACTAAGCTCTGGAGCAACATCACTTTGTAAAGTGCTCAGTCTATTTGCCCTTTGTAAATCAACCCCATAGGGGCTAATTTACTAAAGGCAAAAAGACTGTGCACTTTGCAAAGTGCAGTCTCTCCAGAGCTTAGTAAATGAGCAGAAGCTTGGCTGACTTTCATCATCCAATCGTGTTCTGGCAAAAATGCCTTTTTTTTAAAAAATATTATCCTTGTATGTGATTGGGTATTCTTTGTAAAGTGAAGCCTTACCACATTTACTAAGCTCTGGAGCAACTGCACTTGCAGAGGGCAACTAGTCTATTTGGCTTTAGTAAATCAACCCTATAGTGTCTACAAACTATGGTATATGTACTAGGGTGCATGCAGCTATAGACGCTATACCAGTATTGGCTGTGATCAGCAATTTATAGGGGTTAATTTACTAAAGGCAAATAGACTGTGCACTTTCCAAAGTGCAGTTGCACTCTGCAAGAGCAGCTACTTCTGACTGAGCTTAGTAAATGAGCAGAAGCTCTGCTGACTTCCATCATCCAATCACGTGCAAGCAAAAATGCAGTTGCACATGATTGGGTAATCTTTACAAAGTGAATATATACCTCATTGACTAAACTCTGGAGCAACTGCACTTGCAGAGTGCACAGTCTATTTGCCTTTAGTAAATCAACCCCATAGTGTGCCTGTGATAGAGTGGCGGGCAATCTGCCACTAACAAACACTGGCTGGGAGGGACACTAACTGACACTGACATCGTTAGTGACACTAATACAATGATCAGAAATAATACTGTACACTGACAGTGTACTAATGACACTGGCTTGGAAGCAGGGCCGTTGCTACCACTAGGCAAACTAGGCAGCTGCCTAGGGCGCACTGCTGCCTAGGGCGCCCGCCCACTGGTGTTCCTACTCTCTTCTCTGCAGCAAGCAACTAAGTCTCAGCATCAGCAAGCAGCCGCCGTTTCGTTCGCACATAGTGTCAGAGGTACAGCGGCGGCGGAGGACTGTCTGTGTCCCGAATGAATGGAAGCGAGCAAACATTCATTGATGGGTGCTGGTGAGGCTGCATTTGATGGGCGCTGGTGAGGCTGCATTTGATGGGCGCTGGTGAGGCTGCATTTGATTGGCACTGGTGAGGCTGCATTTGAGAGGGGCTTCATTAAAAAGGTGGGGTATACATGGGCAGGGCAGAGGGCGGAGCCAGGGGGGGTGGCAAAATTAGATTTTGCCTAGGGTGTCAAAAATCTTTACACCAGTCTTGCTGGGAAGGGGTTAACATCAAGGGAAAATCAAGGGGTTAACTGTGTGCCTAACAAGTGTAATGTGTGCTGCTTTTACTCACAGATCTGGCTGTTTCCCCCCCCCCCTGAACTCCGAGATGATATCAGGGAGAAGAAACAGCCAGATCACTGTCTGTGTACAGAGTTCTTTGTGTTCGTTCTGTGATTGGCCACAGCCAATCAGCAGGTGTACAGCTATAATCTTTGGCTGTAACCTGCTGAAAAACTTGTGCTGTGTCCATTCAGAAGGAGGCATATGCATGTGTCCTGCATACCCGGAAGCTCGGCGGTGACCTACCGTTACATTGCCTAGCCTGCAGCTGCCGCCTGTCCGCAGTAAGAGTCCTTTCACACCGGGCCGCCCATAGCACCGGCGGTAAAATGCCGCTATTTATAGCGGCGTTTTACCGTCGAATTAGCGGCGAATTTCAGCTGCTAGCGGGGCACTTTTACCCCCCTCTAGCGGCCGAGAAAGGGTTAAAACTGCCCGCAATGCGCCGCAATAGCGGCATTTTGCCGGCGGTATCCCAGCGCTGCCCCATTGATTTCAATGGGGAGCAGCGGTGAAGGAGCGGTAAATACACCGCTCCTTCACCGCTCCAAAGAAGCTGCTGGCAGGACTTTTTTTCCCGTCCTGCCAGCGCAGCGCTCCGGTGTGAAAGCCCTCGGGCTTTCACACTGGAGACAATGCTGCAGCTGTTTGAGGGCGAATTGCAGGCGCTATTTTTAACGCTATAGCGCCTGCAAAACGCCCTCGGTGTGAAAGGGGTCTTAATGTACTGTGGGCGGGCGGCATGCGGTTAAAATACTATGGTTTTTGGGTCTGAGTCATATGATATAGACCCTCCGTATGGATTCTGTTATGCTCTACATCTGTGTGCTTTAGGCTCTAAATTTACCAAACTGTGATAACTTGTTCCTTATTGTGCTTTCCTCATCTGGACACCACTGGGCACATGCAGCCTCCCTCCTTCCTCCGTTGGCCTCAACAGGTGCCACTAAACTGCTCTGCTATAGAAGAGAGGCCACACACTAGTGAGGCTAATCCTCAAACAAAATGCCTACACATGTGCTCTGACAGCTCCCGTCTTCACCCAGACTGGACTTGGTCGCAAAGATCTCTACGACTCTCTGGAATGAATTTTCTATGTAATGGAGCAAGGGTGGGCTCTAATGGCCAGCAACTCTTCATCCCGGACGAGAAAGGCTGAGTGAAGACTGGAGTGGTGTTCTACATGGAGAATGCTGTACCGCTAACCTTCTCACATTCAAGAGATAAACTGGTCAAAAAGACATCAGGAGAATTGTCTTATGTTCATGGCCAGCTCTGTATAATAGATTGGAACTCTTTGATCTTGATGTTTATGAGCTGTACCAATTCTCCCAAAGCAGGTAACTTGTCAGTGTGTACTGTTTGAAATGTGATGCCTCAATGGGATTGGCCATGTTGGCTGGGCCTGAACAGATACAGTTTGAAAACATGGTATACATCTGTACCCAATTAATACACCCCCTGCATTTGAAGCAAATTGGCAACAGTTTCAAGTTTCCTGATCTTTTGCAGTTGTTTCACTAAAGATTTTATTCGGTTTTTCCGAAACAATGCAAAGAACTTATGAACTGGAAGCAATAGTACATTATAGGTAAAGATGAACAATCAAAGTAAGGCATGCTTTGACTAAAACACAGTACACAAGCCCTGATCTTTTACAGTTGAACTTGAGTAACAATTAAATAGACACGGTTTCCAGACCATTCATTTCAACAATAACCTTCTCATAAGATTATATATGCATTTAACATATTTTATTCATGTTATTAACCTCCCTTGTGTGGACACCCAAAACCCTGAGACTGCTGCTGGTTGCCGCCATCTTGGATGTGATTTCAGCAGCCCCAGCAGACTCAGAGTGGTAACACAAAAGAAGCTTTATAGTAGCCATTCTCATCAAGAATTCCTCCAAAGGTTGCTAAGGGTTCCTTGAGCTGTGGCTAGCTCGATGGACTACTCAGTCTTTTTCTGCTGTCACTTTTCTATGTTTTAGTTGACCTCTCATTTGATGTGGTCTGCATAGTTCCAGGGCCAATGCCACTTGGCAGAGCCAGGCGCATGACACCAATTATATTTCTAGCTGACTGTAAAGGTGGCATTCTGATTACCACTGTAAGGGGGATCTTCTTCCCACTGATCACCAATGTATGCTGCATTCTTTCCACTGACCGCAAATGTAAGGGGCATTTTTCCTACTGACCACCAATGTAAGCAGCATTCTTCTCAATGGCCACCAATGTAAGCAGCATTCTTCTCAATGGCCACCAATGTAAGCAGCATTCTTCTCAATGGCCACCAATGTAAGGAACATTCCTTCCACTGACTGCCAATGAAGGAGCATTCTTCCCACTGATCACCAGTGTAAGGTACATTCTTCGCACTGACCACCAATGCAAGGAGCATTCTTCCCACCAAACACCATTGTAAGGAGCATTCTTCCCTTTGACCGTCAATGAAAGAAACATTTTTCCCACTGACCGCCAATTTAAGAAACATTTTTCCCACTGACCACCAATGTAAGAAACATTTTTCTCACTGATCACCAATGTAAGAAACATTCTTCCCACTGACCGCCAATGTAAGGAGCATTCTTCCCTTTGACCATCATTGTAAGAAATATTTTTCCCACTGACCATCAATGTAAGGAGCATTCTTCCCACTGACCACCAATGTAAGGGACATCTGAAGGTGTCTGCCTAGTTCCGGGGGGCCAACACCACTTGACAGAGCCAGCGGCATAGCGGGATCCACTGTTTTTTGTCTGTGACAAATAAAGCTCATGTAGGATTCTGAAGATGTGTGCCACTGCTATATACTTATTTTTCTCTACTGAACCTAAAACATTAATTTAAGGGTTCCTCTGGGTAAAAAGGTTGAGAAGAGCTGATTTATAGTATTCCCCTTCGCTCCTTCTGCAGCAGCTAGATAAGGAGGCAAGGGGGGTGGGGGAGCGGAGTAGCTAGACCAGCACGGATAATAATTAGACAACCCCAGGAGAGAGGGGACTGTGTTAGGGAATTGACTCTTTCTGAAGAAGTCAAATTTGCTAGCAAGTCCAGACCCACATTTGCAAGTGCATACAGAAATTGTTGGTGGGGGGGGGGGGGGGGGGGCAGAAACGCTGAAAGTAAGCATTTCAAATACGTGATTTTTCTGTACTTTTACCTGCAACTTTTTGGTTGGCAACTGGGTCTCTTTAAGTACATAGAGGACACATACAAGAGAGCTGTCCATCCATATCTGAAAATTATAGAATTCACAGGAAGGTTTAATAACACCATCTTCTCTGTACAGTTATATTTTGCCTCTATCCACCCTTAGACTGCTGATTGGACAATTAAAGTGCAGTAGGAAACTGTCAAAGTTCTTCTATCGAATGTTCTTTGTAAGCAAATTTGCATAAAACATAAATGATTGGCTCCCAGTCATGCCCTTTCCTTTTTCAACCTCATTGCTGATGTAGAGGGGCTGATACCAAGCCCTAATTCAGATACACTTGTTGCATTTTAAAATACATTTAATGATGTACTAGTGGATACAGATCTGCATTAAATGATGTCTTTTATATCATTCAAGGGTCAGTTATAATACTTAATGACTGATTTAATACACTGCTGATTCATTTATCAGCATTTAACATCACTACCGGTAAATATTAAAAACAAGTGCTGAGCCGGATATGAATTCTCATGAGGATTTTGTGCTCATCTGCCCAACTTTCATATAAACTAATTAAATTAATTTGGTCTTTATCAAACCTTTCCTTGTTCCTGAGGAGCAGCGGCAATTGCTTCCAAGCAGAGCTGCAATAAAGATCCTGGAATAAAGACCTACAGCTGATTCAGCAATCAGCATAGGTCGCCCATAATCGAGATAAGAAATGCAGAGGTAGTGCCGTCCTCATTAAAAGATGCTGATAAGTCTCTATTAAATGGAGTCCACAATGCACCAAATTGAAATGAAATAATAGTGGACATGAAGCATCAGAAAGAGAATATCAGCTAGTATGGGTCATCCGTCAGCAAATATCTCTAGAAGTCAATATTATCTTTGACTGCTTTGGTCCAAGGCTGGCTACAAATTTAATTAGGAGATCCTGCCATAAACACACTTTCTGTGCTAGGGTGACAATGCTTATCCGCCATATGGAATCTGTGGAGGAGCAAGGTAGTCACCCTAGGACAGGAAGTGTGGAAGAACACCTTCCATTCTGCTTTTCCCCATAATGGGGAAGAGATGATAACACTGGTCCAGAGATAACTCAGCATGTAACCACTTGGGATACAGATCACCTGTCCTCTTCAGTTCAGGGTAGTCCATGATCCACTACCAAATCACAGAGATTTCCACACAAGTCATAGTGGGAATACAGGGTTGTAACCATATTGGCAGAGCCAGAATAACCAGCAACACTATAGATCCTAAAATTTGTTATTGGAGTTTGCCCATTCTCCAACATACACAAGTTCTTCCATGAAGGGAGTGCACCAAACCAATAATCGATGGCTCAGACAGGATTGTCATTCCTTTTATTGGAATCTCTTGCATAAAATAAGGAGTGCACCAAACCAATAATCAATGGCTCAGACAGGATTGTCATTCACTTTATTGGAATTTCTTGCATTAAAAAAAAATCACTAATTTCAAAAGCAGCCAATGGAAGGTGTTTCATGACAGCCGTGAACTTTGTATCTTGTCAAAATAAAGCAACTCCAATGGAAAGACTCAATGCTTACACAGGTCAAGTATTAGATCACCATGGCCTACCCCAATGATGGGGTCAATGCTATTCCCATCTCCACCAGGAAGCAATTCCAACACTCCTCTGAGGGAGAGCACACAGCCCAGTACCCTTGATGCTCAAATATTGGCTTTATATGTGTGCTCGGCATGAGTGGAGTTCCTCCTCATCTTCTTTCTTCAGCCAAACAACTGAACCCACTGTCCTTAAAGTGGAACTTAACTGCCCCCATGTTGTTTTTTTTTTGCCCTCTTACCTGTATAGCGGGGTTCTCTTCAAAACATGAACATTTCCTGTTGGATGACATAGCCCAGGTCCCATGCCACCATCTTGGTCCTCTTTAGCTGGCTGCCTCTTCTGGGTTCAGACACCCAGCTACCAATAAAGTATTGGGACCCCCCCATTGACCACTCTTTGTGCTTAGTCTTGCAGCCTTCTAGAAGATGTGACGTGAGTATCCCAGGAGGTTGTAGGGCTAGGGACACGTCATTCTGGCCTAGGGCAGAATGGTGGCAGAGGATGGAGCCAGAAGAAAAAAATTATTAGAAAAAGAAAACCCAACATTTGCGATTATAGAGGTGAGACAGTTTGAATGTAACAAATTTCATTTTTGAAGTTAGGTTCTGCTTTAAATCCCTGAGAATAAATAAGGAAGATTGACAGGAAACTCGGCCTAGCAACAATCTGGTCAGGACCCCTGCTTAAAGGGCCTTGTAAGCAGAGTGCACCGGACAGCACTGGATTCCTGACAGGTTTAACAGGTATATATTTTTATTGCAGATATAACAAAATGCTTTTGATGGTATATTTCAGGGGTCTCCAAACTTTTCAAACAAAGGACCAGTTGTTTGGCCTTCAGACTTTAGGAGGGCCAGATTGTGACCAGCGGGGGCAGAAAATGTACCAGGCCCAGCATCACTTAGAATAAATATGGCCTCAGGGTTGGTGGTCAATAGGAGGAGGAGTAGTGCACCTAATTAGTAGCAGGAATAGTATCCCATCATTGGTATTGGTGTAAGAAATACTACTCCATTGTTGGTATCAGTGGGACGAATAGTGCCCCAAGGGCCGGATAAAGGCTAGCAAAGGGCCACATCTGGCCCTTGGTCCGCAGTTTGGAGACCCCTGGTATATTTCATACAAAAAAGGAGCAAATAAGCGAAGATTGTTATTAGGGTTTAATACCCTTTAACGGTCTGTTGAGTAACAAACCTTCAAGCTCTCCTGCCCAAAACAAAGCATTCGTTTTCATTGGAGGTCTACAGATTTTTTAATTTTTATCTTAATATTTTTCAATCCATTTTTATCTTTACCATCTTCCTACATTATGTATTCAGAATCCTGGTGATCACTAACATGTTTGCCTCCTTTGCTTTTTGTTACTCTATAACCACAGAGTCCTTTCTTTAGATTATCTGTAGTTTAATTTGCTCTGAGATCATTTGTGATCCTGCCCAATGCAAACATTTATTCTTTTTTAAAACAACATGTATGTTTAGTGCAAACAGATCCAGCATTTGTGATTGTGTGGATTAAACAAGCTCGGTAAACAGTTGTAGGGACAAAGTCACTTGAAGACCTCATTCACACGGTCAAATAGAGCCGCCCACCACCAAGAATCAGCTGGGATCACAGATGTTTTACGAACACAACAATTACGTCATGATGACACGGCACATCTATGCTTCACACCCTTTTAAATAGAAGCTGAAATCCCACTGGCCCATTGACCTGGGTAGAGATCCTATCTAACACTCTGTAACATTGAAATTACCTCTAAGGACACCTCTGCCAGGTCACGAGTGGATCCACTTATCATTACTTTCAATTAGGGATGAGCGTGGGTTTGGTCCAACCTTTGGATCAGACCCAACCCTGAAGCAAGCTGTCACCCTCCTCAAATCACTGCCCAATCAGTGATAGCCAGAGCATTCCATGTCATGCAGGGGCATGTAACAACGGGGTGGGGCTGCCCGTAAAATTATTGACTTTATATGGCCACGTTTGAAACAATGTCAATGAGTAAATATGGGCATGTGGCCATATTAGGCCAATGATGCCACAAGCATCCCCACCCCTTAGTTATGTGCGACTGCAGGGCATGGAATGCCCTGGTTGCGGCTTATAGGGTGCTGATTTGGCAGGAGTGGCAGCTTGCTTCCAGGTTTGGTCCATACCTACGTTTGGACCAAACCTGTGCTCACCTCTGCTTGCAATAAAAATACTTTTTTAAGAGCTTTCCTGCATCCAGGGTAAGGATGAATTAAGGTTCGATCCAGAATAAAATTGTCATGAGAGCAACAAACAAATCGCCACTGCCCCCATCTATAACTGGCATTTGCAGCAAGGAGCAAATGGAAGGGCGGCGCATGTCAAACAAAACCAAAGAAAATTCCCAACTCAACTTACCTACCAGTCTGCAACCAATTGAATTATCCTGTCTTTGTCATGTCAGCAAGCCTCCATGCCAATCAGTTGTGGCCCTGGAGTTCCAGTTGTGGAGTTGACTTATTATGGCCACATGGCCATATATGGACCATGCCATTGACCAATTTGGCCGTGTGGCTATATCTATATTAGGTTAATGATGTCGCCAGCACTCCTGTCCCTTCGCTACATGCAGTTGTGGGGTGGTGTATTCCATGGTCGTAGCTGATTGGGAATGCAACCTGATGTCATGTGAAAGTTTCCTGTGGGTTTGGGTTGACTTGAGTTCAGCCCAAACCTTAGCTCTTCCTTAGTCCAGGGCTACTCATCTACATCTAATCACATGTAATACCTCAAATGTCTGTTTGCATATGAGCAGCTGAGGCACCTTGCTGGCCATGGCTTTGATTCCAGCCATAGAAATGGGCTAATTTGTATTGATGCATGGTTCTAATCAACTGCGTGAATAAGGTCTAATACTGTGTAGCTATGTAACTTCCCCCTTTGATATATGATGCAAATATAGCTGGACTTTCCTGAATATTGTAATTATACCTATCTAAAGGAGATCTCTGTTCAAAAAGTATTTATTGAAAATAGTGATGAGTTGGTCCACTTGTGGCCTGGCAAGGGGATCATTTGGAATCCTAATCAGGCCACTCTCACATTACTAAGTGCTTGACAGGGTCCTTGCCCAGGCCAAAGGGCCAATGGGATTGCACCAGCTAATTAAGAGGGTGCGAGCACCAGAAAGAATGCCAAACACAAGATCCAGGGATTCACAAAGGATTTGTTGATTCAGCAAATGACCACAGAAAGGGCAACAAACATCCAGCATGTTTTGAAAGTCCATAGATCTCCCCCTTCCTCAGGGCTTAAAGGCCAGATGCCAGTCAGGAATCTGGGTGGATTCCAACATCATTGTCCACCCAGATGTCTTACAGACAGCTGGCTCAGCCTCTCAGAGTGCTGTTGAGAGTCTGAGCCAGCCATTTTCACCCTCTCCCCAGCACTGGAGGGGCAGAGCAGAGAACCAGTGACTGACAATGGTCACATGATCGCCCAGTTCTCGGGCTTAGAGCCAGGTTGGGGGGGTCAGCTACAGCATCGGACCAAGGATACAGCAGGTTCTGCTCCCCAGCTCTGATCCTGGGACACTGGCCGGGACTGAGATGTAGCGGGACATTTTAATAAAAGCTGTGACTGTCCTGGAAAATCTGGGACAGTTGGCAAGTATGCTATGCATGTTCATTTTTACCATTCCAACACTTTTCCTTTAAGTACATTAAAATAGTTTAGGGACTCATACGTAAGTGGTACAATCACTACCTCTGAGTCCCTAAACCATTTCATTAGAATAAAGCCCTGAGGAAGTGGGAGATCTATTGGCCCCCAAAATGCGTTGGCTGTTTGTTGTCCTTTCTGTGGTAATTTACTGAACCAATAAATCATTTTTGGACTCTTGGATTGTTTTGTTTGCATTTTCTGGTGCAACTGTATATGGATTACTCAATCTAGGTGACACTTATTTTTTGAGGGGCCCCCACTTTGTGGGGAACCACCGAAACAAAGCCATTTGTTTCCGCCAAGGCCTTCATTTCTGTTCGTAGATGTACCATATCCAGATCATTATCCTCACCTTGTCCTGGATCACTAAGTAATTGTCTTAATATGGACTTTGTATAATAGAAATAAGAGTGTTAGTGTCTCGCCCATTGGGGACCATTGTCTTTTGTATTAGGTGGTCACTGGTCAGTGAGTGTATGAAGAGGTTTTAATTCTTCTCTACTTTATGGAAAATATGAAAACTGTTTTGGCTTTGGATTCTTTTTATTGCGTTTTCTGGTATACCTGTATATGGATTAATCAATCTGGGTGACCCTTATTTTTTGAGGGGCCCCCCACTTTGTGGAGAACCACCAAACCTAAGCCATTTGTTTCCACCAAGGCCTTCACTTCAATTGGTAGATGTACCATATCCAGAGCATTATCCTCACCTTGTCCTGGATCATGACATAATTGTCCTAATATGGACTTTGTATAGTAGAAATAATGGTGTCAGTGTCTCGCCCATAGGGAACCATCGTCTTTTGTATTAGCTGGTCACTGGTCACTGAGTGTATGAAGAGTTTTTAATTCTTCCCCACTTTATGGAAAATGGGAAAAATGTTTTGGTTTTAGATATGCTTTCCAACGTTCCTGTTCATTCATTGAAAGGTCAAGTGGAAGTTGAACATGTCACGCATGTTGCCCTCATCCTTGCAGCTCGCTTCCATTATTTAGTAGCATAAAACACCCCTCTATCAGCTGGACCTTTTCATTTCTTTCACGATCCCTTCCACGGCGCAGATTACATGGCGAGTACAGACACAGAGTCAACAGCACATGCGATAAGGTGGCGCATTAGGTATTAGGGCCTCACGCAGTCTATTTACTGATTATCTGACCCAATCTGCCACACAGTGTTTGAATGATATGTGAGATGTTATTGACACAGCTGCTAAACCATACAAATATCTGGCACCATTCACAGCTACTGCCTTCCAAGCAGGTCATAGTAAGTCTAGTACGGGATGCTGAGCTAAATAGTGAATTAGGGGTGGATATGCATTTTGTGGTGCCTCTGCAGCTGCACAAAGGGCCCCATTTATACTAGTTGTGAGATAATTGGGTACTGGGACCCCACCCCCCATGAAGTGTCATGCTGACCTGGTCACGGCTCACATCTATCCTGCTGCCAAATTGACACATTGTTTGTTTTTATGTAGCAAGTCCTTGTCCAATCCAATGTAAAGGTTCCTGAGCAACCGACTCTGTGCCACATGGTCATTGTGATTGGTTGTCCCATCATGTAAAAAGTCATGTTTATATCTGTGACCCCTCCTCTTCCTCTGGAGAAGGAACTAATGAATGAATGATTCATTCGATCATTAGTTCCCAATCATTGGCTCCAGCATCAGCTATAGTGAACTGATTTTAACCCTTCGTCCTCCTTCCCTGTATATGTCAGCTTCATCCTATCTCATTAGTGACCCTATATTAAAGTGTTACTAAACCCAGGACCCTGCATTCACTATATCTGGTCTCCCACAGTACACAGAACATGGAATTGCAATTATGTTAGTAGATATAAACTGCTAAATACCTTTTCTCACCAGCAGTATATAGCAGCCTTGTGACTTCTATCAGTGTCTGGTTAAAACTTGTAGGACGAGTTTTCATTCTCCTCTGCCCTATGAGGCTGCATTTCCCCCTCCTCCTTCTCCCCCCCCCCCCCCCCCGCTGCCTTCTAGGTGACACACAGGTTCCAGAAGACAGAGGGATCATTCAGAAAGCGCAGCGCAACTCGTGCATGCGCTGTAGGAAACAGGCTGTGAAGCTGTAAGGCTTCACTTTCAGTCTCCCTTAGTAAGGATGCCTGTACCTGGAGCCGGGGGATGGGTCGGCTTCAGGTGATGACATTGCCGGATCCCTGGACAGGAAAGTGTCCTTTTATTCAAAGTCAGCAGCTACTGTATCTGTAGCTGTTGACTTTTTTTTTTTAACCACTTCACGCAAATCGTCGTAACTGTACATTAGTACTTTGATGCTAAATACCCTTGTTATGGCAGCAGCTAGCTATTTCAGTAACAGCGTGCGGTTCTCTTTAAGATAAAAGTGGTCTCTGTAGCGGATTCGCCGTGAGATCACTTTTATCGGGGGCGAGAGAGGGCCCCCCCTCCTGCCACGCTCTGGTCATCTCCGCCGCTAACCGGAGGCGTCGGTAGCAGCAGAGACGATTGCGTCCTTTAGCCTCTGAGTCTGGATGCCGAGTGAGGGAAAGATGGCCCCCACTCTGCTCCGTAACATTAGATGGCGGAAGCAACGTCAAGCGCCACTACCGCCCAATGGTCTTAAAGTTTTGCAAAAGAAAAAAATGACCTAATTTTTCTTTTTTTTTTATTGCACTTAAACGTAAATATGACATCTGAGGTCTTTTTGACCCCAGATCTCACATTTAAAAGGTCCTGTCATGCTTTTTTTCTATTACAACATTACAACCTTGTAAAAGAATGAAAGTGACCCATTTTTTTTATAAGGACAGTATAAAATCAAATAAAGAAATAAAAAAAAATAATAATTAAAGCGCCCCGTCCCGCCGAGAAGTGAATGCATACGTAAGTCGCGCCCGCATATGAAAACGGTGTTCAAACCACACATGTGAGGTATCGTTAGAGTGAGAGCAATAATGCTAGCCCTAGACCCCCCCCTTGTAACTCAAAACTGTTAACCTTTAGAAATTTTTAAACGTCGCCAATGGAGATTTTTAAGTGCCAAAGTTTGTCGCCATTCCATGAGTGGGCGCAATTTTGAAGCGTGAAATGTTGGGTATCAATTTACTCTGCATAACATTAATTTTCACAATATAAAAAAAAATTTTGCTAACTTTACTGTCTTATTTTTTAATTCAAAAAAGTGTATTTTTTCCTAAAAAATTTGTGCAAATATGGTGTGACATAAAGTATTGCAATGACCGCCATTTTATTCTCTAGGGTGTCTGAAAAAAAAAATACATATATAATGTTTCGGGGTTCTAAGTAATTTTCTAGCAAAAAAAAATCATTTTAACTTGTAAACAACAAGTGTCAAAAAGAGGCTCGGGGCTTAAGTGGTTAATACAGGCTGGAACTCCGCTTTAAGGTACAGACCCCCCTTTTTTGGCTCAAACTTGTCTTGCATACACACGGTCACACAAAGTTGTCGGAAAATCCGATCGTTCTGAACGCGGTGACGTAAAACCCGTACGTCGGGACTATAAACGGGGCAGTGGCCAATAGCTTTCATCTCTTTATTTATTCTGAGCATGCGTGGCACTTTGTCCGTCGGATTTGTGTACACACGATCGGAATTTCCGACAACGGATTTTGTTGTCGGAAAATTTTATACCCTGCTCTCAAACTTTGTGTGTCGGAAAATCCGATGGAAAATGTCCGATGGAGCCCACACACGGTCGGAATTTCCGACAACACGCTCCGATCGGACATTTTCCATCGGAAAATCCGACCGTGTGTATGGGGCATTAGAGTGGAATGACATGTGGGATCATCCCTTTCAGCACCTGGTGCCGGCGAGCGATAGACTCATCCACTTTAAATTCTTGCATAAAATTTATTATACCCCAGCTAGACTGGCTACCATGTACCCGAATGTTCCCGGCAGAATGTTGGAGGTGTATTTTCCGCCAGCGTGCCCTCAGATCCAACAGTTCTGGACTGAGGTTGCCTCCTGCATAGCCGAGGTCCTGGTGAACCCTGTCCCGCTGACAATCAGAGTGTGTCTCCTTGGATTGGTTGAAGACGTGGTTCCATCTTGGGCTCACAGAGCTCTAATCAATATCCTACTGTTTTATGGTAGGAAGGCCATACTATTACATTGGAGGAAACCTGAAGCTCCCTTCCTACTTTTTTGGAAGGGGCTGGTGAATTCAATGATGCCCTATTATAAAGCGACATACCTGTCAAGGGGATGTGGAAAGAAATTTGACAAGGTTTGGCAAGCGTGGTATAATTTGGATGTAACGGTGGGGTAAGAGTCTTATTAATGTCGATTAGCCATTGTGTGTACATCCTTTTAACACCCGGGTCATGGTTGGGAGATATCTGAGGCCCAACGAGCACTGGCTGGTTTTCATTGCTGGAGAGTTACAGCTATAAAGAATGATTGGGTTTAATGATGGTGGTAAGCGGGCACTGGATGGTCAATCCTTGAGACGTGTATTGAGTACCAGGTGCATTTTTTGTCTGGATACAAGGTTTCTGAGAGGTGCGTGAAGGAACTTGAGTCTTGGGTTGTTGGGGGGTGGGGGAGTCAGTCACTTAATGTCTAGTTAGAGATACTGTTAGTCAGTTGTTTTTTTTTACGGTAAATATAATGGCCATGTTGGCCATATGAGTGGCTCGGTGTTGTGCCAAAAGGTACAGACCCGCCTGCTCAACTGCCCCACCACATATTCCAGGCTCTGCCTTGCTGTGCTACCTGCAGGCCTTGGCCCGGCATGGCCAGTGTTGGTGGGTGGAATAGAAAGAGAGGGATCAGCCAACATCCATTCTTCCCCGATACTGAAGCGACAAGTATTATATCATATCCCAGTTTAGCGCTGTCATCCCCAGGCTGCTGTGGCCAGGAAGCAGCTAACAGAGCATGATCAATGGTATTGAGTACAGTGTTGCATTGCAAAGTAATTGTCAATCAAACTATCACTGCATTGAAAACTGAAGAATGACCCGCAATGAAGAGGAATCAGAAGCGGTTAACTAACTTAAGTTTCATAACAACCTTGGCAACGCCTTTGCTTACATTACAGAGATACAACTGACGGGTTCAGAAGAGAGGCTGTTTATACAGATTCTTTTCTCTAAATCCGAATCCACAACAAATTCATACATGGAAGATTTAGTGCTTTAAAAGCCAGCGCCCACTTATCCTCCCACGCTCCACCACGATGGTCGTTTTACAAGGGAAAAGTTTTGTACTTCAAAGAGCGCTCTGTCATCAGGTCATGTTTGGATGTCAGGCTCAGCATCCTATAATGGATGCCTGTTTATACTACTGGAAGATCGCACAGAATACAGCACAGAAAGTCGAAAGCGAGTAGAGATTTTCATTTTCCTCTGTTTCTCTATCTGCTACACTGACGAATTGTTGACAAGCTAATTGATCCAATTCCATGTGTAATCCATCTCCGTTTGGGAAAAAAATATAATTTATCTCAAAGAGACCCTGTCACCTGACTGTTCATTGCAACAAAAATATTCCCATAAGATTATATGTGCATTGAATGGGTTTTTTTTATGTTATTTACCTATAGACATCCCAAAACCCAGAAAACTGCTGTTGGGTGCCGCCATCTTAGATGTCAGCAGCCCCAGCAGATTCAGAGCGTTCACTTAATTGACATTCTATTGTAGCCTTTCCCAAACTTTACTCTAGAGAATCCCTTAAAATTATTTTAAGTCTCAGGGAACCCCTGCTAAAATTAATTCTTTGGGTCAGACATTGGAGGTCAGTGGGAAGAATGCTCCTAGTCCTTACATTGGTGGTCATTGGGAAGAATGTTCCTTACATTGGAGGTCGTGGGAAGAATGCTTCTTACATTGGAGGTCAGTAAGAAGAATGTCCCTTACATAAGTGGTCAGTGGGAAGAGTGCTCCTTACATTGGTGGTCAGTTTGGAAGAATGCTCCCTACGTTGGTAATCAGTGGGAAGAATGCAACTTATACTGGAGGTCCGTAGGAAGAATGCTCCTTATATTGGTGGTCAGTAGGAAGAATGGCACGTACATTGGTGGGCAGTAGGAAGAATGCTCCCTACATTGGTGGTCCGTGGGAAGAATGCTCCCTACATTGGTGGTCAGTGGGAAGAATGCCACTTACATTGGAGGTCAGTGGGAAGAATGCCACTTACATTGGAGGTCAGTGGGAAGAATGCTCCCTACATTGGAGGTCAGTGGGAGGAATGCCACTTACATTGGTGGCCAGTGGGAAGAATGCCACTTACATTGGAGGTCAGTAGGAAGAATGCCACTTACATTGTTGGTCAGTGGGAAGAATGCTCCCTACATTGGTGGTCAGTGGGTAGAATGCCACTTACATTGGTGGGCAGTGGGAAGAATGCTCCCTGCATTGGTGGTCAGTGGGAAGAATGCCACTTACATTCGAGGTCAGTGGGAAGAATGCTCCCTACATTGGTGGTCAGTAGGAAGAATGCCACTTACATTGGTGGGCAGTGGGAAGAATGTCCCCTTACAGTGGTAATTATGGTGTTATGCCCCTGACTCTATCAAGTGGCATTGGCCCTGGAACTATGCAGACCACATCAAACAAGTGGTCAACCAGCCATAGCTCAAGGAACCCCTTCCAACCTCTGGATGAACCCCAGACCTCCACAGAACCTTGGCTGAGAAAGGCTCCTCTATAGTACTCCTTTCGCTCCTACTCCAGAAGCTACAATAAAATGTTATGTAGGGAGGTGAGGGGTGTAAGACCTGACATGTAGAGTAATCAGACAAGGCTTTCTCAGTAGGGTTTGGTAGAACAATAGGGTCCCCCCCCCCTCCCCGCCCCCCCCCCCCCCCTCCCCCGAGGTTCTTAGAGGTTTCTTTGGGCAGTGAGCAATGAGAAATGAATCTCATACCTACAATGACTTCCAATGTAAGAGGTCAATTTTCCATTGTCATTCAATTTAAGAGGTCAACTCTACACTGATCACAAGTGCATAGGGGGATTTTTCCCCACTGAAAACCAATATAAAGGGCCATTTCTTACTTATTTCCAATGTAGGGGGCATTTCTTTACTGACCACCAATGTAAGGGGACATTTCTCCCTCGCTAGTGCATTGGAGGCTGTAGCAAATCCGATCACTATGTGGAGTTCCTCTGTTTTTCTTGGATATATCGTCTGAGTGCCATCTGGATACAGTGTCTGCCCTTGGTCTGCTACCTGAGTCCATCTAACCATCACGGAACCAAGTTACATCAAGGACCCAGGGATCATCTCCCATTGTGGCTGGCACTAGCGGTGTGGAAGCTCCTCCATTGGTGTGATTAAATCTCCTGCTTGGTTGACTCATGGGGTACAAGCCTTATTGAGTCCACTCCCTCCGGTAAGCCTTTTCATAATTAGTGGTGGATTCCTTCACTCATACGATCTCTGCTGTTTGCATTGGGGTTTAATCTCCCGTTCTTCCTTGAAAACCTCAAGGAACATTTGTTTTTCACATATGGATGCACTGGACATTTTTTATATATATTTTTCTATATATTCTGTTTGATATCATGTGTCATTAAAGTGGAATTCCACCCACTTTTACAACTCTTCAGCATCCCTCACTAAACTGTGCAGTGTAAACGAATTGGATATTTAAAAAAAAAAATTTCTCAGCACCTACTGTATATCTGCTGTATTCATTTTTCACTTCCTCCTC
Source organism: Lithobates septentrionalis (assembly GCA_037952835.1). Classification (NCBI taxonomy): domain Eukaryota; kingdom Metazoa; phylum Chordata; class Amphibia; order Anura; family Ranidae; genus Lithobates; species Lithobates septentrionalis. The sequence continues at coordinate 320,437 of JBBDGP010003028.1, read as the reverse complement.
CCTGGCCGTGGCCCATCGCATCATTTCCTGTTTGCAATGCCTTCTGGGAAGGGGCGGCAACTTCCTCTGACACTGCCGTTGCTATGGAAACCTGACCTGAAACCAATTACACTGCTTGTGCTGCACTGAGCATGTGCGAGATCTGCAAGGATGAGATCCAGGAAGAAATAGTCTGGCTTCAGATGCCCACACTTAAGAAGGCCACGGCCTGCTGTAAGTTTATAAAACAACAACCTACTGCTATAAACTAACAAAACAGACCTTAGTTTACAGACTAACTTTACTAGAATACATTAAGCTTGTGTATTATAGGGGTATTTTTATTTAAAAAGTGTAATTTTGGTCGGAACACCACTTTAAGTGTTCAACACTGTTTATGATAGACACAATAATCACATAGGCACTTTTTAGTTTTTGGTTCACTTTTCAGATTGCACTGTAGCCATACAGGTTTGTTTGTTCATTTACAGTGCCTTGCAAAAGTATTCACCCCCCCCCCCCCCTCATGGCTTTTTACCTATTTTGTTACATTACAGCCTTTAGTTCAATGTTTTTTTTAATCCGAATTACATGTGATGGATCAGAACACAATAGTCTAAGTTGGTGAAGTAAAATTAGAAAAACATATACATAAAACTATTTTTCAAAAATAAAAACTGATAATTGGCTTGTGTGTATGTATTCACCCCCTTTGTTATGAAGCCCATAAAAAGCTCTGGTGCAACCAATTACCTTCAGAAGTCACATAATTAGTGAAATGATGTCCACCTGTGTGCAATCTAAGTGTCACATGATCTGTCATTACATATACACACCTTTTTGAAAGGCCCCAGAGACTGCAACACCTAAGCAAGAGGCACCACTAACCATACATTGCCATGAAGACCAAAGAACTCTCCAAACAAGTAAGGGACAATGTTGTTGAGAAGTGCAAGTCAGGGTTAGGTTATAAAAATATGTCCAAATCTTTGATGATCCCTAGGAGCACCATCAAATCTATCATAACCAAATGTAAAGAACATGGCACAACAGCAAACCTGCCAAGAGACGGCCGCACACCAAAACTCACAGACCGGGCAAGGAGGGCATTAATCAGAGAGGCAGCACAGAGACCTAAGGTAACCCTGGAGGAGCTGCAGAGTTCCACAGCAGAGACTGGAGTATCTGTACATAGGACCACAATAAGCCGTACGCTCCATAGAGTTGGGCTTTATGGCAGAGTGGCCAGAAGAAAGCCATTACTTTCAGCAAAAAACAAAATGGCACGTTTTGAGTTTGTGAAAAGGCATGTGGGAGACTCCCAAAATGTATGGAGGAAGGTGCTCTGGTCTGATGAGACTAAAATTGAACTTTTTGGCCATCAAAGAAAACGCTATGTCTGGCGCAAACCCAACACATCACATCACCCAAAGAACACCATCCCCACTGTGAAACATGGTGGTGGCAGCATCATGCTGTGGGGATGTTTTTCAGCAGTCGGGACTGGGAAACTGGTCAGTTGAGGGAAAGATGGCTGGTGCTAAATACAGGGATATTCTTGAGCAAAACCTGTACCACTCTGTGTGTGATTTGAGGCTAGGACGGAGGTTCACCTTCCAGCAGGACAATGACCCCAAACACACTGCTAAAGCAACACTTGAGTAGTTTAAAGTGGAGGGCCACCCTGAAAAAAAAATTGCACCAAAAAAACTAAAAGAAAAAAAAAAAAAAAAAAACATTTGGAAAAAAAAATTTTTTAAACTTACCTAAACACTTGTTGCTAGGCAGTCTTCCTAATCTGCCTCTTCCTATTCCGCGGCGTGTTCTGCTTCTAGCTGAGCGGCCCCGTTGCCTTCTGGGAACTGTGTGTGTTCCCAGAAAACCACAGGGCCATTCACAGATCGCCATGCCGCTCGTGCGTGTGCAGTAGGAAACTGACAGTGAAGCCGCAAGGCTCCACTGCCTGTTTCCCTTACTTAGGATGGCGGTGCCGGGAGCTGAGGGACGGGTCAGCCTCGGGCGGCCGACAACGCAGGCACCCAGGACAGGTAAGTCTACTTATTTAAAGTCAGCAGCTACAGTGTTTGTAGCTGCTGACTTTTAAAAAAAAATTGTAGTTGCCGGAATCCCGCTTTAAGGGGAAACATGTAAATATGTTGGAATGGCCTAGTCAAAGCCCAGACCTCAATCCAATAGAAAATCTGTGGTCAGACTTAAAGATTGCTGTTCACAAGTGCAAACCATCCAACTTGAAGGAGCTGGAGCAGTTTTGCGAGGAATAATGGGCAAAAATCCCAGTGGTAAGATGTGGCAAGCTCATAGAGACTTATCCAAAGTGACTTGGAGCTGTGATAGCCGCAAAAGGTGGCTCTACAAAGCATTGACTTTAGGGGGGTGAATAGTTATGCACATTGACTTTTACTGTTATTTTGTCCTATTTGTTGTTTGCTTCACAATAAAAAAAAAAAAATCATCAAAGTTGTGGGCACGTTCTGTAAATTAAACTATGCAAATCCTCAAACAATCCATGTTAATTCCAGGTTGTGAGGCAACAAAACATTAAAAATGCCAAGGGAGGGGGGTGAATACTTTTGCAGGGCACTGTATTAGCACATAACTTTTTCCACTCTAGGCGAAATATAAGCAGAAACCCCAGCTTAAAAATTTAGCATTTCGAGGTTTTATCTAAAAAGAATGTATTTTAAATTCAGATTTGGTCAGGCTGTTGTCCCCATGTGGCAGTGAAAGGTTGTAATTGTCGTAAATGACAGTAATAAAATATGTCTCAACAAGAAGTACAATCAGCTTTGTTTCCTGTGTTGCACCAATACAATAATCGATAAGAAGTGGAGATAACAGGGCGATGGTTTATACAGGCAGTTGGTAGCAAACACAATGACTAAACACACAATACACATAAAAGAAAAAATTTAAATTGTATTTATGTTTCCAGCAGCTGAAAATGTTTTTTTTTTTTTTTTTTTTTTTAAAGAAACTTTATTTGTTTGTCTTTTGTGAACATTGATAAAGGATCGCCAGTGATTGATTGCAAAAACAATATATGACCAACAATCATAATTAGACAAGAATGCTTTGTCAAGAAACTTTCTTTGTTCATGTTACAATAACATTAATAAAGGATCACTTCTTAGGATGGCAAGTGATTGGTTATAAGAATTATCCATAACCAACAATCACAATTCAATATGATGCTTCTTTACAAGCTTTATTTGTTTATCTTTTGTTAACATAAATAAATGATTGCCAGTGAGTAGCTGAAAAGGTTGACGCATGAGTGAGGAAAGGTGAGTTCATCCAGCTTAGGGCTGGGGAAGGTAAGTGACCCTATTACTCTGCTCTGCATGGGAAAGGATCACTGTAAAGAACGAAAGTGATCAGAATGTCAGCCTGTTTTACTATATAAAAGTAGAACCAAAGCATTTTTTTTTTTTTTTTTTTGCCATCTGTTTCCCATTGGGGAGATTTCCCTTCACTTCCTGTCCCATAGCCAAAACAGGAAGTGAGAGGAAATCCCTCCAAAGTGAGGGAATCCCTGCTGTGTCCCCATTGGACAATTTCCCATTTTTTTTCCCCCTGTTCTGGTGACTGAGTGATGGTCACTTTGTGATGATAAAAGTAGACCGGACAAATAGACAGGATAAATCTCCTTAAAGTGGTTTTCCGGCCGAAATGATACTTTTAAAATAAAAGTACCCCTATAATACACAAGCTTAATGTATTCTAGTAAAGTTAGTCTTTAAACTAAGGTCTGTTTTGTTAGTTTATAGCAGTAGTTTGTTATTTTATAAACTTGCAGCAGGCCGTGGCCATCTTAAGTGTGGGCATCTGAAGCCAGACTGTATTTCTTCCTGGATCTCATCCTTGCAGATCTCGCACATGCTCAGTGCAGCACAAGCAGTGTAATAGGTTTCAGGTCAGGTTTCCATAGCAACGGCAGTTTCAGAGGAAGTTGCTGCCCCTTCCCAGAAGGCATTGCAAACAGGAAATGATGCGATGGGCCGCGGCCAGGGAGGAGGAAGTGAAAAATGAATACAGAAGATATACAGTAAGTGCTGAGAAAAAAAAATAAAAAAATATCCAATTTGTTTACAGTGCACAGTTTAGTGAGGGATGCTGAAGAGTTGTAAAAGTGGGTGGAACTTCACTTTAACCACTTAAGGACCGGAAGGATTTACCCCCTTCCTGACCTGCGATACGGCGCCGCGTCGCTTTAACTGACAATGGTGCGGTCGTGCCGACGTTGTACCCAAACAAGATTTATAGCGTCTACAAAATAGGCGATAGTTTTATGGCATTTTTATTATTAATTTTTTTTATTACTATTTTTTTTTTTATTAGTAATGGCCGCGATCTGCGATTTTTATCGTGACTGCGACATTTAGGCGTCCATAATTGACGTTCTTTTTTTCCCCCACAAATAGATCTTTCTTTTGGAGGCATTTGATCACCTCTGCGGTTTTTCTTTTTTGCGCTATAATCAAAAAAAGAGCGACAATTTTGAAAAAAAAAATATTTTTTACTTTTTGCTATAAAAAATATCCCCCCAAAAAATGTAAAAAAAAACAAGTTTCTTCCTTAGTTTAGGCCGATATGTATTCTTCTACATATTTTTGGTAAAAAAAAAAAAAAAAAATCGCAATAAGCGTATATTGATTGGTTTGCGCAAAAGTTATAGCGTCTACAAAGTAGGGGATAGATTTATGGAATTTTTATTATTATTTTTTTTTACTAGTAATGGCGATGATCTGCGATTTTTAGCGAGACTGCGACATTGCGGCGGACACATCAGACACTTTTGACACTTTTTTTGTAATAAAAACATCTTTGCCACTCTGAAGCTTCCCTCCAACCACTTTGCATATTATTTTATATATACTGTGATTCTGTACTTGCCAAATACATACCTCCCAACATTTTGAGATGGGAATGAGGGACACCTACTAGCAAATGTATGTAGGCATAGGACACACCCCTTGCCACACCCCCCTTAAAGGAGAATTAACCAAAAAAAAAGGTTAAATAAATCCACAAGTGCTTTTTTTTACCACTACTATTCCTTTATACCGCCTTTAAAAATTTACAAATGCAGCAATTTAGGATTTGAATGAAAGATTTAGCACTGGGAAACACTTTTTAAAAGATAAAAAGTGCATTTTATATACAACTACATAGTTTAGACCAAAATGAGGGACAAATGAGGAGGAAAGAGGGACAGAGGGACTCCAAATCACGGACAGTCCCTCAAAATCAGGGACAGTTGGGAGCTATGCAAATATGCTGCAGAAATCTCCCTCCACTGAGTCTGGCCGCGTCCATTTTAACTGTGGGCAGCTGAAGCTGCTGCCTGTTCACTTCCTGGATTTACACAGACACACAGAGGCACACCCCCAGCTCTGCAGCTCTCATTGGCCCTCTTATGACTCATCCCCCCTCCCTTCCTGGCAAACTCTCACAAGAGTGAGAGAGAGAGCTGTGCATGATGTCATAAGCCTAGGCTAATAACCAGAGAAGAAACAGGAAGTGGGCTGTATAAGGGATTTACTGGCAAAAAAAAAAATGTTTTACTATCCAAAGTTAAAACAACAACAAGGGCAGAAGATTTAATAGATGGAAAGATTAAAAAATTACCGAAGTCCTGCTTTCAGTTCTCAGCCTCCGGCTTTCTGGAAACTCAAAGTCTATACATTCGGCATACCTCCCAACATTTTGAGATGGGAATGAGGGACACCTACTACCAAACATATGTAGGCATAGGACACGCCCCCTGCCACACCCCCTTAAAGGAGAATTAACCCCCAAAAAAAGGTTAATTAAATCCACAAGGGCTTTTTTTTTTACCACCACTATTCCTTTTCTATTGGCTTTTAAAATGTACAAATGCAGCAATTTAGAAATTGGGTGAAAGGTTTAGCACTGGGAAACACTTTTTGAAAGATAAAAGTGAATTTTATATACAACTACATAGATCAGACCAAAATGAGGGACAAATGACGAGGAATGAGGGACAGAGGGACGTTGCTCCAAATCAGGGACAGTCCCCTGAAATCAGGGACAGTTGGGAGCTATGCATTCTGCACAGCTACATAGAAGAGAAGCCTACAGATAAACAGGTACAACTTGTGTAGGAGGATTTGTTTCATCTCTATGTATCACCTGAGTCCAGTCACTTCACTGGGAATATGGAAGGGTTTACAACCCCTTCAAGTTTAAATCAGCTAAATATGTTTCAGGTGCAAAGAAGCATAACATTGGAATGCCCTATCAGTAGAAAAGCCTGTCCTCTGCCAGCAAAGAAGTAACCTTACGCTCTGTGTGGAGGTCTCTCTGCAGAGATCCAGCACCCAAGTAAGTCACAACAAAAGTTCTCCAATCAGCAGGCAGCAGAAGCTTTGCTTATTGGAGAGCTCTAGCTTTGACTTAGTAGGGGGTGTGTCTGACCTCTGCAGAGAGACCACTGCTTTCACAAAGAGAACAATTGGACTTCTCTGGTCTTGCATTTAGGAAGGGGGAGGGGGTGGGCAAATTATATTTTTTTATTTATTTTTATTTTTTTAGTTCTTCTTTTAAGGGTAGACTGACTGGATATGGTGTGGAAACATGTGGTTTGGAGGGTGGATGGGAGGAAGTTTAGCTGTGATGTAAAATACTGATAATTCTCAAGGGATATTACAGAGAAAAGAAAGGGGAAGGCAGAAAGAGAAAGGGAAGAGAGTTGTGGTTTCATGCATGACTGTAAATTACAAAAGATATATATATATATAAAAACACAATTTGGGGGCTGCTGCGACTTACTATAAAATGGAAATACATCATAAAAGTCTCCCTTTATTAGAACAGACCTATAATAATGTCAATGATAAAAACATCCATTCCCCCAGTGGCTAGACCACTGCCAAGATCCAGATAATAAACCAGACAAATCTGTATTCCTTTAGGTCATTAATGGCCTCAAACAGTGGAAGACTACCATGGATGTGGACCTAAAGGGGTGTATTCATAAAAAAAAATTGCAGACCTACCGGTATTTATCCTGTGTGAATAGGTGTAAAATCGAATGCGTTTAGGCTATTTGCCTAAATGTTATCTATTCGTACAGAAAATAATGAATTTAGGAAAATACTGCATTATGGCCACTAGATGGAGCTGAGGATGATAGGAAATAAATACTTTTACTTTGATCGTCAGCGCAATCTAGTGGCCATGATGCAGTATTTTTATTACTCACTCTGTAAAGAACGTTTAATCTGGAGAGAAAATAGCCTAAGAACATTCCACCTTGCCCTCGTTGGCACAAAACAAATATACACTATATCACCAAAAGTATTGGGATGCCTGCTTTTACAGACACATGAACTTTAATGGCATCCCAGTCTTAGTCTGTAGGGTTCAATATTGAGTTGGCCCACCCTTTGCAGCTATAACAGCTTCAACTCTTCTGAGAAGGCTGTCCACAAGGTTTAGGAGTGTGTCTATGGGAATGTTTGACCATTCTTCCAGAAGCGCATTTGTGGGGTCAGGCACTGATGTTGGACGAGAAGGCCTGGCTCGCAGCCTCCACTCTAATTCATCACAAAGGTGTTCTATCGGGTTGAGGTCAGGACAACCAGTGCACAAAGCAAGGTCCATAAAGCCATGGATGAGCAAGTTTGGGGTGGAGGAACTTGACCTCCTGACCTCATACCATTAGAACACCTTTGGGATGAATTGGAGTGGAGACTGCAAGCCAGGCCTTCACGTCCAGCATCAGTGCCTGACCTCACAAATGCACTTCTGGAAGAATGGTCAAACATTCCCATAGACACACTCCTAAACCTTGTGGACGGCCTTCCCAGAAGAGTTGAAGCTGTTATAGCTGCAAAGGGTGAGCCAACTCAATATTGAACCCTACGGACTAAGACTGGGATGCCATTAAAGTTCAAGTGCGTGTCAAGGCAGGCATCCCAATACTTTTGACAACATATTGTACTTTTACGGTGATCGTCAGCTCAATCTAGTGGCCATGATGCAGTATTTTTATCATTCATTCTATAAAGAACATTCAAGCTGGAGAGAAAATAGCCTAATAACATTCACCCTTGCCCCTGTTGGCACAGAGCAAATGTACATGTCATCTCACAGGATAAATAGAGTTGGGAAGGGTTAGGACAGTGACAAGTTTTTATTACAGTCTGTGTACACACTGGGTAGACATATCTTCTGGTGACCGCTATCACCAAGACAGAAAGTGATGAGAACTCTGAATTTTACAGTTATCACCAGAGCAAGAGGTGGTGGTGGGGGGGCACCTTCCAATTTGGACATTTATTCCATTGACGGCTGTCTAAGGGGAACTTACCTTAATTTGTAGATTTTCTCTCACTTCCTATTGAAGGGGGGGGGGGGGGGTTCAACCAACTCCTTCACAGGAATGAAGCTGGGTGCCGGGGGGCCATGTCGTCAGATGTCACCCAATGGCCGAAAAGAATGATGATGTCATTGGGGCCACCCAATGGCTTAAGAGGGCAACAATATCATCAGAGGCTTCCTAATGGCTGAAGAGGGTGACAATGTCATCAGAGGCCACCCAATAGCTGAAGAGGGTGATGATGTCATCAGAGGCCACCCAATAGCTGAAGAGGGTGATTATGTCATCAGAGGCTACCCAATAGCTGAAGAGGGCAAAAATATCATCAGAGGCTTCCTAATGGCTGAAGAGGGTGACAATGTCATCAGAGTCCACCCAATAGCTGAAGAGGGTGATTATGTCATCAGAGGCTACCCATTGGTTGAAAAGGGCGACAATGTCATCAGAGGCCTCCTATGGCCGAAGAGAGTGACATTGTCATCACAGGCCACCCAATAGCTGAAGAGGGCAACAATATCATCAGAGGCTTCCTAATGGCTGAAGAGGGTGACAATGTCATCAGAGGCCACCCAATAGCTAAAGAGGGTGATGATGTCATCAGAGGCCACCCAATAGCTGAAGAGGGTGATGATGTCATCAGAGGCTACCCATTGGTTGAAAAGGGCGACAATGTCATCAGTGGCCACCCAATGGCTGAAGAGGATGACAATGTCATCAAAGGTGCCCCAATGGCCAAAGAGAGCAACGATGTCGTCAGAGGCCACCTAATGACCGAAAGAAGCGACAATGTCATTAGAAGCCACCCAATGACCAAAGAGGGTGATAATGTCATCAGATGCCACCCAATGTCTGAAGACAGCTAATGCCAACAGAGGCCACCCAATGGGCGAACTGGGCGACAATGATATCAGAGCCCATCCAATGGCTGGAGTGGGTGACAAGACTAAAAGGATAGAAAAGCCAACATTTTCAAGGTGTCACCAGAACAAGAGTACGGGGATGTTATCCAATGGGGATACTGGTTCCTTTGACAAACATTCAAGATGGGAATGGCCCTCACACCCTGTTGGGTCTTGAGGATAGAAAGTGAAGAGAAATTTCTTCAACGCAACAAGGAGCAAAGAAGGTTCACATGGTCCAGTTAATACGACAACGTTTTTTTTTTCACTTCATTCATCCATCCACATGCATGCAAAAGTTTGGCTTCTTAATTTCCTCCTACCTATGATTGACTATTCAATTTGCTTCACTTTATTCATTAAGATAAGTAAACATGTTGCCAAGTGAATATTCTACAGTTCTTTAGCAAATCAACCCTATTACTGTAAATAGATCTATGAAATATATGATGTACCTGGGGGATCATCTCCAGATCCAACTGACATTATCATCCATCCGTCAGTCTGTCCCTCCATCGATCCATCCAACTGTCCATCTATCTGCCCGTCCTTCAATCCGTCTGTCTATCTATCAGTCCTTCCATTCTCCACCCATCTGTCAGTTCCGTCACTCCATTGATCCATCCATCTATCTGTTCACCCACTCTTCCCTCAATCCATCTATGTATTCGTCCCTCCATCCACTCATTCATCCATCCATCTGTTCATCCACCCACTCATCCTTCATCCGTCCGTCCCTCAATCCACTCCTCCATCCATCTATCCTTTCATCCATCCCTCCATTCACTCATCCTTCCATCCGTCCGTCCCTCAATCCACTCCTCCATCCATCTATCCTTTCATCCATCCCTCCATTCACTCATCCTTCCATCCGTCCGTCCCTCAATCCACCCCTCCATCCATCTATCCTTCCATCCATTCACTCATCCATCCATCTGCTCATTGGTCCATTTGTCCCTCCCTTCATCCGTCCCTCCATCCACTCAACCATCCATCTGCTTATTGGTGCACTTGTCCCTCTCTCCATCCATCTATCCGTCCCTCCATCCATCAATCCACCCGTCTGCCCATTGGTCTATTTATCCATCCCTCCATCTACCTGTCCTTCAACTCACCTGTACGTCCCCGTCCATCCATCCTTCCAACTGTCCCTCCACCCACCCATCCATCCGCCCTGCCCATTGGTCCATTTGTCTGTCCATCTACCCATCTGTCTGTCTCTTCACCCATCCTTCCCTCCATCCATCCACCTATCCATCTATTCATCAGTCTGCCCATCCATGCCTCCATTTGTTCATCTGTCCATCTGCCCTTCCCCCTGTGCTTCCACCGCTCCATCCATCTGTCTTTTTTTTCACTTTATGGAATGTTCTTCACCTCTATGCACCTTCCTCATCTGTAGTCTTTACGTATCCTCCCTAAAATAAATGGCCTAAAGCTGGCCTTACACTATATAATCTGATTGTACAATCTCTGTACAATAGTAATGAAAAGAAAGAAAGAAAGAAAGAAAGAAAGAAAGAAAGAAAGAAAGAAAGAAAAGAAGAAAGAAAGAAGGATGGGGTGGAGGGAGAAAGAAAGAAAGAAAAAGAAAGAAAGAGATGTTGTGGAGGGAGAAAGAAAGAAAGAAAAATAAAGAAAGAGAGGGGGTGGAGGAGAAAGAAAGAAAGAGAGGGGGGTTATGGGAGAAAGAAAGAAGGAAAGAGAGAAAGAAAGAAAGAAAGAAAGAAAGAAAGAAAGAAAGAAAGAAAGAAAGAAGAAAGAAAGAAAGAAAGAAAGAAAGATAAAGAAAGATAAAGAAAGAAAGAAAAAGAAAGAAAGAGATGGGGTGGAGGGAGAAAGAAAGAAAAAGAAAGAAAGAGATGGAGTGGAGGGAGAAAGAAAGAAAGAGAGGGGGGTTATGGGAGAAAGAAAGAAGGAAAGAGAGGAAAGAAAGAAAGAAAGAAAGAAAGAAAGAAAGAAAGAAAGAAAGAAAGAAAGAAAGAGATGGGGGTGGAGGGAGAAAGAAAGAGAAATAAAGAAAGAGATGGGGTGGAGGGAGAAAGAAAGAAAGAAAGAAAGAAAGAAAGAAAGAAAGAAAGAAAGAAAGAAAGAGAGGGGGGTTATGGGAGAAAGAAAGAAGGAAAGAGAGAAAGAAAGAAAGAAAGAAAGAAAGAAAGAAAGAAAGAAAGAGAGGGGGTTATGGGAGAAAGAAAGAAGGAAAGAAAGAAGAAAGAAAGAAAGAAAGAAAGAAAGAAAGAAAGAAAGAAAGAAAGAAGAAAGAGAGGGGGGGTTATGGGAGAGAAAGAAAGAAGAAAGAAAGAAAGAAAGAAAGAAAGAAAGAGAAAAAAAAGAAAGAAAGAAAGAGAGGGGGTTATGGGAGAAAGAGAGAAAGAAAGAAACAGTCTGCCCCTCCATCTGTTCATCTGTCCGTCTGCCCTTCCCCCCGTCCTTCCACCGCTCTATCCATCTGTCTTTTTTTCACTTTATGGAATGTTCTTCACCTCTGTGCACCTTCCTCATCTGTAGTCTTTATGTATCCCCCCTAAAATAAATGGCCTAAAGCTGGCCATACACTATATAATCTGATTGTACAATCTCTGTACAATACTAATGAATTAGGCAGCTTCTTTCAAAACAAAGCTCACCACAAACATTGCAATCTTTATATACAAACTCCTTTAGATCTGCCAACAACTACGTAGTACATGGGTCTGCCTAATTGGATGCAAATTGATTGGATAGATTAGGTAGATCCTCAAATTACACCGTTTTGGTAATACTACTATCAATAAAGTTGATAGTACAAATATTGTATGGTTAGCTTGTAACGTGTATGGTGACCCTACGGTACATTAGACAATCAGATTGTATAGTGTACAGGATTGTACAGGAAAGCCTATAACGTCTCTAACTAATCTTTTACCACTTCCATCAGCCTATTCCCTACAGTTACAACCTTTTGTACCACCTGCCCCACCCTATTAGATTGTAAGCTCTTCTGAGCAGGGCCCTCTTAATGCTCTTGTATTTTATTGTATTATAACTGTATTGTCTCCCTTTTTATATTGTAAAGCGCTTCGTAAACTGTTGGCGCTACATAAATCCCGTATAATAATAGTGTATGGCAGACACGTATCAGCATCACAACAGAGTTCCCAATTTCTGATACAAATCTAATGCAGTTTAAATATAGTAATACTTTGCACACATCAGAAATGACGACATGTCGGTAAATCCACATACGTACGTGGTTGAACTTCCAGAGGACTCTGTGCTCATTGCAGTCGTCAAATGCATACTTTTTGGTGGAAAATGTGATAAGTTAGGATTGCTGGGGATGTCGTACTGTCCGGGTAAAGGATAGTCTGTCTGCAGGATAGTCCAAGTACAGGAGAGTTGAATGGCAGCCGGTACAATCACCAATTTCACATTTCTGATGTCTTCTCTGAGCCGCCCAGATTATCTCTGTGATATGAACACCCACAGATCATAGTGAGATGCTGCATGTCATCAGCACAGCAGCAACACGCTCACAACTCTTCTCTCTACTGATCCACTGCCTGCCTGCACTGACTTAAGTAAACTTGCAGATCGTCTGACGTCACATTTCTACCAAACAGAAAAGGCAAAGGGACTGCATGAGTAGTAGAGGTGTAATACGAGGAAAGGAAAGAAAGAAAAAGAGGGGGGATCATGGGAGAAAGGAAGAAAGAGAGAAAGAAAGTAGGAAAGAGAGAGAAAGAAAGGGGGTGGAGGGAGAAAGAAAGAAAGAAAGAAAGAAAGAAAGAAAGAAAGAAAGAAAGAAAGAAAGAAAGAAAGAAAGAAAGAAAGAAAGAAAGAGGGTGGAGGGAGAAAGAAAGAAAGAAAGGGGGATTATGGGAGAAAGAAAGAAGGAGAGAGAGAAAGAAAGAAAGGGAAAAAGAGAGGGGTGGAGGGAAAAAGAAAGAAAGAAAGAAAGAAAGAAAGAAAGAAAGAAAGAAAGAGAGGGGTGAAGGGAGAAAGAAAGAAAGAGAGAAAGAAAGAAAGAAAGAAAGAAAGAAAGAAAGAAAGAAAGAAAGAAAGAAAGAGGGATCATGGGAGAAAGGAAGAAGGAGAGAGAAAGAAAGGAAAAAAGAGAGGGGTGAAGGGAAAAAGAAAAAAAGAGAGGGGTGAAGGGAAAAAGAAAGAGAGGGTTGGAGGGAGAAAGAAAGAAAGAGAGGGGGTGGAGAGAGAAAGAAAGAGAGGGGGTGGAGGGAGAAAGAAAGAAAGAAAGAAAGAAAGAAAGAGAGGGGGTGAAGGGAGAAAGAAAGAGAGGGGTGGAGGGAGAAAGAAAGAAAAGAGAGGGGGTGGAAGGAGAAAGCAAGAAAGAAAGAAAGAGAGGGGTGGAGGGAGAAAGAAAGAAAGAAAGAATGAGAGGGGGTGGAGAGAGAAAGAACGAAAGAGAGGGGGGTGGAGGGAGAAAGAACGAATAAAAGAAAGAGAGGGGGTTGGAGGGAGAAAGAAAGAATAAAAGAGAGGGAGTGGAGAAAGAAAGAAAGAAAGAAAGAAAGAAAGAAAGAAAGAAAGAAAGAGAGGGGGTGGAGGGAGAAAGAAAGAAGGAGAGAGAGAGAGAGAGAGAAAGAAAGGAAAAAAAGAGAGGGGTGAAGGGAAAAAGAAAAAAAGAGAGGAGTGAAGGGAAAAAGAAAGAAAGAGAGGGGTGGAGGGAGAACGAAAGAAAAGAGAAAGAAAGAAAGAAAGAAAGAAAGGGATTATGGGAGAAAGAAAAAAGGAGAGAGAGAGAGAAAAAGAAAGGAAAAAAGCGAAGGGTATAGGGAAAAAGTAAGACATGAATATGCTTTGATCTAAACATTCTATTGTAGCTCTGGCTGTATGTTTAGGGGCATTATCCTGCTGGAAGATGAACCTCCGTCCCAGTCTCAAGTCTTTTGCAGACTATAAAAGGGTTTTCTTCTAGCATTGCCCTGTATTTGGCTTCATCGATCTTCCCATCAACTCTAACCAGCTTCCCTGTCCCTGCTGAATAAAAGCATCCTCACAACATGATGCTGCCACCGCCATGTTTAACGGTGGGGATGTTGTGTTCAGGGTGATGTGCAGTGTTAGTTTTCCGCCACACATAACGTTTTGCTTTTAGGCCAAAAAGTTAAATTTTGTTCTGATCTGACCAGATCACCTTCTTCCACATGTTTAGTGTCCCCCACATGGCTTCTCACAAACTGCAATCAGGACTTTTTATGGCTTTCTTTTAACAATGTCTTTCTTCTTGCCACTCTTCCATAAAGGTCAGATTTGTGGAGAGCACGACTAATAGTTGTCCTGTGGACAGATTCTCCCACCTGAGCTGTGGATCTCTGCAGCTCCTCCAGAATTACCATGGGCCTCTTGGCTGCTTCTCTGATGAATGCTCTCCTTGCCCGGCCTGTCAGTTTAGGTGGACGGTCATGTCTTGGTAGGTTTGCAGTTGTGCCATACTCTTTCCATTTTCCGATGATGGATTGAACAGAGCTCTTCAAATAGGTTCAAAGCTTGGGATATTTTTTTATAACCTAACCCTGCTTTAAAATTCTTCACAACTTTATCCCTGACCTGCCTGGTGGGTTCCTTGGCCTTCATAATGCTGTTTGTAAACTGAGGTTCTCTAACAAACCTGAGGGCTTCACAGAGCAGCTGCATTTATACTGAGATTAAATTACACACAGATGGACTCTATTTACTAATTAGGGGACTTCTGACGGCAATTGGTTCCACTAGATTATAGTTAGGGGTATCAGAGTAAAGGGGGCTGAATACAAATGCACGCCACACTTTTCACATATTTATTAGTTAAACAATTGGACAACCGTTTATCATTTTCCTTCCACTTCACAATTATGTGCCACTTTGTGTTGGTCTATCACATAAAACCCACATATAAAATACATTTATGTTTTTGGTTGTAACATGACAATCTGAGGAAAATTTCAAGGGGTAATAATACATTTTTTAAGGCACTGTATGTAGGGTATTTAATGAAGGAAGGAAGGACAGATGGAATGAAGGAAGAATGATAAAAAGGGAAGGAAAGAATGAAAGAAGAAAGAAAGAAATAGAAAAGATAAACTAGGGAGGGATGAAGAGAAGGAAGGCATTTTGTTCAGTTTATAACATGATAAAGAACAGAGGGAAAGAAAAGATAAGGGATGTATGTAGGGTATATAATGAAGGAAGGAAAGAAGGAAAGATGGAATAGAGAAAGAATGATAAAAAGGGAGGGAAAGAATGAAGGGAGAAAAAAAAAGAAAGGAGGGAGGGGGCGTGGCTTGGCGCGCGGCGGAGATGGCTGCTTGATCACAGAGCTCCAGGAGACCCACGGCCCTGCAGCCCTTCTCTGGCACTTCATATGCTCTATAATGAGCAGATTGCTGAGGAACAACACTGGGAATCGCGGCGGCTGTCAGCGACTTCCTATATCTGCAGCATCTTTCAAAGCAAGACCCAATCGGGCCGTGGTACACCACGCAAGATGGCGCCTACACGAGGAGGGGAGAAAGAGCTCAGTGACGGCTCTCAGTCTACTGCAGAGGACCTGGTAAGCGGGTCGGGGAACCCAAACCATTCCCTCACTCTGGGTGACATGACAGCAATTGCCACAGACATTAAAAACACCTTCTTCTCAGCCATAACTGATCTGAAGGCTGACCTATTGTCTCTGACTGAGGAAATGGCCACTATGGAAAGAGCTGACGGTAGGAGAGACAGGGCCATAAACCGTTTGGAGGCCACCACAGCATCCCACTCAGCTCATCAGATTGAAATGAACAGACACTTGGAAGACCTTGATAACAGAGGCAGGAGAAACAACATAAGGGTGAGGGGAGTCCCTGAATCGATTAACTCTGACCAACTTCCTTCTGCCCTGAGATACATTTTTAACAACATAATAGAAAAACCTGCGGATACCCCCATTGAGTTTGTCCGGCTCATAGGGCCTTGAGAATGAAACCTCCTGACACAGCACCACCCAGATACATTATATGCTGTCTTCAGAACATTCCATTAAAGGAAGAAATCCTTAATCAAGCCCGGAAGAGCGATCAAATTCTTTTCAATGAAAGTACACTCGCTCTATTTCAAGATCTGACTCCTTTTACTCTGCAAAATAGAAGAGCTATGCGCCCCCTGCTGAATGTGCTCAGAGAAAATGGGATTGTCTACAAATGGCGCTTTCGCTTTTCTTTGTAAGCCACATTAAATGGGAAACAATTCATTCTGTGGGTGCCAGATGAACCTCCAGATTTTTGTGCTGACTTACACATCCCGCATATAGACCTGCCTGAGTGGTACACCCAATTCAGAATGCTTCCACTAGAGCGTAGCCCTGTCAGCACACCACATTCATCCCTGGCCAAGCCTCTACTGAAGAAAAGTAAATATGGCAAACAGCTGAGCTCAAGTGTGGGCCTTTCACCATATTCTTCCAAGCAAACCAGATACTGTGACCAGACCCGAAAGACCAACTTTCGCCCATACCAATGGGTCTGGCCTACCTTAGGAGTTACATGTTCTCCTTGTTTTCCTGGTTTCTGTTGGTTCAGTATCATGTTCAGATACAGAACTTTCACCTGTTACTACAACCTGCAAGTCTGGATCGAATGTTCCTTATAGGCTTCTCCTACTATACCTGGAAGCATATTAACTCAGAATAACAGTTCCAAAAACTCTGCATGCTTTACTCAGGACACCCTTCAGGAGGGCTCACCTCTGAGACATTTATATGAGGGATTGGGTCTACATTTGCAGGGACCGCTATAACCTCTGCACAAAAGATCGCACATGCGGCCTTTTTCCCTGTTACAGCTCCTTATATTGTTGCAGAACTGTGTTCAGTTGAGAGATTTAAGGCGGCACTTTGTGTTGGCTCTTTGGGGTCTGACAGGAGATCCTCCCTGCCTCCATTTCTCCCTACCTCCATTTCCTTACCCACTTTGTAAATAAGGGGTTCTTCTTCAGTTTAAGAGTCCTTTATCCTAGACATAGATGGGGCCCGGCTGTACAGCCCCTCCCCTGCCTCCATATCTCCTGAACGACTATTACTATTTAGTCAAGCCATTTCTATTCTGTTTATTAACCCGTTTCTCTCTTGCAGGAAAAAAAACTTTTTCGTTTTCTTTCTTTTTCCCTCTTCAAGGATAGTAAAAGGATCTTATAAAATTTGCACTCCGACAACCCTCGCTTACTAATAACCTCGGTTCACCAAGGTACTGTCAGAGGCTTACTAACATGCAGGATATTTGCGTAAATCTCCTTTCTTGAGGTTACCTTTACCTAGCATGTTGCAAGAGTAATGGAAATGTGTACGTTCTGTATATAATTGTATTGTATTTTGTATGTATTGCACACTGCCCTCACTGTGCACACAGCACTAATAATGTTTTCAGTACATGTTTACATTCTTTCGAGTCCTGATTAGAATTAGCCTGCCTATGTAATGCCCCTTGTTACCATAAACGTACAATTGTAATATTAATGTGATACCTACGTAATCATGTGCATTAAAACCTTCAATTGCGTCATAATAAAGCAGAACAGTTATTTGGAAAGATGCTGAGGGTATCTTTTGTGTCTGTTCCCTACTGCAGTAGTTATTATTAATTTGGAACCACTAATCAATATGAGGATAGGAGTTGCCTATCATCAATTTAACCAAGTCAGCATGGTGAGCCAGCCATGAGGGGATTCCAGGTGACCCTTAGTATGCGAAACGAGGAGCTTGAGATGATCCGGGAATTTCTGATAATCAGCCGGCTGAGGTAAGCCTTTTGCTTACATTTGAGTTATCAGACTTCCTTGATCGGTAAGGCATTTTCGGGACAAAGGGTACCTATTTTACTCCCCTTAATCAAACTGTTTTGATTGGTGGTTATATGTTATGTTGTCCCTGTCTATTGTCCATCGGAGTGTTATAGATAAGAAAGGGAAGAATAGTGCTGTTCACAGGTATATGTAGTAAATCTGCTAGATAAAGTAGTTTAGAGGCAAGAGGGTATAGGCACACGTAGAGAAGAGAGAAGACTGGCCAGTCATTTTAGGCATTAAGGTAATGAAGGGTAAGAGACCCTCAAAAATGCCCAGAGCAAGAGGAGCGCTATATATGAACCGAAGGTGCGGTTCCGCCTATACTGAGCCCCTAGATTAATGGTTAAAGTGGACAGGGATCCACAATGGGTAACTGGATTACCAAGGTCCACAGGGACTAAGAATCATGCAGAGTAAATAGCTAAAGAAACAGCTATCTATGTGATCAGGATGGATCAAGGGTGACAATAACACTAGACAGAAAGGGACATTTTCATGTTAAGTTGTGGGATGAATTTGGGGTCAGGCACTACAACTAGTAAAAATCAGAAACAGAGAAATGAGAGGTAAAACAGAATACGAAATAAAAAGAAGACAGGGGCGCACCAGCCTTGTGCATTAACTTTTAAAACATTTATTAAATAAAAATAGTAAAAGAAATAACTCACAAGCAATTGGTGGAGGAGGCACAACATAATATAAATAATATAAAACAGAATACTTTATATGTTGTCAGAGAGGGAAGATGGGATGAGTACTCTGGCTCCCCGTCTGATCATAGAAGCTAGAAATAAAAGATATCTGAACAAAATAAGGAAAGCAGAATTTAGGCAGGTAAATATTAAAGAGTTAAAAGAAAGTGAGAGAATGATATGCATGTGTTGTGTACAAATGGGAAAAATGTAAGCGATTTTAGAGAGATATTGGTGTATGTGTGTGTGAATGCTGGGACCTTTAGTTCTATTGCTTGTGTGTGTCATGTACGCAGATGTGACCCCCTCCTTTGCGCTCTCATGAAAGAAATGTGGCTGGGATGAGAGGTCAGTGAGAAGCTGGAAGGACACCATGCCAATTCCAGTTTTTTAGACAAAACATTTATAACAAAATGTGCCGGGTTAACGAATCTAATGGTAAACAATGTGATCACAATTATTTTTTGAATCTGTTTTCCAAACATGGTAAAATGAAGGTTACATTTAACCGTGTATTATACAAATTGAAAATCTTTTGAGAGTGGAAACAGTGCATTAAAAAAAGGGAAATTAAGTAAAATTAAGTAATGAGTATTCATTTCTAATATGAGTTTAACAATTTTATTAACAATATAGATATATTGAAACTGGTTTGGACAACCTTTGGTTGGAAATGAAATCCAGGTTATTGGGGAAATTTGTAAAAATGGGATTAGTTTAGATTAAGATAACAATTTTTGTAATTCTACGTTTATACAATAAGCCCTTATTGAGTGAAAAAAAGATTAAGATGAGGTTGTTATTTGGAATAAAGCTGCCATAATATTTAACAAAGCCAAGATGGATGGAATACATAAGAAGTTTTTCTACAAAAATGAAATTTCAAGGTTCTTGATAATAACTTGATGTGCGGTCCATGATGTGAGAGTTATAATAAATAAAATTTAAATATAACAGATCCATCACATCAAGTCCACACACTCTGTTAGGATAGATGCCACCTGCAGCCAGTTGTTTTATCGTTTTTGATGCTTTCTGGTCCATCATACAGATTGTTGGTCCTTTTGTTTTTATTTATTTTTATTTTTGAAATCCAAAGCAGAACGTGTGGATTGTGAAATGATGTGCCCCTTTTCCTTGTAAGTGCCATGGTATAAGCAGAAGAATATTTTGGATTTATGGGCATCTCTGCATGACCGCAGGGTATTGTTATCATTTATCATAATATTGCAAGGAAAAAGTTGTCTTTTGAAACATGAAACTGGTGTTCTTACACAAACACGTTGATAGAAAACAAGCCATTGTAATATATTTATGGAAGCTGGACACAGTAATGAAGGGTTCATTCCGATATATCAGAGCTGTAGCTTTTATGCAAAAGTGCTATTAGACAAAGTTAGATATTGCTTTGGTCAAACATTTAATTTTTAATGGTCCGACATTCTGTGCAGGAAATATACAGCTAACTAAATGTTTGTCTATTGAAAAGTTTAAAATATGAGTTTGTTTATGTACATATCTAACAATTTAAAATGCGTACATTTGAATTCAGGCACCTTATTGCCTCTATTGAAGGAGGCTGGAGACGAAGGAAAACCACATGTTAAATTGATGGTGTAGGAATCAGCTGCTGTGAGCCCAGTGCAGGACACACTCCCTGAAGACCCAGATATTACATTTTTTTGTAGATTTGAGTATACAGAAGGATACTCTGTATTCAAAGTCATTGGATCTTTTTTCCCCAGCTCATGAAGCAGAGCTCCATGTTTTAGCAAAGCCTGTGAGCTATAAAAATAATGTATATTTATATAGATAGTCGAGATATAGAGATCTTTTGGTTCCATTTGAAGGGCCAGAAGTTTGTTTTTACTTCGGCAGGTAAAACAATAAAGCATGCCAAGTTAATTTGATCGGCTGTTTTCAGCCTTCCAGGTTCTTACTGAGGTAGCCATATTAACTTTCACACATGGAAGCAGACCAGCATGCACTAAGGATGCTGCATTTACAGCCCCGGACACTTGATGGGTCTGTTCAACTCACAGATTCCACCCTAGTTCTGGCCCAGTATAGCTGAGATTAATCATTCAACTTTAAGGACCCCAGAACGAGAAGAACAAGTGGTCCACAGGGGGCAACTTCTTATGAAACAGGACTTTGGAAAAGGTGTTAATTTCTGTCTGTCAGCCACTCTTTTCCCTCCAGCTTGACACATGGACCGTGTCATCAGTCAAAAGCAGTTATGGCTGCCTTAGTAAATGAGCGTGGGATAGAGCCAGGGTTCCCCACAGTTGTTTTTATAACATACCACTTATTGTTTTACCTGTTACCAAAGGTGTTACCAAAAGCTGAACATCCCTTCCAGAGATTACAAAAAGATATATCCAGATGCCCAAGTTAGGATCTTATGAGTATGCATTTTGTCTGTATGGACATGTTTTTTTGATGTCCAGTGGCAAATGCTACTGCAAAGGCCACAGTAAAAAGTGTTATCAGAAGTAGTTTGTAAATATAGAGTGCAGAAAGTACAGAGAGTAACAGAGGAAATCATTTTTTATAGGAGAGTCCTTACTCGAAGTTTTGAGGTTTTATTTTTACACTCCCTGCTGTCTACAATGTAGAGTAAGAAACTAGAAAACTTTTGCCTGAATGTTTTCTTATATTTTATGAAGCCCCTAAAGGGGATATTGGACTCTCTCCCTATGGGATTTGGTTTGGGAGTGTGTTACTCGCTTGCTTATATTTTGTCTCAGCAGCTGAAGTCCTCCTTTCGGATCTCACAGAGAATGTTGCTGATCTTTTAAGGTTTTTGACAAACTCATTTATGTGTTTTTTCCCCAATTCCAGATCCTAAAAGTTTGGAAGTATCTAAAACTAAAGCCAGGTGACTTGTGGATTGTTAAGAGACATTTATGTATAAGGAAACGTTTGGAGACTCAATACGGCATCTATTTCATGTACAGTTTTTGCAAAACTTGAAGGAAAAGTCACCTGGATCCACACCAAACACTGCAAAAATGACTAAATTAAAGAAATCTCTGTGTTTGATTTGTTTCCCTCTTGTGATCACAGTCTAGGGTACTTTTTGATTCAATTACTTTAATTGTAAGGGATATATATATTTGAGAAGTAGTTTAGCCATGTTGAAGTCATATTTTGTCTTTTCTACGTCTTCCATATTATGTAGAATTGTCTGTGTTTACATATGCTGATAAGTCAGCATGCTCACAATTCAGCTAGAAGGCCATTCTGGCCACAGGAGTGTACAGCCAGTACTCTGTAAATATGTCTTATCAATCATTTGTTTTTCACAATGAAAAGTCATTTGGTAATGAAAAAAATTGCTCAGCTATTATTTTCTCCACAATGGAGTTTTTTTTTGCCTCTTTGGCCAGGACTACCTCCACCTAAGCGTGAGGAGGTTCCAGGTTAAAGGTTATAGCAGGTATGGTTAGTGATCAAAATATTGATCAAAAGAGGGGAGACTGTAATGGAAATTTGTACGTTCTGTATGTAATTGTATTGTATTTTGTATGTATTGCACACTGCCCTCACTGTGCACTTGGCACTAATAATGTTTTCAGTAAATATTTACATTCTTTCGAGTCCTGATTAGGATTAGCCTGCCTATGTTACGCCCCTTGTTACCATACAAGTACAATTGTAATATTAATGTGATACCTACGTAATCATGTGCATAAAAAGCTTCAATTGCGTCATAATAAAGCAGAACAGTTATTTGGAAAGATGCTGAGTGTATCTTTTGTGTCTGTTCCCTACTGCAGTAGTTATTATTAATTTGGAACCACTAATCAATATGAGGATAGGAGTTGCCTATCATCAATTTAACCGAGTCACAAGCAATATATTGTGTAACGAGTATATACCATTTTTCTCCCACTGTACACAATAGGAGAATCTGATGTCATGTTAACAACTGATGGCGGATGCCTTATGCTTATCGTTCCACTACCATACCTCCTAACTTTTTGAGATGGAAATGAGGGACACCTATCAGCAAAAGTATGCATGCATAGGACACACCCTTGCCACGCCCCCTTAAAGGAGAATCGTACAAAAAAACAAGATTGGTTAAACCCACAAGTGCTTTTTTTTACCACTTCTGTTCCTTTATATTGGCTTTTGGAATTTACAAATGAAGCAATTTAGAAATCAGATAAAAGGTTTAGCACTGGGAAACACTTTTTGATAGATAAAAAGTGAATTTTATATACATCTATATAGATCAGACCAAAATGAGGGACAATGATATTATGATAGATTGCTATGATAGATGACTATGATAGATTCCTGGCTCATGGTAAATCCGACAGGTAGAGACTACACTTATTATTCAGCACCCCATAACAAATATACACGCATCGATTATGTTTTTATCTCACAGAAAGAACTCCCAGACCTTCAAGAAGCTCACATTGGCATACAAACTTTCTCAGACCACGCTTTCATCTCGCTCCTATTTAATCACTCTGATTTACGCACTAATCCTTGCATGTGGAGATTAAATCCCTCTCTATTGACTGACGCAGATTCACTCCAAAAAATAACTGAAACACAGCGTAATTATTTCACAGAAAACTGCACGGAAGACCCCTCACCTCTAACAATCTGGGAGGCACATAAGTGCGTTATCCAAGGGGAACTTATAAGACTTGGGGCACTTCGCAAACGGAACCTGAAAAATAAATTGAGAAGCTAACATCCAAGATAGCTCAATTAGATGCACATCACAAACTTTCAATGGGCACAAAAACAGCAATGGAGCTTCTGGAGGCCTACAAGACCTTCAGAACTTGCTCGACCTAAAGACCAAACGCTCCCTTTTTAAAAAAAAAAAATAATTTACTATGAACACGGGGATAAAGGGGAAACATTTTTAGCCAGAGCACTGAAAGAGGCTTCTTTGGCTAATAATATTCTGGCGAATAAATTGGAAGAGGGATCTCTGGATAATCGGTATGACTCCAAACTTTATAATATTCCCCACTTGCATAAACCCACTGATCTCCAGGGAGAGAGGAAGCAAATAATTCAAGAGTACTTGACACAAAGCAATATGCCCATACTTTCTAACAAGAAATGCGGAGTCTCTAGAGAGTCCGATATCCTCGGAAGAATTAACATCTGCAATTAAAAGTCTCAAACCTGGGAAAAGCCCTGGCCCAGATGGCCTTATAGCTCACTATTATAAGACATTTACTAACATCCTAGAATCCCCACTACAATGCACACTAAATTTCCTAATGGAACCTCGCCAAATACCAAACTCGTTTCTGATGGCACATGTCACGGTACTTCCCAAACCAGGTAAGGACCCTACTGCTTGTTCTAGCTACAGGCCTATATCCTTACTTAATCTTGATCTGAAACTACTCACTAAAATAGTCGCTAATAGTTTACGCACCTTTCTACCTCAACTTATAGGTCCAGAACAAGTTGGGTTTATGTCAGGGAGGGAAGCGAGGGACAATGTAATGAAGGCCCTTAACTTGATCCATCATTGCCTTCAATCAGGTTTTGGTGGCTTTCTCCTGTCTACTGACATGGAGAAGGCCTTCGACAGCGTTTCCTGGAACTATTTATTGACCACATGTTCATATATAGGTTAGAAACCTCATATGCTTACCTGGATTTCCTCCCTGTTTTAGAATCCAATAGCTAGGCTGAAGATCAACGGCACCCTGTTGGAAGCCAGTCTTCATCAAAAATGGCACTAGACAGGGATGCCCACTGTCACCCCTGCTATTTATACTTTCATTAGAACCATTTATCTGCACGATTAACAAAACTCCCTCAAATTCGGGTTTCGAGATAGGAACTAAAATGTATAAAACTGCTGCCTATGCGGACGACCTACTATTTTTCTTAACCCAACCGCACATCTCTATCCCCAGTTTATTACATGCTTTCACTATCTATGGATATATCTCCAATCTCAAAATCAACTATGCCGAATCAGAGGCTATGAATCTCACCCTCCCTATAAACATAGTGACCCAGGCCCGACAGAACAACTCCTTCAAATGGGTGACCGGAGCGCTTAAATATCTGGGGATCTGGCTCACACCCATGCTCACCAACATTTTTTCACATAACGTCAAACCAATGCTACACCGGATTGAACTAGACCTTTCCAAATGGTCGCTCAAATTCTTTTCCTGGTTCAGCAGAGCTGCTATTGATAAAATCACCATACTTCCGAGACTGTGATATCTTTTCCACACATTGCCAATTGTTATACCTGCCAGTTTTTTTAAGCAGTTACAATCTGTACTTTGGAAATTTCTATGGGCACATAGAAAACCTCGTATCAATTTACGCTTACTCATGAAGCCCAAAGCTGCAGGTGGATTGGGTGTGCCAAATTTCAGGCTGTATTATTATGCCACACATCTGGCCAGAATTATTGATTGGCACTGCCATGCAGCAAATAAAGACTGGGTGTCTCTTGAGGAGAGTTTTTCAAGCACCCCATTGAAATTCTCACCATGGATCCCTTGGGCCAAATGTCCCCCTGGAATTTTCACAACATCCTACTATCGGAGCCACCCTAAAAGTTTTCCATAAAAACGCCTCACTCTACCATATATCTACATCTCCTGGGCCACTAACGCCACTTCTCAATAACCCCGACTTTCCCCCAGGAATGGGTATGAAGACGCAACACCTCTCACAGCATCACACTTTGTAAATGCAGGACAGATTTTACCCCACGACAAGTTGCTGGATAGCCTCTCACCCATTGCAATCTCATTCTGGAATCATAGACAAACCTGTCATTACCTACTCTCCTCTGATTGAAAAAAAGATGTGGTTAGGGAATTTACTTCATTTGAATTAATCTGTTCAAACGACGACCCAATTGCGAAAACAACCTCATTTATGTATGCGTGTCTTCAACAGCCAGATGCTGCAGACTCGGCCAAGTTCAGAAGCCAGTGGGAAGCCGCATTCCAAGCGCATTTCCCAGACTCCCAGTGGGAGAATGCCTGTATTCTAGCGCACAAATGTTCAATCAGCACGAGACTACAAGAAAATTCATATAAACTACTATTGCAATGGTATGCAACACCAGTAAAAGTGAAATAATGGTACCTGATGGCTTCAGACTTGTGCTGGAGATGCGGGGAGGCAAAGGGAGACATGCTACATATCTGGTGGAACTGTCCTAAGATGACCTCCTTGATCCTTCACATCACCGAGACTAAAATTAAGCTTACCCCAGCTTGTTGCCTTCTACATATCTCCAACTTTCCCCTGGGGAGATATAAAAGATCCCTGACTAAACATCTTGATCCCCAAAATCCTTGATCCCCAAATACTGGAAACTGTCAAAAGTTCCCTCAGTCGGAGAATGGGCTCGTACACTAAATCCTATTTCTGAGTTAGAAGAAACACTTGCTATAGCTAATGAAACTTCAGATAAATTCCACAAAACGTGGTCTGCTTGGTTTCAGTTCAAATATTCTGATGCATATGATGACAGTCTGACAACAGGGTGAATGACCTTCAGGACCCGGACAGACTAATGCCCCGTACACACGGTCGGAT
The DNA here is from genome assembly GCA_037952835.1 of Lithobates septentrionalis. NCBI lineage: Eukaryota > Metazoa > Chordata > Amphibia > Anura > Ranidae > Lithobates > Lithobates septentrionalis. The sequence goes on along the minus strand of JBBDGP010003028.1, from coordinate 294,137 downwards.
TTTCTGACGGAAAATGTGTGATAGGACCTTGTTGTTGGAAATTCCGACCGTGTGTGGGCTCCATCACTCATTTTCCATTGGATTTTCCGACACACAAAGTTTGAGAGCAGGATATAAAATTTTCCGACAACAAAATCCGTTGTCGGAATTTCCTATCATGTGTACACAAATCCGAAGCACGAAGTGCCACGCATGCTCAGAATAAATAAAGAGATGAAAGCTATTGGCTACTGCCCCGTTTATAGTCCCGACGTACGCGTTTTACGTCACTGCGTTCAGAACGATCGGATTTTCCGACAACTTTGTGTGACCGTGTGTATGCAAGACAAGTTTGAGCCAATATCCGTCGGAAAAAATCCTAGTCGGAATGTCCGATCAATGTCCGACCATGTGTACGGGGCATAAGTGAAATCAGTTTGATCTCTACCATCCATGGTTCCCTGTTACATTAACAAACCTCTACCGGTGACCCCCTTAACGGGTGAATTCTTGTTCCCTTCTTTCATCCCCCCCCCCCTCCCATTCCCCCTCCTGGTGAATTTTTTTTTTCTTTTTTCCCTCTTTGGCAGCAGTTGGTTGTACATTTCAAAATCTGTCATTTTTACATCTATACGAAAATAATGTGTGTATTTCTTTATTTTTACTTGGTTACAATCTCTATGTAGTTTGAATCTGTATACAGCTTTGCTGTTATCGAAAAGTATGCCGATACTGTTTTTTTTATTTTATTTTTTTAAATTAGGCTATTTTGTTGGGTTTATTTACATTTATATGCATGATAGTCCCTTTGTGGGATCACATAGATTTTTCTCATACACACATATTCACTTATTACCTCATCAATTAATCACTTAAAGGGGTTGTAAAGGTTAGTGTTTTTTCACCTTAATGCATTCTATGCATTAAGGTGAAAAAACACCTGTCAGTGACCGACCCCCCAGCTCCCACCCGCTTTACTTACCTGACCCCTTAAACTTGACCCATGGGGATGCGCCGTCTCTCTGCCTGGGGGTTCTCGGCTGTTGATTGGATAGACTGATAGCAGCACAGCCATTGGCTCCCCCTGCTGTCAATCAAATCCAATGACGCGAGCGCCGGGGGGTTGGGGCTGAGTCCTGCATTTGGTCTCTATGGACGACGAATGCTGGACTCGGGAGCGCACCCGCAAGGTAATCCCCCCGGGAGAGCGCTTCTCTGAGGGGGTTATCAGATGTGGGGAGGAGCCGCGAGAGCCGCCGAGAGACCCCAGAAGACGAGGTTCGGGGCCACTCTGTGCAAAGCAAGCTGCACAGTGGAGGTAAGTATGATATGTTTGTTATTTTTATTTTTTTAAATGTTATCTTTACAATAACTTTAATTTACGAACATATTTTTTCAGATTATCATGCACCATCAGTGCATTCATTATGCACAGGGACGGTTTCCTGGCGACCTGGCTTGTTTTCCGGCTGTTTGTCCCCATCTGTGGTGGGTTTTCCCACCACAACCCCGGTGCTGACATCCTATCAACGGATTTCCCCTAATTCCCATTCAGAACCTGAGCTGGGCTGGGGAGTTGACCTGTAAATGCAGTGTATTAATAATGTTGCAATCCATGAGGTTTTTTTCCCCCAAGAGGGTACTAATTGTTAATTCCATTTTTTAGTACAAACCTGCCATAAAACTCCTGATGAGTAGCGAAAAGTTTGTACAACTGTGCAAGACAGAAGAGATGCCCAGAGTTCTTCTTTAACCGCTTGCCGTCCAGCCGACGTCATTATACTGCGGCAGGTCAGCGCGATCCCGCGAGCCGTCGTAGCTATACGCCGACTCCTTTAAGTAGGATAGCAGGCGCGCGCACACGCCCACGGCACTGCGTGGTCGGCGGTCACGATGACCGCCAGTGACTAGCGATCGCGGGCACGAGAGGCAGATGTGTGTAAACACACAAATCCCTGTTCTGTTCTGTGAGAAGAGACAGATCGTGAGTTCCTAATAGCAAGGAACGACGATCTGTCACTTCCTCTAGGTCAGTCCCCCCCCCCCCCACAGTTAGAAACACAAACAGGGGACACATTTAACCTCTTGATCGCTCCCTAGTGTTAACCCCTTCCCTGCCCATGACATTTTTACAGTAATCAGTGCATTTTTATAGCACTGATCGCTGTATAAATGCCAATAGTCCCAAAAATGTGTCAAAATTTTTACTAGTAAAAAAAAAAATAATAATAAATGCTATAAATCTATCCCCTATTTTGTAGACTCTATAACTTTTGCGCAAACCAATCAATATACGCTTCTTGCGATTTTTATTACCAAAAATATGTAGAAGAATACATATCGGCCTAAACTGAGAAAAATTAACTTTTTTTAAAAAAAAATGGGGAAATTTATTATAGCAAAAAGTACAAAATATTGTTTTTTTTTTTTAATTGTTGTTCTTTTTTTGTTTATAGCGCAAAAAATAAAAACCGCAGAGGTGATCAAATACCACCAAAAGAAAGCTATAATTGTGGGAAAAAAAGGACGTCAATTTTGTTTGGATGCAGCCCCGCACGACCGCGCAATTGTCAGTTAAAGCAACGCAATGCCGTATCGCAAAAAATGGCCTGGTCATTCAGCAGCCAAATCTTCCGGGGCTGAAGTGGTTAAGCCATGCTAAATTTGAGAGATCAAGCAAATTTTTTTTTTTTTTTTTTTTTTTTTTTATACAGTAACCAGTTATCACTTGCTGGTTGTTGTGTTGTTTTGGTTGCACATATACCCGGTTCCTTCCATGCTCCTAGAAGAATTCTAAATTTAATTCAGGAAGGAAATGATATGTTATATTTGATTTCTTCTTCCAATCAGAGGTGACGCTCAGTCCTCTAAATTACTGGCAGACAAAATACAATCTAAAAATAATAGGGGGTAGAAGGATGGTGGTTGTCACTGGATGAGACTTAAAGATGAGCAAACAGCGGAATTTCCAACTTCTCTTGTTGCCATGGGAACCCTGGACGGTGCATCAATGGGAAGACTCACCTGTAGCCACACCCACCTACCTGTAGCAGCTACAGAAATGTGAATAGTGTATTTTAGATACAGCAGATGCTTCTATAGTAAATCCAAACAAAACAGGAGATGGCTGGAGAGACTAGGAGCATGCTACAAGAGAGGATCAGAGACTGCAGACATGCTACAGGAGATTGTTAAGAGACTAAAGCCAGCCATAGACAGATGCAGGAGCTGGCCACATTTCTATCCACCTATGGGCAGGCTGGTTGTACTGAAGTCGACCTACTGATCTGTTTTTCTTGTGCGTAAAAGCATGCTGTAAGAAATGGTTAGAGACTGAATAGATGCTACAAGAGATGGTTAGAGACTAGAAGCATGCTACAAGAGACAAGTGGGGGACTAGAAGGATGCTACAAGAGATAATAAGAGACTGCTACCAGAAATCATGAGAGACTGCAGACATACTACAAGAGATGATCAGAGACTGCAGACATACTACAAGTGATGATCAGAGACTACAGACATACTACAAGAGATGATCAGAGACTGCAGACATACTACAAGAGATGATCAGAGACTGCAGACATACTACAAGTGATGATCAGAGACTGCAGACATACTACAAGAGATGATCAGAGACTGCAGACATACTACAAGTGATGATCAGAGACTGCAGACATACTACAAGAGATGACCAGAGACTGCAGACATACTACAAGAGATGATCAGAGACTGCAGACATACTACAAGTGATGATCAGAGACTGCAGACATACTACAAGAGATGATCAGAGACTGCAGACATACTACAAGTGATGATCAGAGACTGCAGACATACTACAAGTGATGATCAGAGACTGCAGACATACTACAAGTGATGATCAGAGACTGCAGACATACTACAAGAGATGATCAGAGACTGCAGACATACTACAAGTGATGATCAGAGACTGCAGACATACTACAAGAGATGACCAGAGACTGCAGACATACTACAAGAGATGATCAGAGACTGCAGACATACTACAAGAGATGATCAGAGACTGCAGACATACTACAAGTGATGATCAGAGACTGCAGACATACTACAAGAGATGATCAGAGACTGCAGACATACTACAAGAGATGATCAGAGACTGCAGACATACTACAAGAGATGATCAGAGACTGCAGACATACTACAAGAGATGATCAGAGACTGCAGACATACTACAAGAGATGATCAGAGACTGCAGACATAATACAGCACAGGTCTCAAACCGGCGGCCCTCCAGCTGTTGCAAAACTACAAGTCCCATGAGGCATTGCAAGGCTGACAGTTACAAGCATGACTCCCACAGGCAGAGGTATGATGGGGCTTGTAGTGCGGCAACAGCTGGAGGGCCGCCAGTTCGACACCCCTGTACTACAGGAAAAGATTTGAGACTAGAAGCATGCTACAGGAGGCAGTTAGAGGCTAGAAACAAGCTGCAAGAGACAAATAAAGATTAGCAAAATGCTGCAAGAGACAGTTGGAGACTAGAAGCATGCTACAATGGGCAATTAGAGACTAGAAGCATGTTACAAGAGACAGCTAGAGACTAGAAGCATGTTACAAAAGATAGTTAGAGATTAGAAACATACTACAAGAGACAGCTATAGACTAGAAGCATGTTACAAGAGACAGCTAGAGATTGGAAACATACTACAATAGACAGTTAGAGACTAGAAGCATGCCACGAGAGACACTTAGAGACTAGAAAAAAGCTGCAAGAGACAGTTATAGATTAGCAAAATGCTGCAAGAGACAGTTGGAGACTAGAAACATGCTACAAGAGACAGTTAGGGACTATAAGAATGCTACAAGAGGCAGTTAGAGACTAGAAGCATGCTACAAGAGATGGTTAGAGACTACAGACATACTACAAGAGAAGATCTGAGACTAGAAGCATGTTACAAGTGACAGTTGGAGACTAGAAGCATGCTACAAGAGATGGTTAGAGACTACAGACATACTACAGGAGAAGATCTGAGACTAGAAGCATGCTACAAGAGATGGTTAGAGACTACAGACATACTACAAGAGAAGATCTGAGACTAGAAGCATGCTACAAGAGATGGTTAGAGACTACAGACATACTACAAGAGAAGATCTGAGACTAGAAGCATGTTACAAGTGACAGTTGGAGACTAGAAGCATGCTACAAGAGATGGTTAGAGACTACAGACATACTACAGGAGAAGATCTGAGACTAGAAGCATGCTACGAGAGACAGTTAGAGACAAGAAACATGCTACAGGAAATCAACAGAGACTGCAAACATACTACAGGAGATAAATAAACAATACTTCCGCGCCAGTGGTGTCAGTAAGAAGTGAAACTAATAAAAAAAAAAAAATAATATATAAATATAAGTAAAGGATCCGTAGCTGACCCTAAAAATATATATCACCCGTGAATGATCAATTGAATAAACAAAAACAAGTAACAAGCTGCTCCCCTTAATTTGAATAAGATAATCAAATAAAGAAGTGGTATATAATAGGGGGCGCTAGAAACCTTTGGACATAAGTGTTAATAAACTGCTGCCATTGTAAATATACACACACAATTCACATCAAAAGCAGTGAACCATAACAATGTATTGTGCTGAAACAAAAATTGATCAAGAAACTTAATGTGAAAAATATAAAATCCTTAGTTGAAGGTGAATTTAATGCATCCGTGATAATTGATTGTCCCAATCCAATGAAGAGATTAGAGCAAAATTTGGAAAAAATATTGAAGAAACAACACCAAGGAAGACAGCATAAATCTTCATAGATATAACAAAATCTTAGCGATGATAAAAAGTTCCGTCACCAAAGAGGAAGAAATCACCTTGGAATAATAGATATCTGCTTACCAGATACCAATGACTCCTTTAACTAAAAAGAGAGTCATTAGCGCTTGTACAGGATTGTGCCTTGTACAGATTGTACCTTCCCTGAAGACGTTCACAACGAAACGTACGTCGGAGCGGTACGTGGTCACGTGTTCAGTACGTCCTACCAACTTCCGGTTCATCTGGTTGACTAGGCGCACGGGGTGGAACGCACGCCGCACATGATGTGATGCGAAGGGTCTTGGACACCACTTACCCTGACATGCAAGCAGTCCCAGTGCCGGGTAGGCACCGATCAATGTAAGAGGCCATTTGGCTATTTTATTGTCCTTTTTTTATACATATTAAACGGTTTTACGCTATGGAGACTCCTTTTTGTTTCCTATATTTCCTATCCTTAATGAATGGGACGGGAGGGATCTATGCCTAAAGTACCATCCAGCCTTCCAGCCTTCATGTGAACAGGCACAATCCTGTACAAGCGCTAATGACTCTCTTTTTAGTTAAAGGAGTCATTGGTATCTGGTAAGCAGATATCTATTATTCCAAGGTGATTTCTTCCTCTTTGGTGACGGAACTTTTTATCATCGCTAAGATTTTGTTATATCTATGAAGATTTATGCTGTCTTTCTTGGTGTTGTTTCTTCAATATTTTTTCAAAATTTTGCTCTAATCTCTTTATTGGATTGGGACAATCAATTATCACGGATGCATTAAATTCACCTTCAACTAAGGATTTTATATTTTACACATTAAGTTTCTTGATCAATTTTTGTTTCAGCACAATACATTGTTATGGTTCACTGCTTTTGATGTGAATTGTGTGTGTATGTTTACAATGGCAGCAGTTTATTAACACTTATGTCCAAAGGTTTCTAGCGCCCCCTATTATATACCAATACTACAGGAGATGGTTAAGACTAGAAACATGCTACAAGAAATGATTAGCGGCTGCAGACATATTACAGTGCCTTGAAAAAGTATTCACACCCCTTGAAATTTTCCACATTTTGTCATGTTACAGCCAAAAACGTAAATGTATTTTATTGGGATTTTATGTGATAGACCAACACAAAGTGGCACATAATTGTGAATTGGAAGGAAAATGATAAATGTTTTTCTAAATTTTTTACAAATAAATATGTGAAAAGTGTGGCGTGCATTTGTATTCAGCCCCCTTTACTCTGATACCCCTAACTAAAATCTAGTGGAACTAATTGCCTTCAGAAGTCACCTAATTAGTAAATAGTGTCCACCTGTGTGTAATTTAATCTCAGTATAAATACAGCTGTTCTGTGAAGCCCTCAGAGGTTTGTTAGAGAACCTTAGTGAGCAAACAGCATCATGAAGGCCAAGGAACACACCATACAGGTCAGGGATAAAGTTGTGGAGAAGTGTAAAGCAGGGTTAGGTAATAAAAGAATATCCAAAACTTTGAACATCTCACGGAGCTCTGTTCAATCCATCATCCGAAAATAGAAAGAGTATGGAACAACTGCAAACCTACCAAGACATGGCCGTCCACCTAAACTGACAGGCCGGGCAAGGAGAACATTCATCAGAGAAGAGCCAAGAGGTCCATGGTAACTCTGGAGGAGCTGCAGAGATCCACAGCTCAGGTGGGAGAATCTGTCCACAGGACAACTATTAGTCGTGTTCTCCACAAATCTGACCTTTATGGTAGAGTGACAAGAAGAAAGACATTGGTGAAAAAAAGCCATAAGAAGCCCCGTTTGCAGTTTGAGAGAAGCCATGTGGGGGACACAGCAAACATGTGGAAGAAGCTGCTCTGGTCAGATGAAACCAAAATTGAAATTTTTGGCCTAAAAGCTAAGCAGTATGTATAGTGGAAAGCTAACACTGCATATCACCCTGAACACACCATCCCCACCGTGAAACATGGTGATGGCAGCATCATGATGTGAGGATGCTTTTCTTCAGCAGGGACAGGGAAGCTGGTCAGAGTTGATGGAAAGATGGATGGAGCCAAATACAGGGCAATCTTAGAAGAAAGCCTGTTAGAGTCTGCAAAAGACTTGAGACTGGGGCCGAGGTTCACCTTCCAGCAGGACAACGACCTAAACATACAACCAGAGCTACAATGGAATGGTTTAGCCCAAAGCATATTCATGTGTTAGAATGGCCCAGTCAAAGTCCAGACCTAAATCCAATTGAGAATCTGTGACAAGACATGAAAATTGCTGTTCAAAGACGCTCTCCATACAATCTGACAGCTTGAGATATTTTGCAAAGAAGAATGGGCAAAAATATCACTCTCTAGATGTGCAAAGCTGGTAGAGACATCCCCAAAAAGACTTGCAGCTGTAATTGCAGAGAAAGGGGGTTCTACAAAGTATTGACTCAGGGGGGCGCCATACAAATGCACCCCGCACTTTTCACATTTTTATTTGTAAAAAATTTGGAAAACCATTTATCATTTTCCTTCCACTTCACAATTATGTGCCACTTTGTGTTGGTCTATCACAGGGGTCTTCAAACTGCGTCCCTCCAGGTGTTCAGGAACTACAATTCCCATCATGCCTAGTCATGTCTGCGAATGTCAGAGTTTTACAATGCCTCATGGGATGTGTAGTTCTGCAATAGCTGGAGGGCCGTAGTTTGAGGATCCCTGGTCTATCACATAAAATCCTAAAAAAAATAAATTTTTGTTTTTGGTTGTAACATGACAAAATGTGGAAAATGTCAAGAGGTATGAATACTTTTTCAAGGCATTGTACAAGAGATGGTTAGAGACTAGAAACATGTTATATCAGATGATTAGAGACTGTAGAAATACTACAGAAGATGATAAGGACTAGGAACATGCTACAAGAGATGGTCAGAGACTGCAGACATGATACAAGAGATGGTCAGAGACTGCAGACATGATACAAGAGATGGTCAGAGACTGCAGACATGATACAAGAGATGGTCAGAGACTGCAGACATGATAAAAGAGATGGTCAGAGACTGCAGACATGATACAAGAGATGGTCAGAGACTGCAGATATGATACAAGAGATGGTCAGAGGCAGCAGACATGATACAAGAGATGATCAGAGACTACAGATATGATACAAGAGATGGTCAGAGACTGCTGACATGATACAAGAGATGGTCAGAGGCTGCTGACATGATACAAGAGATGGTCAGAGACTGCTGACATGATACAAGAGATGGTCGGAGACTGCAGACATGATACAAGAGATGGTCCAGACTGCAGACATGGTACAGGAGATGGTCAGAGACTGCTGACATGATACAAGAGATGGTCAGAGACTGCTGACATGATACAAGAGATGGTCAGAGACTGCAGACATGATACAAGAGATGGTCAAGACTGCAGACATGGTACAGGAGATGGTCAGAGACTGCTGACATGATACAAGAGATGGTCAGAGACTGAGGACATGATACAAGAGATGGTCAGAGACTGCTGACATGATAAAAGAGATGGTCAGAGACTGCGGACATGATACAAGAGATGGTGAGAGACTGCTGACATGATACAAGAGATGGTCAGAAACTGAGGACATGATACAAGAGATGGTTAGAGACTGCTGGCATGATACAAGAGATGGTCAGAGACTGCTGACATGATACAAGAGATGGTCAGAGACTGCTGACATGATAAAGAGATGGTCAGAGACTGAGGACGTGATACAAGAGATGGTCAGAGACTGCTGACATGATACAAGAGATGGTCAGAGACTGCAGACATGATACAAGAGATGGTCAGAGACTGCAGACATGATACAAGAGATGGTCAGAGACTGCAGACATGATACAAGTGATGGACAGAGACTGCTGATTAAACTACAAAGTATCTGATTATTTCTATGTGTATACAGTACTGAGGTATGGATTTCACAATGTCACATTTGTTAGTCATGCAGAGCGACGTTTCAGGTTACGATATAACGGCCGCGTCCTAAGCTGACATGTGTTATGTCATGGAGGAAATACGTGGTGGGCGGATTCCTTCTTCATTAAACATTCAGAAATAACGGAGCGATGAATCAGATGACAGCTGTCTGATGGTTCATGTTATCAGGACGAAGTCCTCTCCCTGCCGGTGATCACATGGTGTGATATCAATATATAGAAAGTCTTTCTCACAGGACGATTGATGATGATTAACAATTGTTCAGTAAGATCACAAGATGGGAAACTTCACAGGACTCTATTTTTGGGTGATCTGTACACTTTTTTTATTGGATGGTGGAAATGAAAATATTCCAAGAAGTGTGCAGAGTTTCTTTGTAGACACTTGATGAATGGATGTTGCACTGTTATGCCGCGTACATACGAGCGGACTTGCGAAGGAGCTAAACTCCGTCGGCATTTCCGACGGAAAGATTTTGAACATGTTCTATATCTATGGGGCATACACACGGTCGGAATGTCCGACCAAAAGCTCCCATTGGACTTTTTCTGTCGGAAAGTCCGACCGTGTGGACGTGGCATATGGGTCCATTGGTGCTGTTCGTTAACAGACATGCATTATGTTAAAATTAATAGGTGGCCAGAGCACCCAAAAGTCCCAAAAATTGCAAAAAATGTTTAATGCTCTACAACACACTATGGTGCAAGGTAGCACTTCATTGCCTTGCAGGGGTCAATAATAGTCAGGGCCGAAACTAGGGGGGGCAGGGGGGCGCCTGCCCCGGGTGACGCATCTAGGGGGGTACTGCCAGGGGTGCCGCCCCCACCTGCACTGAGATCTGCTGCTCTAAGTGTGTCACTGCCGCCCGATCAAGTGTAATGGAAAGGCAGGTCTTCCTCCTAGTCCTGCCCAGTGCCCAAACAGCCTATGTCTTTTCTGTGTGAGGTATCCCAAAGAAGGGGAGGCTTCAAAAAGGCCCTGGACTGGGGGGGTAGGGGAGGTGCTGGACTGGGAGGGGGTGCGGAGGAAGCCCTGGTCTGGGGGTGCAGAGGAGGCCCTGGACTGGGTTGGTGCATTGAAGGCCCTGGGCTGAGGGGGAGTGCAGAGGAGGTCTCGGACTGGGAGGAGGGGGGGTTAGAGGAGGCCCTGACCTGGAGGGTGCAGTGGAGGCCCTGGGCTGCTGGGGAGTGTGGAGGAGGCCCTGGGCTGGGGGGTGCAGGGGAGGCCCTCACATGGGGGGGCGCAGTGGAGACCTTGGACTTGGGAGATGCAGAGGAGGTCCCCGGCTGGAGGGTGCAGAGGGGGCCCTGGACTGGGGAGGGAGTGCAGAGGGAAGTGCTGGAGTGGGGGGGTGCACAGGAGGCCCTGGACTAGGAGGGGAGTACACAGGAGGCCCTTGACTGGGGGGGGTGCAGAGGAGGCCCAGGACCGGAGGATGCAGAGGAGGCCCTGGACTAGGAGGGGAGTACACCGGAGGCCCTGGACTGGGGCAGGGGGGGGTGTAGAGGTGCCCTGGATATAAAAAGTGGCATTGATAAAGGACCTGGATTTGGAGAGCAGGGTGCAGGGAGGCTCTTAAGTTGGGGTGGGCTGTAAAGAAGGCCTTGGACTGGGAGAGGAGTGCAGAGGAGGCCATTGACTAGGAAATGGTGGTTGGTGTGGCAAAGGCCCCTGGATAGGGGGGCACAAGGGAGATACTGGAATAGGTGAGAGGGTGCCTGGATGTCCCATATTAGGAGAGGGGGATCGTGGAGGCCCTCTGGACTAGGAAAGCACATTCTATGCATGAAGGTAAAAAACCTTCTGTGTGCAGCCCCCAGCCCCACCTAATTCTTACCTGAGCCCCCCTCTCGATCCAGCGATGTCCATGAGAGCCTTGGCTGTCCGGTGACTCGCACTCCTTATTGGCTGTTGGCAGCAGCGGGAGCGGAGTTGAGCCATGGCTCTGTGTGTGAATAGCCACACAGATCTGTGGCTCGGGAGCGCACCTGCTTGCTGTGGGGGCATCCAGAAAAAGGGTAGGGCCAGGGGTGCCGGCGAGGAACCCAAGAAGAGGATGATCGGGGCTGCTCTGTGCAAAACCATTACACAGAGCAGGTAGTATAACATGTTTATTGTTTAGAAAAAACAAACAAAAAACAAGACTTTAATATCACTTTAAGGTGAGCTGTCTGTGGTAAAGGATATGCAATAGAACGGTTTTATTTTATTAAAACAAGTATACTGAAGTTTGTACTGTCTGCTACATTCTTGCAAATGGCCCTTCAAGCCCCTCCCACTGTTGATGCAATCTGACCACACCCACAGTTTTGGCGTGGTGCCACTGTATTGCCACATACCATTCTTAGGGGAGGGGGGGAGAGGGTTGCAAAAAAATGTAAGGTCCCTGGCAGAGTCCCCTTTACCGCAGCGTTACCCCTTACATCAGGGTCCCCATCAGAGTTCCCCTTACATCAAAGTTTTCCTTTACATCAGAGTCTGTTTCAGAGTCTCTCCTTATATCAGTGTCTTAATCAGAATACCCCTTTCAGTCCTCCCTTACATCAGAGTCCCAGACAGAGTACCCTTTCCATCACTGTCCCCCCTTACTTTAGAATCCCCTTACAGTGAAGTTACCCCCAACATCAAAATCTCCATCAGAATCCCCCTTACATCCAGGTCTCTATCAGAATCCCCCTTTACATCGAGGTCTCCATCAGAGTCCCCCTTAATTTGAAGTCTCTATCAGAATCCCCTCCCCCTTACATCAAGGCCTCCATCAGCGTCCTCGCTTACATTGAGGTCTCCATCAGAGTCCCCCCTTACATCAAAGTCTCCATCAGAATTCCCCGTTACATCAAGGTCTCCATCAGAGTCCCCCTTACTTAGAAGTCTCCATCAGAATCCCCCCTTACATCAAGGTCTCCATCAGAGAACCTGTCAGGGACAGGTGTGACCAGATTGTGTGGACTGCAAAGAGGAAACCAAAACGCATGTAAAGTGAAATAAGAATAATGTTTATTTAAGATAAGTGATATAAATAACAAACACCCCAAATACAAATAGTGCTCAACCAACCAACAGAAACCCACAGACAACAGATAATATATACAGCAAAAGGGAAGTACCAAAATCAAACACGTAAGCCAGGCCAGGGTCATACACAGGGAGTCAGCAACTGAACAAGGGCAGGATAGGAGAGGGAGATAATGGATGGGATATGGATACAAGGGAATAGGAACACAGGAGGGACGGAATCAGGATGGGATCGGATACAGGCTCAGAAGCAGGCTCAGGTTCAGGTTCAGATACAGGTTTACAGGATACGGGATAACAGGTCAGGGCACAAGGAAGAAAGATACCAAGGCAAGCCTATGAAGGCTTGCCGGGTATTTATAAGGCTGTGGTAATTGACCTCATGTCACAGCTGATCGCAGAGTGTGCTGTTTGCTCCACACTGCCGGAGTGCACCCGCTGGTGGACACCGGTACTACGGCCCAAGGATGCAACAGTGCCACCAGCAGGAGAGACCTCTTACTGCAGGTCCCAGGTGTTGGAAGACACCCGCTGGTGGACACTGGTACTGCGATCCAAGAGGCCGATAGCGCCACCAACGGGTAAACCCTCTCATGACAGTACCCCCCCCTAAAGGAGCGGCCTCCGGACGCTCTAACAAGGTGCAATTGTCCAAAGTTCATGGCCTCTAACCGAATAGATGAGGGCACATCAGGCTGGGCATCGGGTACATCAAACTGAACAGTGGGTACGTCTGAGAAGACAGCGGGCACATCCGAGATGACAGCGGGCAGGAACATACCAAGCTGGGCAGCGGGCACTTCGAGCTGGGCAGCAGACAGGAACAACTTGAGCTGGGCAGCAGACAGGAACAACTTGAGCTGGGCAGCAGACAGGAACAACTTGAGCTGGGCAGCAGACTCCGGGTCATCGAGCTGGGCAGCAGACTCCGGGTCATCGAGCTGGGCAGCTGGCATGGGCACTTCAAGCTGGGCAGCTGGCATGGGCACTTCAAGCTGGGCAGCTGGCATGGGCACTTCAAGCTGGGCAGCTGGCATGGGCACTTCAAGCTGGGCAGCTGGCATGGGCACTTCAAGCTGGGCAGCTGGCATGGGCACTTCAAGCTGGGCAGCTAGCATGGGCACTTCAAGCTGGGCAGCTAGCATGGGCACTTCAAGCTGGAGGGCAGACACCCGGACATCAGGCTGGAGGGCAGACACCCGGACATCAGGCTGGGAGGCTGGCACATCAGACTGGGAAGCTGGCACATCAGACTGGGAAGCTGACACATCAGACTGGAAAGCTGGCACATCAGTCTGGGAAGCTGGCACATCAGTCTGGGAAGCTGGCACATCAGTCTGGGAAGCTGGCACATCAGGCTGGAAGGCAAGCTTCAAGACATCAGGCTGGAAAGCTGGGACACCTGGCTGGAAGGCAGGCATCGGGACATCCGGCTGGAAGGCAGGCATCGGGACATCCGGCTGGAAGGCAGGCATCGGGACATCCGGCTGGAAGGCAGGCATCGGGACATCCGGCTGGAAGGCAGGCATCGGGACATCCGGCTGGAAGGCAGGCATCGGGACATGCGGCTGGAAGGCAGGCATCGGGACATCTGGCTGGAAGGCAGGCACATTAGACTGGATAGCAGGCGCATCAGACTGGAAAGCGGGCACCGAGACTTCGGGCTGGAAGGCAGACATCAGGACAGACTGGACAGCGGGCACATCAGACTGTGAGGCAAAGACATCAAGCTGGGAGGCAGGCGCTGAGACATCAGGCTGGAAGGCAGGCATCAGGACATCAGACTGGAAAGCAGGCACATTAGACTGGGGAGTGGGTACATCAGGCTGGGAGGTGGGCACATCAGACTGGAAGGTGGGCACATCAGACTGGAAGGCAGAGACATCAAGCTGGAAGGCAGAGACATCAAGCTGGAAGGCAGAGACATCCAGCTGGAAGGCAGGCACTGCGACTTCAGACTGGAAAGCGGGTTCATCAGACTGGAAAGTGGACACATCAGACTGGAGGGTAGGCACATAAGACTGGAGGGCAGGCAACAAGACTTTGGGCTGTAAGGCAGGCATCAAAACATCAGACTGGGAAGCGGGCACATCAGACTGGAAGGAAGACACATCAGGCTGGAAGGCAGGCAGATCAGGCTGGAAGGCAGGCACCGAGACTTTGGGCTGGATAGCAGGCACTGGGTTGGTAGGTTTAGGTGGGTCATCAAGTTCAACTGGCATGAACGCAGGCTGGAACAGGTTGGTTGGTGTGGAAGCCAGTTGGGTTACTGGCAGGATTGTGTGAGTGGGGAAGAACTTCCGTTTCTTCTTTGGCTTAACTGTTGGAGATCTGTAGGTGGCTGTAGGACTGTAGACAGGAGGTGAGGCATACTGAAAGGAAGGGCTGGGATATGGCAAGGAAGGGGGAACAGCGGCCAGAGGAGGTTCTTGTGGGGAAGTTGCAGGTATTAGAGAAGAGGCAGGTGGGTTAAATGCAGGATAGGTGCAGGAAGTAGAAACAGGGTATTGATACTTGGTGGGCAGCAGGGTATATTGGACTGCAGCTGAGGTTGCCAGGGGTGATGGGAGAAAGGACATCTGAGCAGGCAGGTGTTTAGTAGCAGGTCTGGTTTGTGGAGAGCTGACAGAAGCTGGGCATAACAGGTCTGACCATGCCTGAAGTACAGGTAGCACAAAAGTGGGCTCACATTCCCTCTGTCTGACCAGCGACTGCACTTCATCTATACAATCTTTCAACAACTGTTTGGGACAAACCGAATAATGCTCAAAAAAGGATGCAGAGTCATCCTCCAACAGCCATACTAAGGACGCAACCTGGTTAATGCTGAAGGGGGGAGAAAAGTCATCATGGCCCTTTCGGATACAAGGCAGAGCCAGCTCTGTACACATTCCAATCAAAGGCTGAACATCCTCAAACCGTATACTGCCCTGATCGACCACAGAGTGAGCTAAACGGATAATCTCCAGCAGCTGATCACTGGACCACCCTTCCAATGTCTGGCGGAGATATTCAGAACTCTCTGTTGCCAGCAGAGCATAATAAACAATTATATCTGAATTCATCCCAGCAAGGTGAAACAGAACCGAGATGGTTCCCCTGTGCAGCCACTTCTGGTCAGAGATGGCCTTGGTATACTGTCAGGGACAGGTGTGACCAGATTGTGTGGACTGCAAAGAGGAAACCAAAACGCATGTAAAGTGAAATAAGAATAATGTTTATTTAAGATAAGTGATATAAATAACAAACACCCCAAATACAAATAGTGCTCAACCAACCAACAGAAACCCACAGACAACAGATAATATATACAGCAAAAGGGAAGTACCAAAATCAAACACGTAAGCCAGGCCAGGGTCATACACAGGGAGTCAGCAACTGAACAAGGGCAGGATAGGAGAGGGAGATAGTGGATGGGATATGGATACAAGGGAATAGGAACACAGGAAGGATGGGATCGGATACAGGCTCAGAAGCAGGCTCAGGTTCAGGTTCAGGTTCAGATACAGGTTTACAGGATACGGGATAACAGGTCAGGGCACAAGGAAGAAAGATACCAAGGCAAGCCTATGAGGGCTTGCCGGGTATTTATAAGGCTGTGGTAATTGACCTCATGTCACAGCTGATCGCAGAGTGTGCTGTTTGCTCCACACTGCCGGAGTGCACCCGCTGGTGGACACCGGTACTACGACCCAAGGATGCAACAGTGCCACCAGCAGGAGAGACCTCTTACTGCAGGTCCCAGGTGTTGGAAGACACCCGCTGGTGGACACTGGTACTGCGATCCAAGAGGCCGATAGCGCCACCAACGGGTAAACCCTCTCATGACAGAACCCTAATACATCGAGATCTCCATCAGAGTCCCCCCCTTACATCAAGGTTTCCATCAGAGTCCCCCCTTACATTTGAGGTCTTATTTAGAGTCCCCCCTTACATAAGGGCCCTTTCAAAGTACCCCTTACATCAGAGTCAACTTTAGAATTCCCTTACAATGGAGTTACCCCTATATGAAGGTCTCCATTAGAGTTTCCTTTACATCAAGGTCTCCATCAGAGTCCCTCTTTACATCGAGGTCTCCATCAGTCTCCCCTTACATCGAGATCTCCATCAGAGTCCCCCCTTACATCGAAGTCTCCATCAGAATTCCCCCTTACATCAAGGTCTCCATCAGAGTCCCCCCTTACATCGAAGTCTCCATCAGAATCCCCCTTACATCAAGGTCTCCATCAGAGTCCCCCAATACATCGAGGTCTCCATCAGAGTCCCCCCCTTACATCAAGGTCTCCATCAGAGTCCCCCCTTACATTTGAGGTCTTATTTAGAGTCCCCCTTATATAAGGGCCCTGTCAAAGTACCCCTTACATCAGAGTCAACTTTAGAGTTCCCTTACAATGGCGTTACCCCTATATGAAGGTCTCCCTTAGAGTTTCCTTTACATCAAGGTCTCCATCAGAGCCCCTCTTTACATCGAGGTCTCCATCAGAGTCCCCCCTTACATTGGGGTCTCCATTGGAGTTCCCTCTTACACAGAGGTCTCAATTAAAGTCCCCCCTTACATTGGGCTCTCCATCAGAGTGCCCCCATACATCCAGGTCTCCATCAGAGTCCCCCCTTACATTGAGGTCTCCATCAGAGACCCCCCTTACATTGAGGTCTCCATCAGAGACCCCCCTTACATCGAGGTCTCCATCAGAGACCCCCCTTACATCGAGGTCTCCATCAGAGTCCCCCCTTACATTGAGGTCTCCGTCGTGGTTCCCTCTTACATTGGGCTATCTACCAGAGTCCCCCTTACATTAGGGTCCCTGTCAGAGAGCCCCTTATATCATAGTCCTCCTTACATTGGAGTTATCCATTACCTGAAAACCTAACGCACAGTATGAAAACAAAGACATTAAAGGGTTACTCCACTTTCCTTAAAAAAAATAGCAAATATAAAAATAATAGTATTGTATATACAATTGTTACATAAGAAATTCTCTAATTGAATTTTATGTAAAAAAAATATTTTTCCTTTTCAATCTGCTGCTGCTGTCATTTTATGTAAAATTCAATGCAATATGGAAACCTGGAGGTGCTCTGTAGACTGTTGGTGTAGGGAACGTTCCCAGAAATATAATTTCCTGTTCATGTAATTGACTCACGGATTTTCCCAGAGTTGTGCACTAAGATACATGTCAGATTTTATGCACCCCCTGCAATAGAAATTTCAGTTTTGGCGAGATACTTCTCAAGGGTTAAATGCTTCTAAAGAGATGAAGGGACTGCAGCTTTCCTCATTAGAACACGGAGAGTGCACCGGGTGATTATAATGAACCAGATCCTCCCATTGAGAAGTAGTCCACAGTACATGGTGAAACAAACAGCTATTTCTTCAGAGGAGAAACCGGTAAGGATCTGCTACAAAGTTTGTTAAAATCCTTGCAATGTACATACCCTGTTTCCCCTAAAATAAGACCTAGCGTGATTGTCGGTGATGGCTGTAATATAAGCCCTACCCTCCAAATAAGCCCTACCCTGTTTCCCCTAAAATAAGCCCTACCCTGAAAATAAGACCTACAAAGACTTTAACTAGGGCTTATTTGGGGGGTAGGGCTTATATTGAAGCCATCGCCGACAGTCACGCTAGGTCTTATTTTAGGGGAAACAGGGTAGATCACCCTTGAGGGGATTGTTTTTTCTCAACAAAAATGGAGTTACACTTTAAACATTTTAAAACAAATGTTTTAATTCAAAACTTAAAGTTCTACAAATGCCACCTAATATGTTTGCTAAACCACACCCACTTTTATGAAATTACGCTCATCATGCATAAGGATATTGCAACTTGTTTTTTTCAGCAGCGCCCCCCTAGGAATCATCCTAATTCCTCTATACTTCACAGTACATGAATAGAAATAAATACGTGATTGTTTAGCATGACATGCAAGGAATTCCTAATTTCATGACTTTTTTTAATGAGCAGACAAATATAAAGTACGATTAATTTCAAGATCTGCTTCCAACTCGTGAGAATGTAATTTCAAAGGGCCTGTGGGATTGGGACTGTCGTTGCTGTATGAACGTAACAAATAGTATTTCTGGGAATCTTCGCCATGATTGGAAACATTAATGATCTCATTCAGCTATTAATGAAATATTCCTATTCATACAAAGCGTCTTCTTCTTACAGTATGCCAACCCCTAAGGATTCAATCATTTCCTCGCAAACCCAAGAGATTATGACTCTGAGTATTATAGCAGTATTACAATAAAAGGAACATTATAAAAAAATATATATTTTATTAAAAGTATATGCAAATCCTGTGCCAGCCTACATGTGTGGTTGGAGTAGGTAAGGAGCATCACAAAAGAAGGTTACAAGACTTTTAGTAATTGACAATCCTGGGTTTATGTGTTCAAATATGTACTGCCAACGTGTTTGATTCTGGTGAGTGAGCAGCATCACACAAGAAGGGTCATTGACAGCCCTGGGTTTATGTGTTCAAATATACAACCAATGTGTTTGGTTTGGGTAGGTGAGGGATCACCACAAAAGAAGGTTTCAAGACTTTAGGTCATTAACAGTCCTGAGATTATGTGTTCAAATTTACAGCCAACATGGTTGGTTTGGGTGGGTTAGGAGGAGCATCACAAAAGATGGTTTCAAGACTTTGGGTCATTGACAATCCAGGGTTTATTTGTTCAAATATACAGCCAACGTGTCTGGTTCAGGTGGGTGAGGAGCACCACAAAAGAAGGTTTCAAGACTTTGGGCCATTGACAGTCCTGAGATTATGTGTTCAAATTTACAGCCAACATGGTTGGTTTGGGTGGGTGAGGAGGAGCATCACAAAAGATGGTTTCAAGACTTTGGGTCATTGACAATCCAGGGTTTATTTGTTCAAATATACAGCCAACGTGTTTGGTTCAGGTGGCTGAGGAGCACCACAAAATAAGGTTTCAAGACTTTGGGCCATTGACAGTCCTGAGATTATGTGTTCAAATTTACAGCCAACATGGTTGGTTTGGGTGGGTGAGGAGGAGCATCACAAAAGATGGTTTCAAGACTTTGGGTCATTGACAATCCAGGGTTTATTTGTTCAAATATACAGCCAACGTGTCTGGTTCAGGTGGGTGAGGAGCACCACAAAAGAAGGTTTCAAGACTTTGGGCCATTGACAGTCCTGAGATTATGTGTTCAAATTTACAGCCAACATGGTTGGTTTGGGTGGGTGAGGAGGAGCATCACAAAAGATGGTTTCAAGACTTTGGGTCATTGACAATCCAGGGTTTATTTGTTCAAATATACAGCCAACGTGTTTGGTTCAGGTGGCTGAGGAGCATCACAAAATAAGCTTTTGGAGACTTTGGGGGTTATTTACGAAAGGCAAATCCACTTTCCACTGCAAGTGCACTTGGGAGTGCAGTCGCTCTAAATCTAAGGGGTAGATATGAAATGAGTGGAAGCTCTGCTGATTTTATCATCCAATCATGTGCAAGCTAAAATGCTGTTTTTTCTTTTCCTTGCATGTCCCCCCCCCCCCCCCGGATCTACAGCAGCTGCACTTCCAAGTGCACTTGCAGTGCAAAGTGGATTTATAATCAAATACATGTGGATACAAGTGGATTTTCCTTTAGTAAATAACCCCCTTTGGGTCATTGACAGCCTCTACTTTATCGGTTCAAATATACAGTCAACGAGTTTGGTTGAAGTAGGTAAGGAGCATCACAAAGGAAGGTTTCAAGACTTTGGGTCATTGACAGTCCTGGTTTTATGTGTTCAAATATACATCCAACATGTGTGGTTGAAGTGGGTGAGGAGCATCCCAAAAGAAGGTGTTTCAAGACTTTAGGTCATTAACAGCCCTGGATTTATGTATTCAAATATACAGCCAACGTTTTTGGTTTGGGTGGGTGAGGAGCATCACAAAAGAAGGTTTCAAGACTGTGGGTCATGGACAGCCCTGGGTTTGTATGTTCAAATATACAGCCAACATCTTTGATTTGGATGGGTGAGGGGCAAAAACAAAAGAAGGTTTCAAGACTTTAGGTCATTCACATTTACAGAGCTTATGTGTTCAGAAATTAAGTGTTTCAAGTGCAACATATGCAATTTTTTTTGCCCTGAAGAAGTGGGCAAAAATTGTAACACATTAGATGTACAGTACAGTATCTCACAAAAGTAAGTACACTCCTCACATTTTTTTAAATATGTTATAATATAATTTCATGTGACAACACTGAAGAAATGACACTTTGCTACAATGTAAAGTAGTGAGTGTACAGCTTGTATAACAGTGTAAATTTGCTGTCCCCTCAAAATAACTCAACACACAGCCATTAATGTCTAAACCGCTGGCAACAAAAGTGAATACACAAGTGAAAATGTCCAAATTGGGCCCAATTAGCCAGGATCTAAAAAAAAATAATTGTTGCTCTACATAAAGATGGCCTAGGCTATAAGAAGATTGCCAAGATCCTGAAACTGAGCTGCAGCATGGTGGCCAAGACCATACAGTGGTTTAACAGGACAGGCCTCGCCATGGTCGACCAAATAAGTTGAGTGCACATGCTCAGCGTCATATCTAGAGGTTGTCTTTGGGAAATAGACATATAAGTGCTGCCAGCATTGCTGCAAAGGTTGAAGGGATGGCCAGTCAGCCTGTCAGTGCTCAGACCATACGTCGCACACTGCATCAAATTGGTCTGCATAGCTGTTGACCCAGAAGGAAGCCTCCAAACAGTTTGCTGAAGACAAGCAGACTAAGGACATGAATTGCTACAACCATGTCCTGTGGTCTGATGAGACCAAGATAAACTTACTTGGTTCAGATGGTGTCAAGTGTGTGTGGCGGCAACCAGGTGAGGAGTACAAAGACAAATGTGTCCTGCCTACAGTCTAGCATGGTGGTGGGAGTGTCATGGCCTGGGGCTGCATGAGTGCTGCCAGAACTGGGGAGCTACAGTTCATTGAGGGAACCAGAATGCCAACATGTACTGTGACATACCGAAGCAGAGCATGATTCCCTCCCTTCGGGCCACAGGGCAGTATTCCAACATGGTAACGACCTCAAACACACCTCCAAGACGACCACTGCCTTGCTATTGCTAAAGAAGCTGAGGTTAAAGGTGATGGACTGGCCAAGCATGTCTCCAGACCTAAACCCTATTGAGCATCTGTGGGGCATCGTCAAACGAATGGTGGAGGAGCGCAAGGTCTCTAATATCCACCAGCTCCATGATGTCGTCATGAAAGAGTGGAAGAGGACTCCAGTTGCAACCTTTGAAGCTCTGGTGAACTCCATGCCCAAGACCTAATGGCAGATGCAGGTAGGGAGACTCTTTAGCAGATGGTGGTAGGGAGACCTAGTGGCAGATGATGGTAGGGAGACCTAGTGGCAGATGAAGGTAGGAAGACCCAGTTGCAGATAGTGGTAGAGAGACCTAGTGGAAGATGGAGGTAGGGAGACCTAGTGGCAGATGATGGTAGGGAGACCTATTTTCAGATGGAGGTAGGGAGACCTAGTGGCAGATGAAGGTAGGGAGATCTAGTGGCAGATGGTGGCAAAGAGACCTAGTGGCAGATGGAGGTAGGGAGACCTAGTGGCAGATGATGGTAGGGAGACCTATTGGCAGATGGAGGTAGAGAGACCTAGTGGCAGATAGTGGTAGGGATACCTAGGGGTAGAGGATGGTAGCGAGACCTAGTGGCAGATGGTGGAAGGGAGACCTAGTGGCTGATGGAGGTAGGGAGACCTAGTGGCAGATGGAGGTTGGGAGACCTAGTGGCAAATGGTGGTAGGGATACCTAGTGGCAGACGGTGGTAGGGAGACCTAGTGGCAGATGATGGTAGGGAGACCTAGTGGCAGATGGAGGTAGAGAGACCTAGTGGCAGATGGTGCTAAGGAGACCTTTCAGGCAGATGGAGATAGGGAGATCTAGTGGCAGATGATGGTAGGGAGATCTAGTGGCAGATGATGGTAGGGAGACCTAGTTTCAGATGGAGGTAGAGAGACCTAGTGGCAGATGGTGGTAGGGAGATCTAAAGGCAGATAGTGTTAAGGAGACCTAGTGGCAGATGGTGGTAGGGAGGCCTAGTTGCAGAGGATGGTAAGGAGACCTAGTGGCAGATAGAAGCAGGGAGACCTAGTGGCAGATGGTAGTAGGGAGACCTAGTGGCGGGTAGGGAGAAGGGAGACCTAGTGGTAGATGAATTTGATGAGTGTGACAGGGATAGTACATTGTAGAGTTATTCAAGGGTAGAGACTTATAGAATGGGGAAAAGGTGGCAGATGGTGGTAGGGAGATCTAAAGGCAGATAGTGTTAAGGAGACCTAGTGGCAGATGGTGGTAGGGAGGCCTAGTTGCAGAGGATGGTAAGGAGACCTAGTGGCAGATGGTGGTAGGGAGACCTAGTGGCAGATCATGGTAGGGAGACCTAGTGGCAGATGGAGGTAGAGAGACCTAGTGGCAGATGGTGGTAGGGAGATCTAAAGGCAGATAGTGTTAAGAAGACCTAGTGGCAGATGGTGGTAGGGAGGCCTAGTTGCAGAGGATGGTAAGGAGACCTAGTGACAGATAGAAGCAGGGAGACCTAGTGGCAGATGGTAGTAGGGAGACCTAGTGGCGGGTAGGGAGAAGGGAGACCTAGTGGTAGATGAATTTGATGAGTGTGACAGGGATAGTACATTGTAGAGTTATTCAAGGGTAGAGACTTATAGAATGGGGAAAAGGAGGGACTTTGGACTTTATAGGCACAGTAACACAAAAATCGATTATTAATACAAAAAATGTTATTTTGAAAGCATCTAAAATTGCAATTCCATAAAAAGCCACAATGGATCTATATACACATATACTAGATAAGACCGCTGCTGTACCAGACCATACAACTACAGGAAGACTTGGAAGATATGGGCATCATTCCATAATGTCGAGAGTCCCAGAGTATGGCTATATGACAGACAGACGGTAAAGTGTTGTAGTTCATCACTGAAGTAGGCTCAACATGTTGCGCGTGCATTCACGCTTCTTCAGGAGCATACAATATTGTGGCTGGCAAACATAGAAAAGGAAAACAATTACTATAGAACAAAAAATATAAAAGTAAACTCATACATTGTCCCAGCTAGAAAGTCCCTGTGGATCCAGGCTCAAACAGCACCGGAGAGGCAAAAGGGGGCAGGCATGGTCACTACGGGGGCGTACATAACAGCGTAGAGGATGGTAGTGGGGAAATAGTATTGACCTGGTTAGTATATAGAAGATTAAATTAATAGGCCCAGTAATATATATATAACCATAATAATTGTACCACAATTGTAACTAAAAGCCTGGGTTAAACAAGAAGTAATACTTACTCTTTATTGTGTATTAAGATGGAAAGTTTAAAAACCAGAGAGACAACACCTACAGAAACGGTATATGAGGCGCTGGATAGTGGGGTAAAAGTATGTAACATGGTCCAGTGTAGGGACTCGTTAGGAACACATATAAGATTTTGTAATAATGGGTAATAGCAATCACCACTAAAACTAAATACAATGAGGTACAGTAAGTAGGCCACAAGAGACTCACCTATTTGGAGGTAAACTCAAGAGTAAGCTATATAGTAGGCGGGGGGGGGGGGGGGGGGCAAGGAGCATTCACCACAGAGCCTATATATGGTCATATGAAAAAAAGAGGGCTCCATAATCTAGACAGCCCAGCAGGAAGCTTATTGATACATTTAAAGGGACTAAGGTCCCGCACTGGTGAAAAACAGGACAGAAGGTAGTAACGATGTGGTGACCTGAAAGGTAAACAAAATAACCAAATCAGGGTACAAGGTAGGGAAGAATTGAAACATGAATAGACCAACCTGAATGCATAAAAGGTCAGTGAGGCAAAAAAACATACCCTAATAGATAGGACCCCCTAGAACCAGCAGCCTTAGATAGTCTAGCAACCGTCTGTGATATAGGCTGATGGAACGCAATGAGGATGAGTGCTATTTGTATGCACGTACCTAAAGTCCCTCCTTCCCCCCTTTCTATATATCAATTCATAGGACGTGGCACTCTTCCACCTTACCTGTATCCACAGTACCACTCTGTGCTATTATACAATAAACTAATTTATTCAAGGGTAGAGACATATGGCCCTATAAAGGTTTATAGAAACGTGTTGTAACAATATAAATATATAATAGACGGAGACTGACAAATATCCGTTTGTCGTAAATATAATTTATTAAGGCTTAGGTACGCTGTCATCATAATGTACAGCAGCCTTTGTCAACCTTTTTAACATAGAGGAACCCTTGACATTACTTTCAGGTCTGAGGAACCCAATGCCAATAGTTTCTATATCTGAAGCTTACAGTACATTAACCTGGTGGTCGGTGGGAAGAATGCTCCTTACATTGGTGGTCAGTAGGAAGAATGCTCCTTACATTGCTGGTCAGTGGGAAGAATGCTCCTTACATTGCTGGTCAGTGGGAAGAATGCCCCTTACATTGGTGGTCAGTTGGAATAATAGTCCTCAGGTTGGTAGTCAGTGGGAAGAATACCCTTTACATTGGTGGTCAGTGGGAAGAATACCCCATACATTGATTGTCAGAATGCTCCCCTTACAGGTAGCTAAAAGATGATTAGTATCAGTGGTTAAACATACAACAGGCAATTGCTCATTGCATACAATTGCTCATTGCTCCAGGAACTCTGAAAACCCCCTGGATGAACCCCATGGCAAGGGATGTATTGGATTTGTGGATTTGTAAGGAGCATTCTTCCCACTGACCACCAGGTTAATGTACTGTAAGCTTCAGATATAGAATCTATTGGCATTGGGTTCCTCAGACCTGAAAGTAATTTCAAGGGTTCCTCCATGTTAAAAAAGTTGACAAAGGCTTCTGTACATTATGATGACAGCGTACCTAAGCCTTAATAAATTATATGGATATTTGTTAGTCTGCGTCTATTATATATTTATATTGTTACAAACACATTTCTATAAACCTTTATAGGCCCATTTTGTTATGGGCATGTGTCTGTCATTTAGTATGAAATATTTTATACTATATATATATATAAAGTTTTACTTCCTCTTTTCAAATTTGTGAATGTGTATGACTGTAAGTTTACCTGTTTCATATAAAGCCGACAGACTTCTTTAGAAATTAGTAAAAACCACAAGTGTCACCTTATGCTAAAATTCATAAAAAAAATATGATTATCGTATTTATCGGCATATAACACGCACCGGCGTATAACACGCACCCCAAGTTTAGGAGGGAATTTTAAGGAAAAAAAACTTTTAGGAGGGAAGTAAAAAACTTACATTTAAATGCCCATCATTGCAGCCTTCTCAGTGCAGCCTTGCCCCAGTACAGCCATGTCAGTGCAGCCATGTCAGTGCAGCCTTGTCAGTGCAGTCTTGTCAGTGCAGTCTTCCCCAGTGTCCATTGCAGCCTTGCCCCAGTGCAGCCTTGCCCCAGTGCAGCCTTGCAGCTTGCAGTTTGAAAATCCTGTGATCCCCTGCGATCCTGAGCTTCAAAATCGCCGACCGCGATTTGAAAATGGCGCCGCCGGCGCCGAAATACACAGAGCCGGTCCTCGGCTCTTCTCGGCGGCTCTCGTTCACTTTCGGCTCCACTCATAGTCCCGCCCAGGATGGGCTTGACTGTGAGAGGAGCTATCCGAACCTAGCCGAGTACACTCGGCTAGGTTTGTGTGGCGCTCGAGTGAAGCCGAAAGTGGCCAAGAAGAGCCGAGGACCGGCTCTGTGTATTTCGGCGCCGGCGATTTTGAAGCTCAGGATCGCAGGGGATCGGCGTATAACACGCACCCGCGATTTTCCTCTGATTTTACAGGGAAAAAAGTGCGTGTTATACGCCGATAAATACGGTAACTGTTTAGCCTCAAGACTGAAGGTACAGTATACCCCTGATTGGTCATTTCATATATAATGTGTCCACCCATGTGGAACAGACCTCATTACCTATGTGTCAGGGCTGGGCTCAGCCCTTCCTTCTCTGAGCTGGCCGCTCAGCTGTCAGCTAATTGCCAGAAGAATACCCCTTACATTGGTTGTCAGAATGCTCCCCTTACAGGTAGCTAAAAGATGATTGGTATCAGTGGTTACATATACAACAGGCAGAAATTGCTCATTGCTCCAGGAACTTAGAGAACCCCCTGGAGGAACCCCATGGCAAGGGATGTATTGGATTTGTAGATTTGCAAGGCAGTTGCCCCCATTTTGTTATGGGATGTATAAGGTTTTACTTCCTCTTTTCAAATTTGTGGACGTGTATGACTGTATGTTTTCCTGTTTCTTATAAACCGACAGACTTCTTTAGAAATTATTCAAAACCACAAAAAAAAAGTGTCACCTTATGTTAAAATCCTTAAAAAAATATGATTAACTGTTTAGCCTCAAGACTGAAGATACAGTATACCCGTGATTGGTCATTTCATATATAATGTGTCCACCCATGTGGAACAGACCTCACTACCTATGCTAATTTACTTGACCATAAACCTATGCATTCAATTTCAAGAAGAGAAGAATGACCTCATTTTATTGTTCTTTCGCATTTTTTAAATAAAGCTTTCATCATCATAACAAAGAGGCTTGAATTCCTGGAGAAGGTTGTAGTCCTCTTACCAGAACAAGGGTTTCTTTAACTGCTTGCCGACCAGCGGCCGTCATTATACTGCGGCAGGTTGGCTCTCCTGGGCAAATCGCCGTAGGTGTACGTCGGCCACTTTAAGAGCTCTTTAAGGGGGTGGCGCGCGCGTGCACCTGTAGGCGTGGCGCCAGAGCAGATGCGCGTGGCCAGTGGTCACGATGTCCACCGGCCACCCACGATCTCTCCTGACAGAGACAGCACGGGGATCGGTCAGTGTAAATAGACAGATCCCCGTTCTGTCAGGGAAGTAGAGAGAGAGATCTGCTGTACCTAGTATTCAGGAACGCAATCTCTCTTTACTCCCTGTCAGTCCCATTCCCACCACAGTTAGAAACATCTCCCTAGGGAACACTTAACCCTTGATCGCCCCCTAGTGTTAACCCCTTCTCATGCTCTGTGGAAAATCCACCTCAATTCACTCTGTAGGAGTAGTTTGCTGGAGTCGCCGCCCCTTGGGTGGTCGACAACGTGGTCCAGTGCAAGGAACCGCACTTTAGGAATACTGTCTCCATGCACCGCACGACTATGTCTCCCAAGGGTTAGAATGGGATCTTTTTTGTTTATACTGACTATATGTCTGTATATTCTTCACCATAATTCAATTTCATTTTTCCCACATTGTAGCATCCACATTCGCACAATAACAAGTAAACCATGCCTACAGTGCAGAAGTTTACAAAATACTTGGGTTTAAATGTTTCTCCATTTGGTAAATTAAAATTTTTTCTTGTGTCCATATACTGGCAGTAGCCACAGTTATCACAAATGAAGGTCCCCATAGTTTTTTTGTGATCCGATTTTTTTGCTTTGTATTCACTGTAGACACGTTTGTCCCGCAAGGAAGGGGACAGAAGAGCAAAGGATCTTGGGACATGTAGTCCACAGAGTCACGCTTACACTGGGGACACTGCCATCATCCTAGGCACTGATCCTGCTGAATCCCAGTGTCACAAGGTGTGTAGTCAGGCACCTTTCCCTTGTGAAAATGAAAAAGAACTCGCTGCTCCAGGTGAAATAAGTATGCCTGGTGGAACCTCCAAACGACTGCCAGCCCCGGCCTGCCTTCCTTGATAATCGTAAAGAGATGGCTGCACATCGGGTGGTTCCAATGCCGTTTATTGAGTCACCAGGGGACTGCGTTTCACACAGTACAAATGTGCTTAATCATTACCAATTTCGACCTTTCCTTTGTGACAGATTTTACAGGGGCTTATTACGGGACTTCCCATTTTCTTGAGCCAGGATTGGTGAGCGGGCAAAAGTCCACCCTGTATACACCCTAAGAGACACTGCATGCAGACACCTTATCCAACTTCTTTGCATTAAAGTTTTAACAAGGAGACACTTTGCACCTGCTATTTGCAGTATTGGATGCCATTACACGGAGATTCCCTCTGGGCCCTTGTTAGGCTAGCTGAAGACATTGAACATCTACATCCTCAGGACTTCTTCATCAGCCCCCACCATTTAAAGGACTTTGTGCCTAATATTTGCACACATTTAAAGGGGAACTCACCTCAGAAATGAAGTGTTCCATTTCTGGTAATTTATTGTTTGATAGTTGGTCACAAAGGTTGCAAGCCCGTGGCATCAGTCTGTATAATTGCATTTTCATTGAAATATGTTTGAACCCAGGGTGTCAGAGGTGTCGGGAGGCTTGCAGGGTCAGGGCAACCTTTGGGGTCAGTCATCCTCACGTGGCCTTCGTGGGGTATGGCGCTACACCTGTGTGGTGTGGCTGTGTGTATCTGATTTTATTTACAGAGTGAGGGTCCTCTGTGGCAAGCAATAATAGCCAGGATAAGAGTCTTACAATCACAAAATTTGTGCTGTTATCCATAGCAAATACCTCCCAACATTTTGAGATGGGACTGAGGGACACCTACTAGCAAATGTATTGGACACGCCCCCTGCCACACCCCCTTAAAGGAGAATTAACCAAAAAAGAAAGGTTAGTTGTATCCACAAGGGCTTTTTTTTACCACTACTACTCCTTTATACAGTAAAACCCTGGTTTGAGAGTAACTTGGTTTAAGAGCGTTTTGCAAGACAAGCAAACGTTTTAAATACATTTTCACTTGATATACAAGCGATGTCTTGATATACAGGTAGTGTCATGTCACAACTAAGTATAAAAGAGAAGAGGGGCGCCTCTAAGTTTAGCAATATGGTTACATTTAATGAAGGTACAATAATTAGCAAGTCACATGAGTCAGAAGAGTGAGGTTTGGCCAAGCTCAAATTAAAATATATGTGTGATTGCTTGCTATGGCTCATTGCACTCAATAACTCTGATAGAGTCTGTAGATAAAACTGTGCACACTACATCTAAAAGTGTCTTCCGCATTCGGTATAGATTGTACTGCGATGATTCCTTTTCCTAGTTTATACAGCAGAATAACAAGTGTTCAGTTATCTCCCTCTGGTGGCGACTGTGAAAAAATAATATTTATGCTTAAAGGAACACTCCACTATTGTTAAAATAAGTATTATGACATTGCTATACATGCCATTTTTTAAATTGAATAGTATTGAACATGACATTTCCCACTTAGTTCAGCAGCCTTTATCATTTTTTAAAACTCAAAAAAATGTAATGCAGCATGGCAACCTGAAGGCATTCTGTACATGTTGACGTACTGAACGCCCCCAGAAATGAACGACAGAATTTTTTTTTTTAATCTCATATTCATTTGTTAACCACTTGCCGACTAGGCTTTTTCTGGCCTATTTTGTTTAACTACTTCATGGCCCTTTAAGAGCTATGGGCGGAAGTGACGTTTTGACGTCGCTTCCGCCCTGCAATGATATGGAGACGGGTGGGGGCCATCTTCCCCTCACTCGTCTCCATGTCAGGGTAGGGAAAGGATCCGATTGCCTCCACCACTGCCAATGGCTCCAGTAAGCGACGGAGGGCACTGGCACACGGTGGGAGGGGGGGCCCTCTTCCGTCACCGATAAAAGTGATCTCACGGCGAATCCGCCACAGAGACCACTTTTACCTTGAAGCGGACTGCCCGCTGAAGAAGAGGATACTGGGGTTATGGCCGCTAGCTGCTGCCATAACAATGACACACCTCTTCAAAGTACCGACGTATAACGACGGTGGGCTTTCCAGAAGTGGTTAACTGACAATTGCGCGGCCGTGTGACGTTGTACCAAAACAAATTTATGTCCTTTTTTTCCCCACAAATAGAGATTTCTCTTGGTGCTATTTGATCGCCTCTGCGGTTTTTATTTTTTGCGCTATATACAAAAAAAGAGGGACAATTTTGAAAAAAAAAACAACAATATTGTTTATTTTCTGCTATAAAACATAACCAATAATAAAAAAAAAAAATCGAATTTATTCATCAATTTAGGCCAATATGTATTCTGCTACATATTTTTGGTAAAAAAAAATCCCAATAAGCCTATATTGATTGGTTTGTGCAAAAGTTATGACGTCTAACAAACTATGAGATTGAGATTTTTGGACTTTTTATTTTATTTTATCATTTTTACTAGTAGTAGGGGAAATCAAGGATTATTGGCGGGACTGCGACATTGTGGCGGACCATTCTGACACTTTTTATGGACCAGTGACACCAATACAGTGATCAGTGCTATAAAAAAGGCATTGTCACTGTATAAATTACACTGGCAGGGAAGGGGTTAACATCAGGGGTGTTACGTGTGTCCCTAGGGAGTGCTTTCAAACTTGGGGGGGGGGGGAGTGGATGCACTGGAGGACAACAGAGATCCATGTTTCTGCAGAGACATAAGATCTCCATTTTCCTCAAGCCCTGGTGTCCAACCTGTGGCCCAAGGGAGCACAAGGCCCTTGGGTATATGATGTGTGCCCTTGGACCTCAGCAATCTGTAGTGGGAATATTGATTAGGGTAACAGCACTGATCTCTACTAGCCTCTTGTAACATGTTCCCAGTTTCCTATTGTCTTCTGCAGCATATCCCCAGCCAACGATGTATCCTGTCCTCACTCTCTGACCCTCATTTCCTCTATTTGGTCGTCAGTTTCTGACAGTCCTCTCAAGCTTTTCAGATACTAAACCTTATGGGCGGCCTTTCGGGTGATGTCAGGGGCCACTTTTTAAGCACCCTTTTAGCCCATAATTTAACAAACACTGCTTTAAAGCCTCGTGTTCATGGACATAAAAGAAGGACAAGTTGGAGGAGAAAAGGCCAGAGGGCTTCAGGTCCCAAGAATGGTCCTACATAAACCTTCCTGTGAAATACGAGCAGGTACTGGATGTGTTCAGGGCAACAGATTATAAACTATTATTATTCTCAATAGATAGGCCATGAGTAATTACACGGTGCACAACATGACCCAGGAAGTAGACACTGAAGAACCGGCTACAAAGAGCAAACATTTAATGGCCACATTTGAGGCCTCCTTTAGCTCATAATTTGACAACTACTGCTTTAAAGCCTCATGTTTATGGACATAAAAGAAAGACAATAGATAGGCCATGAGTAATTACATGGTGCACAACATGACCCAGGAAGTAGACACTGAAGAACCGGCTACAAAGAGCAAACATTTAATGGCCACATTTGAGGCCTCCTTTAGCTCATAATTTGGCAACTACTGCTTTAAAGCCTCATGTTTATGACATCAAGGAAGGACAAGTTGGAGGAGAAAAGGCCAGACGGCTTCAGGTCCCAAGGATGGTCCTACATAAACCTTCCTGTGAAATACAAGCAGGAACTGGATGTGTTCTAGGACAACAGATTGTGAAATAATAATATTCTCAATAGATAGGCCATGAGTAAATACACAGTACACAAAATGACCCAGGAAGTAGACACTGAAGAACCGGCTACAAAGAGCAAACATTTAATGGCCACATTTCAGTAAACACGTAATTTGACAACCACTGCTTTAATGCCTCATGTTTATGGACATAAAAGAAAGACAAGTTGGAGGAGAAAAGGCCAGAGGGCTTCAGGTCCCAAGGATTGTCCTACATCAACCTTCCTGTGAAATATGAGCAAGAACTGGATATGTTCCAGGGCAACAGATTGTGAAATAATAATATTTTCAATAGATAGGCCATGATGAGTAATTACACGGTACACAACATGACCCAGGAAGCAGACACTGAAGAACTGGCTACAAAGAGCAAACATTTAATGGCCACATTTGAGGCCCCCTTTAGCTCATAATTTGACAACCACTGCTTTAAAGCCTCATGTTCATAGACATAAAAGAAGGACAAGTTAGAGGAGAAAAGGCTAGATGGCTTCAAGTCCCAAGGATGGTCCTACATAAACCTTCTTGTGAAATACAAGCAGGATCTGGATGTGTTCAGGGCAACAGATCATGAACTATTAATATTCTCAATAGATAGGCCATGAGTAATTACACGGTACACAACATGACCCAGGAAGCAGACTCCGAAGAACTGGCTACAAAGAGCAAACATTTAATGGCCACATTTGAGGCCCCCCCTTTAGCTCATAATTTGACAACCACTGCTTTAAAGCCTCATGTTCATAGACATAAAACAAGGACAAGTTAGAGGAGAAAAGGCTAGATGGGTTCAAGTCCCAAGGATGGTCCTAAACCAACCTTCCAGTGAAATACGAGCAGGAACTGGATGTGCTCCAGGGCAACAGATTGTGAAATATTAATATTTTCAATAGATAGGCCATGATGAGTAATTACACGGTACACAACATGACCCAGGAAGCAGACACTGAAGCACCGGCTACAAAGAGCAAACATTTAATGGTAATATTTGAGATTTATATGTACTAAACCAACACTTAGGCAATAGCTGCATTGTCCTGCTGTTTGAGAGCAAAGGTTGGCTCGGGAATTAGCAGAAGGAAGACCGTGGTGCATGCTGGGAGGTATTGCTCAAACATTGAAGGGTTTATGCTTAATTGAGCCTGTGCTGAAGGTTTTATAGAGCCAACGGCTGACAACTTCTGAACAAGGACTAGATGTATTATGTACTAATGATATACTGTATGTACTGATGTGCTCATCAATGATTCCTATTACTTGGGAGTAATTTTTTACGTCTATTTTTATATAAGTGTTGTGACATGTTTTGAGTAGAGGTGAGGTTAGGCCTCATTACCTCTATCCGAACTTCCAATTCAAGCTATTTTGTAGTCCATCCATTCCCCGCCCTGCAGCACATACAGTATAAACTAAGGGGCTGGTGACCTCATTGCCTTTATGACATGGCAAGAAACTGATTAGACTAGAGCAGTGGTCTCCAAACTGTGGCCCTTTGCTTGCCTCTATCCAGCCCTTGGGGCACTTGCACTTCCACTGAGATCAACAATCGGGCCGTATTCCTACTACTGGAATAAAAAGAGAGGTTGGGACTTTATATGAAGCACATTGCTATATGACATACTATGAACCAATGAATGTAAACATAATTTATTGAGTACAAAAGGCATACAGGACATTGTAACATAGTAGAAAATTAATGAAAAAAAATTGGCATAGTTGATAATAGGTAACATATAAACCTTATAATGATACATATTGCACTTAGAACAGGTAAACAATTATTATAGTAGACCTAAGGTATGTAAGCCAATTGTAATGGTAGCATATAAATGTATCAACAGCAATAAATTGGTTCATAATAGTATTGTAATAATAATCAGGTAAGATGGGAAAACATGGGAGACTGTGACGTCGCATCATAGGGAAGCTCTACGCGTTTCGCGGTTAGTATACCACTCGTCAGGAGCAGATGCAGGGGTTGGGAATATCTAGAAAAGATTTCCAAAATTGGTATAGTAAAAAACAAAATATAAAACATAAAAGGAAAGAGGGGGAGCAAAAGGGATCCCAACCACTCTTACCTAGTTGTAGTATATGGGTAAAATTGTAAGTGGTGACCATAATGGAATAATGCTAGATATAACGTCATCCCCCGGAACTGAGGAAATATGACCCTAAGGCATGGCGGCAGCACCAACAACCAGAAGGAAAATGTGTAGATAAAGATCTCCAGTACTTCAGCTGTATTCTGTGTACGAGTGGTATACTAACCACGAAACGCGTAGAGCTTCCCTATAATGCGATGTCACAGTCTCCCATGTTTTACCATCTTATCTGATTATTATTACAATACTACTATAATAATTGTTTACCTGTTCTAAGTGCAATATGTATCATTATAAGGTTTATATGTTACCTATTATCGACTATGCCAATTTTTTTCATTAATTTTCTACTATGTTACAATGTCCTGTATGCCTTTTGTACTCAATAAATTATGTTTACATTCATTGGTTCATAGTATGTCATATAGCAATGTGCTTCATATAAAGTTCCAACCTCTCTTTTTATTCCAAATTATCGGGGATGGAGGTAAATCGCAGTTATTGCCTCATACAAAGTCCCAACCCTAATTCCTTTTTTCGTATTTCTACTACTGATATCAACAATGAGGTACTATTTCTCCCATTGACACCAATGATGGGGCACTAGCACTATTTCTCCCATTGACACCAATGATGGGGCACTATTCCTCCCACTGACACCAATGATGGGGCACTATTCCTCCCACTAACACAAATGATGGGGCACTATTTCTCCCACTGACACCAATGATGAGTCACTTTTCCTCCTACTGACACCAATGATGGGGCACTATTTCTCATTAACACCAATGATGGGGCACTATTCCTCCCACTGACACCAAGGATGGGGCACTATTCCTCCCACTGACACCAAGGATGGGGCACTATTCCTCCCACTGACACCAAGGATGGGGCCCTATTTCTCCCACTGACTCCACGAATGGGGCACTATTTTTCCCACTGATACCAAAGATGCATTGCTACTCCCACTGATGCCATGACAACTTCTAATCCCAATGGCCACAGTCCAGCCCCCCTAAAGTCTGGAGGACAGTAAACTGGCCCTTTGTTTAGAAAGTTTGGAGACCCCTGGACTAGAGAATAGCACAAAGTGTAAGTTCAGCTAGAGATAAGCATGGAGCTCATCTCTAATTTGGAGGATCATAATTAATATAGAAATTAGTCAGTTCTCCCCCTAGTGTTTTTTTTTTTTTTTTTGTCAGAGCACTCTACATCCTTGCTGAGCAGCTGCTGCAAGGACATACATTACATACAACATACATACAAGTCAAGTCATCTGTTTTCTGTGAATGTCTATTGATAAGAGTTTGTATGTAGATTAGCACTGAGATGAGGTTGCTGTGCTACACTAAAAGACAGCCATAGATGATTCATGGGTTGAACAAAATTAACAACTCGATTCCCCCATTCACACATTGAAGGTGTATGGGGGAATCCTTCCGCTGAGCCTCCCTCTTCATAAGAATACACTGATCAGCTATAGCCGGTGGCGCTGATCAAGTGGAAATTTTTCAACAATTCTTTCTTTGCATTTTTTCAGTAAAAAAAAAATCCAACCATTATCATTGGAGTAAAAAAAAAAAAACATTTAATGACAGACCAAAATTTAAACAAAATTAACAAAAAAAGTAGTTGATCAACACTCAAAGCCGAGGACCAACATTTTTAGGCACATATTAGGACTGCTCCTTGACATCAAAGACATCCACTAACTCTACATATTAAGTGGCTCTGCATGGTCCTAACATGAAACGTTGATCGCTTTAGTCTCTCTCTCGCAAGGAGCAATGCAAATTTTATAGCAACACTTTCCAAAATGCAACTTTTTCAAAACATCCACCAGCCCCTGCAAAAAGACTTTCTTAAAGGACCCAGATGAGAAGTAGAATATGATGGGATCCAACGATGCGTTGAAGGTGCTTAAGAGTAGAGAATAGACTCTCCATTCTGGACTATAACCCTGGAAAAAGCCCACAACATGCGATAAATTATAGGGCATGAAACAAAGAATGAAATTAATGAGGGTGATCACCACTAGGCAGATGGCTCTTATTCTTCTCTTTTTCTCCAGGCGAGGCTGAGACAGGAGGATCTTGATGAAGTTGGAGTAACAGAAGATGGTGATCACAAATGGGATTAAGAAGAGAAACAAGCTCATTTCTAGCCTCACCGGGAGTAGAATTTTGAGCTGTGCTGGTGAAAACGTACTGTAACACATCGTATTGTTTTGTTCCGTCACGTTATTGGGAATAGCGTGCTCCACGATGTACACAACACTGCAGTGAACAGATCCAATGATCCAGATGAAGAGGCTAGCCAGCACAGAGTAGATTGGTTTACGGAAAAGCGCATATTTGAATGGAAAGGCAACAGCAAGATACCTCTCCACGCTGATGGCCATGAGGAAGAGAGAGGTGATGTAAATGCTGCTGAAGTACATAAACGATGACAAAGAACATAAAACATTTGGCATATTCCACTGCATGCCAGACGCTGCTTCCAACATGCGGAAGGGAAGAAACATCAAAAGTAACAAATCGGAAATGGTCAGGTTGACCAGCAGGATGTCCACTGGTAGGACACCTTGCCTAAATTTTTTAATGAGCGTACACAGGGCCGCTATGTTCAGGGGAAGTCCCGTTACAAATGTGGAGATGTAGACGAACAAAAAGAGGGCATCCGATCCTGGAAAAAGGGACATGATGGTGGAACTTAATATTGGTGATGTTGAATTTTGCCAACTCCCTTGTTAATTTGTTTTTGAGCTGGAGGCTTCTTCAGTATACTAAAAAATAATTTAAAATAATCAGGTCACTGATAAGGGCTACAAGTAGTTTGGGAATTTTTTGTGCTGCAACCTTTGTTATTAAAACCAGTAGCTAAAATCAAGCTGCCACTGCAAAGTAGACCTAAGATACTCACCTCTCCTGCTGCCTTCTCCACTAGTCTCTGCAGTTGTGAAAAGTAAACACCCGGTGAAGAATCTTGGGAACTAATGCTTGTAGATACATATTGGAAATAGCGCAAGCCTGATAAACTCGGTCTTTATTATCATTACTGTGTAACCAAGTGTCTGGCTTATCAAGCTTTTGCTATACTGCTATAATATTAGACTTATCAAACTAATACTGTGCTCAGTGTACACTAAATGTGGATGTTACAGTGATAAGACAATATTGAGGTCACAGGACCTCGCTGTTGGTCATAAATAATCTGTACAAAGTGATTAATTTAAATCAATATTAATAAGTAAATTGAGATACCAAGCACATTAGTAATATGTAAATTGAGACAGCAGCCTGCCGGGCTTCCTACTGCCAGGCCTTCTTTTTCCTCCTACTCATGATTAGCCTACCGGGGAATCCCAGTCCTGATCCATACTTTTTACCCAGGACATATTAAAGCACTGGGCTGTCCTGGCAAAGGTCCACTAACTTGTCTTATAGAAGCAAAAAGCCATAGTTGGAGGATCCAGCCATTCCTGAGGAACATGTCCTATGTGGCATCCTCAATCTACATGTTTCCTCCCTAAAATCTCTTGCTGCCCTTCCTTCCACATTCAAGGGGCTCTTTTTTTCCCTTTGCCCCCCAGGAACTTTAAGTGAAGTGACCAATTCTTGTAGTTTTCCATTTTTAATGCTTATTGTTTTTTTTAATGACTAATGTTCATTTTTCCATCTTTTTTTTCTGTGTGCTCTTGTTCAGTAGAGCAGTCATGGTGATAAGAGTATTATGACCTAGACTTGCAATAGTGCTCCATTGCATTGCACCAGTTACTGGAAGACTGATCAGCAGGGAACGGACATGTTCGGAGTTGGGGAGCCTTGCAGTTTGTGCTCTCATTTTTCCCATTGGTAAGTAACAAAAACAAACCACAGGCATGGAATCTAGATTACACCAACTGTTTCCTTAGAGGTAACATCCACAATTATTATTACATCAAGAGAGCCCACCAAAAAAATTAATCCAAACTGCACAGAGCTCCATCAAAGCAAAGGAAAAAGTCAGTAAAACAATTTTTATTTATGTTGTAAAGAAATGTTTTAATTCATGTTTCATTTTCTTTTTGCAGTACATGAATGAGCAGACAGCAGAGGTCGATTGCAGGACTGTTGTGTTTGAAAACCTGTTGATCCCCATTTATGTGTGTACATGTACAGTATACTCCAAATCAGTATATTCCAAATCTAGAAAATCACTGTCACTCAATGCCATAATTTACATATCCATGTATGGTCAATAATGTCATAAGGGGGTGGGTTCTCAAGGTGACATCACCGGGTGACCCCACCCCATATTACATTATTGACCATACGTGAACATGTCCATGCATTGTCAATGGCTGATTTCACTCCTTAGTTTATTTAATCAGCGAGGGAGGGAGCAGCGTGTCAGTCAGCGGGAGCCAAGCAATGGAGCAGTCATGTCGGCGGGCGATGTTTTTATTTTTTCTCATGTGGGTCAGTTGTCAGCATTCATCGTGATTAACAATGAATGTACATCAGGGAAAATGTTTTTTTTCTAATAAAGGATTTGCCAAAAACGTTATACTTTATGGTGTTGTATTATGCGAGTATGTGCCCAATACTCATTCACATATGGGAAGGCCAGGATCTGGGGCTCCCTTGTTAAAGGGGTCTTTCAGATGCCGAAAAGTTACACTCCAGACCCCCATAACCACTGGTCCAGGTTTGTTGGGAAGAGGCCCTTCTCCTCCTCTACATGGGGACAAGGTGCTTTGCCAGGGGTTCTCCCTTGGCAAAGCAGCCCCCGCATATTGAGGGCAGATGGCCTAGTATGGTTTGGGGGGGGGAAGCAAGCATGCATTTTGGGGCCTCAAGCCAAAAAAAATGGCGTGAGCCTCCCCCCCAAAATCCATACCAGACTCTTATTCGAGCATGCAGCCTAGCAGACCAGGAAAGGGGTTAGGACTTAAAAAAATATCCCAAGCTTTGAACTTCTCACGGAGCACTGTTCAATCCATCATCCGAACATGGAAAGAGTATGGCACAACTGCAAATCTACCAAGACATGGCCGTCCACCTGAACTGACAGGCCGAGGGAAGGAGAGCATTCATCAGAGGAGCAGCCAAGAGGTCCATGGTAACTCTGGAGGAGCTGAAGAGTTCCACAGCTCAGGTGGGAGAATCTGTCCACAGGACAACTATTAGTTCTGCACTCCACAAATCTGGCCTTTATGGAAGAGTGGCAAGAAGAAAGCCATCGTTGAAAGAAAGCCATAAGAAGTCCCGTTTGCAGTTGTGAGAAGCCATGTGGAGGACACAGCAAACATGTGGAAGAAGGTGCTCTGATCAGATGAGACCAAAATTAAACTTTTTGGCGTCACAGACGCTCTCCATCCAATCTGACAGAACTTGAGATATTTTGCTAAGAAGAATGGGCAAAAATGTCCCTCTCTAGATGTGCAAAGCTGGTAGAGACATCCCCAAAAAGACTTACAGCTGTAATTGCAGTGAAAGGCGGTTCTACAAAGTATTGATTCAGGGGGGCGCCATACAAATGCCCCCCACACTTTTCACATATTTATTTGTAAAAAAAAAAATTGAAAGACATTAATAATTTTCCTTCCACTTCATACTTGAGGTGATTGTAGCCGTATTAGTGCAATTGTGACAGAGAAAATTGAGTACTGTCCGTGATCCTTTTTTTATTTGCACTAACATATGAAAATGAAAAATGATATGTTAGTGCAAACAAAAAAAGTATCACGGACAGTACTCAATTTTCCCATCCACTTCACAATTATGTGCCATTTTGTGTTGGTCTGTCACATAAAATCCTAATAAAATACATTTATGTTTTTGGCTGTAATATGACAAAATGTGAAAAATGTCAAGGGGTATGAATAGCCTATACCAGTGATGGCGAACTTTGGCACTCCAGATGTTTTGGAACTACATTTCCCATGATGCTCAACTACACTGCAGAGTGCATGAGCATCATGGGAAATGTAGTTCCAAAACATCTGGGGGTGCCAAGGTTTGCCATCACTGGCCTATACCTTCATAATTATTCAAAATCTGGAAACACATCTCTTTGTAACCTAACCGGCTCTTAACTATGATATTTCTGCCTTTATCTGAAGACTTATTTACGAGATTTTGATTTGTTTGTAGAGAGGTCACTGCCTGTCTCTGAGATCTGGTTAAATAATTTGGCACCGATCTACTCCAGGAAATCAATTGAAATATTTTTGGACACTTGTTTCACAAAGTCCCCAATGTTGGGATTGCTCTGCAGGACTGGAAAAGATTAAGGCTGGGTTCACACTGATGCGGCCACGGGTCCAAGCATCCCTGTTGCGTTGACAGTATCCCCCCTGATTTTCTTTCCTGCACCCCCGGATCAGACAGGCTAGATACGACTCTTCTGTTTATTCAGCAAAAACATTGTCATTACTTAAGATAACAAAGCAACACTTCTATCATTTAAATAAAAAAATAAAAAAACTAGGCTTTCATTTGTTGATATTATCTTGCAAAAAAAAAAAAAAAAAAAAAAAAAAAAAAAAATATATATATATATATATATATATATATATATATATATATATATATATATATATATATATTTTTTTTTTTTGTTTGCTATCTATAGACAAAAAACATAACAAAACAAGGTGTCAGTTTATATTTATTATAATCAGAAAGTAAAAATTATATTAATTATATTCTATTATTTGTCCTGTTTAAAATGACACTAACATTATGATCCTGGTACAAGGCATTGCAAAGTTATTTACAGATAAAATAAAGACTAATTTTCCAATTTTGCACTTGTTTAATTTTCTGTTTAACCTTTTAAATGTTTTTAACTAATAAGCACAATGAATAAAAATGAAATTAAAATAATTAAGTGGGAAATATAAAAAGAAAATATTAATTGTTCGAAAAAATATTGGTGCACTGAGAGATATTAGGAACATGAATAGCTAGGGAGGCTGGGGGGGGGGGGGGGGGGGGGGGGTGTCGGAGCAAATTCAACTTTTATAATATATTGTATGTTAAGAGGGGAAGTGATTTTTACCTTTTTTTTTCTCTTTTTTCTTTTTGAATAGAATATTTTGATATGTGTATATAGAGTTTTGGATATTATGTAAATATTATATATGGACATATGTCTTTGTCCTTAGTTGACTGTTAAGCTGCATTCTAATAAAATAAAAAAATTTAATAAAAAAAAAGAAATTGTTCGAAAAATAGAGATAAACAAAAAAAAAAAAATCTTCAGGATAATAATAGTTTGGGGAAAAGAGGAAAAAAACACTTAATTAAGGCTCGTTGGTGTAAACTACACATTGAAAAAAGGGGTTAAATAGGAATATAAAACTTTGTTTTACTTTTTAGGTTTCTTTTACTGACATCATAAACAGATTGAAGCCCATCAGATTAACAAAATTAAATAGATACAAAAGTAACAATGATACTTTGTATCTCCCTATCCTGGCTTTGAACATTGTTTATAAACACTATTATAATGTTTATTTTTTTTGACAATAGCAGCTTCTACAGCAGTTGTGTTTATACAACAGCTGGTTGTCCTTTTGACAGCCAGGCATTAACAGAAAGTGGAAGGATTAGAGTGGCTGTTGGGATTTCTACTGCGATCTGGGGCTGCCTTGGAGGGATATCAGATCGGAAGTGGCCGGGTGTAAACTGACAGTAAAAGTCCACTTACATCCCACTGCCCATAGAGGAGAATGGAGGGTCCGATCAAGTCCGCCTGAAAAACAGGTTGATCTCGGGTCTGAAAGGGGCCTTACTGTCACAATGGTAATTGCCAGACAGG
The DNA here is from genome assembly GCA_037952835.1 of Lithobates septentrionalis. Taxonomy (NCBI): domain Eukaryota; kingdom Metazoa; phylum Chordata; class Amphibia; order Anura; family Ranidae; genus Lithobates; species Lithobates septentrionalis. The sequence continues at coordinate 252,073 of JBBDGP010003028.1, read as the reverse complement.
CAGTGAGGGAAAATCAGCAGCAGAGGCATAAATAAAAAGCTGACATGGATTAAACCTTCCCTTTTTTTACTAAAAGAAAAAACTAACATATTTTTTTATCTGTTCTCCAGTTCCAGTTCTAGTTCCTATTCCTCAGTTCATGAGAGCAGCCCCCCATCACTTAGAAGCCCTATTGGGATACCTCCAGTGCATTTTATTCACATATATAGCAATCAGTACCCAAGTATATCTACTAATGCCGCGTACACACGGTCGGACTTTTCGTCTACAAAAGTCCAACGGACGCTGACGGACTAAAGCTGGCTGGTAATCCGATCGTGTGTGGGCTTCTCCGGACTTTCAACGTACTTTTTTAGCCTCAAATCCGACGTACTTTAGATTTGAAACATGCTTCAAATCTTTACGTCGTAACTACGCCGGACCCCAAAATCCGCTCGTCTGTGTGCTAGTCCGACGGACAAAAACCAACGCTAGGGCAGCTATTGGCTACTGGCTATCAACTTCCTTATTTTAGTCCGGTGTACGTCATCACGTACGAATCCGTCGGACTTTTGTGTGGCCGTGTGTAGGCAAGTCCGTTCGTTAGAAAGTCTGCCGCAAGTCCGCCGCAAGTCCGCCGAAAGTCCGCCGGAAGTCTGTCAGACAGGCTGTCGGACTTTTGTAGACGAAAAGTCCGACCATGTGTACGCGGCATAAGGGTTTCATCGCAATCAATCTCTCATGGATTTCCATGCTATTCAAGAAAATCAGTCCTGGATAGCATGGAAAACCATCAAGAGTCCCCAAACTTCCTTACTCTTTCCAAATGTAAAAATATATATATATATATATATATATATATATATATATATATATATATATATATATATATATATATATATATATATATTGGCAGGACATACCTTTCTTTGTAGTACCGTGTGCCCATTTACCCATACAGTTGAAGTTGCCTGGTTTGGGCGTTCTTTTGCAAAAACAGATGAAAATGTCCTCTTTGAAATGCTGTAGTTTGCTGTAAAGTCTTCCAGGCTTGATAAAATCTCTTAACAACTCTCTGGGTCAAGCAAAGGAAAATGAGAGAATGCAGAAAATGGGTGGAAGTGTGGGGTAGAGAAGTGTCTTTGTGGCATGACACCCCCCTCTTGCTTGATGGAACCCGTTTTTTTGTCCAATTTTTCTAAACGGACTCTGAAGATGTGATATAAAATTGAAAGGCATTCTTGTCTTTGGTATGCATAAAAAAAAATCTCAGAAATATTTAAATACAGGCAATATTTGTGACTAGAGGTAGGAATAATATGCCAACTAAAAGCCCTAATCTTTTGTATAAAAACAAATCTAACCATTACTATTAGGATAAAAAAAAAAAACATAACGACAGACCAAATTAAATACAATATTCAGAAAAAAAAATTTTACATTTTGCTGTGTAGTTGATCACATTTAAAGCCAAAGAAAAAACATTTTTTTGGGGCTGCTCCTTGACATCAAAGACATCCAATGACTACACATATTTTTTTGTGGCTCTGTATAGTCCTAAACTGAAACTATAATCCCTTTAGTCTCTCTCTCGCAAGGAGCAATGCAAATTTTATCACAACATTTTCCAAAATGCAACTTTTTCAAAAACGTGCACCAGCCCCTCCAAAAAGACTTTCTGAAAGGAAGCAGATGAGAAGTAGAATATGAGGGGATCCAACGACGCATTGAAGGTACTCAAGAGCAGAGCATAGACTCTCCATTGTGGACTATTGCCTTGGAAAAACCCCACAACATGCGATAAATTATAGGGCATAAAACAAAGAATGAAATTAATGAGGGTGATCACCACTAAACAAATGGCTCTTATTCTTCTCTTTTTCTCCAGACGAGCCTGGGAGAGAACAATCTTGATGAAGTTGGAATAGCAGAAGACAGTGATCAGAAATGGGATGAAATAGAGAAGAATACTAACTTCAAGTCTCACTGGGAGTAGAACTTCGAGCTGGGCTGGTGAAAATGTAGAGTAGCACATCGTATTGTTTTTTTCCGTCATATTGCTGGGAATAGTGTGCTCCACAATGAACACAATACTGCAGTGAACAGATCCAATGATCCAGATGAAGAGACTAGCCAGCACAGGGTAGATTGGTTTCTGGACAAGCTTGTATTTGATAGGAAAGGCAACAGCAAGATATCTCTCCACGCTGATGGCCATGAGGAAGAGAGAGGTGATGTAAATACTGCTGAAGTACATATACGCCGACAAAGGACATAAAACATATGGCATATTCCACTGCATGTCAGATGCTGCTTCCAACATGCGGAAGGGAAGAAATGTCAAAAGAAGCAAATCGGAAATGGTCAGGTTGACCAGCAGGACGTCCACTGGTACGACACCTTGCCTAAATTTTTTAATGAGCGTACACAGGGCCATTATGTTCATGGGAAGACCTGTTACAAATGTGGAGATGTAGACAAACAAAAAGAGGGCATCCGATCCCGGAAAATAGGACATGATGGTTCACTCCGAACTTAATACCGATGGATGGTGCTGAATTTTGCCAAGTCCCTTGCTGATTTGGTTTTGAGCTTGAGGCTTCTTAAGTATGCTGATAAACACATTAAAAACAATCAGGTCACTGATAAGATCTACAGTTGAATTTTTTTTTTTGTTTCACACCTTTCTGCTTTTAAAACTAGTACCTAAAATAAAGCTTCCACTGCAAAGTAGACCTTAAGGTTTCTCAACCAGAAACTAGACTGAGCTCACCTGGCCTGTGGAAGAAGCCCTTAAGTAGTTTTCAACTGACTATATGTTGCTGGACTATGCCCTGAATAAAAAAAAAAAAAAAATCCCCACAATGTAATTGAATTAGATAAGTGAGTAGACCAGGGTTTCTCAACAAGGAATCCATGGAACCCTAGGGTTCCTCTAGAGGTTGCTAGGGGCTCCTTGTGCAATGAGCAATTTCTGCCTCTCAGATAAGTTCCCACTGACACCTTTAAACTTATTAGGTATCCATAAGAGGGTCATTCTTCCCAATTCCCACAAGTTTAAGGAACATTCTTCCCATTGACCATCACACTAATGTATTATGAGCTGTAGATATAGTAATTTTCAAGGGTTCCTCTGTGTTAAAAGGTTGAGAAAGCGTGCCTTAGACACTTACCTCTCCTTGCTCCACCGATCTCTGTACTGCAGTAATGAAAAGAAATTCACCTGAAGAAGTTTCTGCGGAAACCACCACTTGTTGATAGTAATATTTATTCTTGTTGATAGGTATTGGAATAGCGAAAGCCTGATAAAGTTATCTTTATTATCATTACTATACCTATGTAACCATGTATCTGGGCATTAAGGCTATTGCTATACTGCCTTAATTTTAGACTTAGCACACTAATGCTGGGCTCAATGTTTATTAAATGTGGATGTTACAGTGATAAGACGGTATTGCGATCACAGTGACTGGTCATAAATGATCTGTATGAGGTGATAACTTGAAATCTTTGTTAAAAAGTAAATTGAGATACCATAATAGCATTCTTCCTGACTTTCCTCCTACCAAGCCATGACTTTCTGTCTCCTCCTGCTCTTGCATTGACTACCTGGGAATCCAAGCCCTAACCTACACTTGCTACACAGCACATACTGAAGCACCGGGCTGTCCTGGCAAAGGTCACCTGTTGAATGGGAATCTCCAGACACAGTTGAAGGATCCAGCCATTTACAAGGGACCCAGTATACGGCTTCCTCAATCCAGAAGTCTCCTCCCTACAGCTTCTCACTCATTCCACATTCAAGGGGCTCTTTTTCTCCCCAGGTAGACTTTTAATGTTACTTTTATGGGTAGAGGTTTTTCCAAAACTTTCCAATTCCTGTATTGACATTTTTTTCCTTTTTTTTTTTCATTTTGATTTTTTTTTTTTTTTCAACTTCAACAAATATTACTTCAAAAGGTCCCATCATGTACAAAATTACTTGAAATGTATCAATAAGGGAAATTGTTCACCAAATTTATACGACTTTCAATCATTTGTAAATACAGTCAATGTACATTTATATCTATATTGAAAAGAGGGGGGCGAGAGGCTAACCTAGGTTATTAAAGCAGTGCCATATCCAATATGCAAGATAAATGTGAAAAAGGGGGTCCCCCTAGGCGGACTTTAAAGGCACTGATGTTTGGTTTAGATAGAAATATATCAAAATGTACAATAGTATAATAATAAACAGATTTTATTTAAGAAACAACATTAAAAAAAGTACAACGAAAAATAGATATATGTAAGTAGTTCATTTGTGTCGTCATACAAAATGAATATATGAAAAAATGATGAGATAATGAAAAAAGAGGAAAAACTCTTCTCACACCCAACGCGTTTCGAGATATAGTATATTCCTTCTTCAGGGGTGCAGAGAGAGAGAAGAGAGGGATTTATCTAAGGTATAATTAAAACATATAGTTAATGAATTTACCATAGCATCTGAGGACATAGAGCTATATGTTTAAAATGATGTAATTGTAGCACTTACATATTATGAATTGGTAAAGTAGTTGCTTACAATGTTTCGTTGGATCACATTAAAAGCTTAGAATCAACATAGTACCGGGTTTTGATACTGGTAAACTTGCTGTCTAACGACAACATGGGCATCAGAAAGATCTATGAATATATACCAAATTGTATTGTCCTTAGAGGTTCCCCCCCCAGGCGTTCCGCGGCAAGATGGTGGCCAGAGTGATATACTGGGGCAAATGGAGTCCCTGGATGTAAAAAAGTTATATATATATATTACACATGGTTCAAGTTGTATAAAATTGGCAATTTTCCTCATTGGTACATTTATAGTCCTTTTGCACATGGTGGGCTCTTTTGATATTTCCATTGGTAAGGAAGGTTAAGATTGCAGTTTGTTTTCGGAAGAACGGCATTTTTGCAAGATCAATGTGAGAGAATTATTTCAAGAAGCTGCAGAGATATATGAAAGTAAAGGAAAAAGTAATCAAAAACATTATTTCTTCTGTAAAATAAATGTTTTTTTTTTTGTGTTGCCTTTTCTTTTTCTAATATATGAATGATAACACAGTAGAGGTAGAAATAGTAGGGCTGTGTTTGAAAACCTGTTGATTCCCGTTTCTGTGTGCGTGTATATTCCAAATCTGTGGATATCGAGAGCTTGTTTTGTTTTTCACCGCTTCAGCCCCGGAAGATTTTACCCCCTTCCTGACCAGAGCACTTTTTGCGATTCGGCACTGCGTCGCTTTAACTGACAATTTCGCGGTCGTGCGTCGTCGCACCCAAACAAAATTGATGCCCTTTTTTCCCACAAATAGAGCTTTCTTTTGGTGGTATTTGATCATCTCTGCGGTTTTTATTTTTGGCGCTATAAACAAATAAAGAGCGAGTATTTTGATTAAAAAAAATGCAATATTTTTTACTTTTTTTGCTATAATAAATATCCCCCCAAAATATATAAAAATTGCTATTTTTTTGCTCAGTTTAGGCCGATATGTATTTTTCTACGTATTTGTGGTAAAAAAATTGTAATAAGCGTATATTGATTGGTTTGCCCAAAAGTTATAGCGTAATTGCGCAATTTTACCAACAGGTCAGGGATTTTTTTCCTCTGCATTTTTCAGGGAAAGAAGTCCCCAGGGATAACCGATGTTTATGAGTTGGGACCGCGCTCACTGCACCCTCCCAGCAAAGACCTAGCTGGTAAAGACAGCACTCTGTCCTAACCCAAGATCGGTAGCAGGCAATTAAAAAAGGGTTTAGGATAACAAAAAATACATATAATGTATGTATTGTTATTTTTTTTCTTTTTAACCACTTTCTGACCAAACCTTTTTCTGACATTTGTTGCTTACAAGTTAAAATCAGTATTTTTTGCTAGAAAATTACTTAGAACCCCCAAACATTATCTATATATATTTTAGCAGAGACTCTAAAATGGCGGTTGCTGCAAAATTTTATGTCACACTGTATTTGCGTAGCGGTCTTTCAAATGCAATATTTTGGGGAAAAAGAACAAAACACGATAGTTACCCCAATTTTTTTGTATAATGTGAAAGAAGATGTTACGCCAAGTAAATAAATACCTAACATGTCATGCTTTAAAATTGTGCACGTTTGTGGAATGGCGACAAACTACGGTACTTCTCCATAGGCGACACTTTCAAATATTTTCCAGGTTACCTGTTTAGAGTTACAGAGGAGGTCTTGCACTAGAATTATTGCTCTCGCTCTAACGATCGCGACAATACCTCACATGTCTGGCTTAAACACCGTTTACATACTTACGTATGTGTTCGCTTCTGCGCGCAAGCACGGAGGGATGGGGCACTTTAAATGTTTTTTTTTTTCCTTATTTATTTTCCTTTTTATTTTTACACAGTCCCCTTATTTTATTTTTTGTTTTTATCACGTTTATTCCTATTACAAGGAATGTAAACATCCCTTGTAATAGAAATAAGCATGACACCTCTTTATTGAGAGATCTGGGGTCAAAAAAGACAGTTACCTTTAAAAGTAAATGAAAAAAAAAAAAATTGTTTTGACACTTTGACTTAAAAAAAAAAAAAAAATCATCTCTTTAAGCCTGACAACCGGAAGTGAGGTTGCTCCGGTCCTCCAAGGGCATAGAGCTGAGTGGGGGAACCTCTCCCGCTGCCTAAAGTGATCACGCAGCAAATCTGCCACATTTTATCGGAAAGCTGGCTGCCTAAATAAAAAAAAAGATACGGGGTTATGGCATCTAACTGCAGCCATAACCCCGGCATTTAAAGTGGTGTTCCAGCCGAAATTATACTTTTTAAATAAAAATACCCCTATAATACACAAGCTTAATGTATTTTAGTAAAGTTAGTCTGTAAACTAAGGTCTGTTTTGTTAGTTTATAGCAGTAGTTTGTTATTTTATAAACTTACAGCAGGCCGTGGCCATCTTAAGTGTGGGCATCTGAAGCCAGACTGTATTTCTTCCTGGATCTCATCCTTGCAGATCTCGCACATGCTCAGTGCACAAGCAGTGTAATAGGTTTCAGGTCAGGTTTCCATAGCAACGGCAGTTTCAGAGGAAGTTGCCACCCCACATGCTCAGTGCAGCACAAGCAGTGTAATAGGTTTCAGGTCAGGTTTCCATAGCAACGGCAGTTTCAGAGGAAGTTGCCGCCCCTTCCCAGAAGGCATTGCAAACAGGAAATGATGCGATGGGCCACGGCCAGGGAGGAGGAAGTGAAAAATGAATACAGCAGATATACAGTAGGTGCTGAGAAAAAAAATACAAAAATAACCAATTTGTTTACAGTGCACAGATTAGTGAGGGATGCTGAAGAGTTGTAAAAGTGGGTGGAACTCCACTTTAACGTCAAAAACATGACCTACATTTACAGTTAGACGGTCGACAAGACAAGGCTTTTTTTGGTGATTTTGTCTTGCAAAAATAATTTTATATTTTATGCAATCCATAGACAAAAATGTAACAAAACAAAACAAAAAAAAAAACAAATTCAAACTTTGATTTATTGTTAATATAGAAAAAAATATACATTTTTAATTCTATAATTTGTCCTGTTTAAAATGGCAGGATGATTCTGGTACAAAGTATGGCAAAGTTATTTACAAATTAAAAAACGTTTCATAGGGTAGCGTGCTCTACCTCTAGGGATATGAAGACAATAGAAATGTGTTATAAAATGATGGCGAGATGGTATGTTGTTCCGCAAATAGTACAGAAGTATAGTGTAGAGACCTCACCAACATGCTGGAGGGGATGTGGCGCCCTGGGGACCTTTGCACACCTATGGTGGGACTGTGTGAAGATTCAGCCTTATTGGGAAAGGATCATAGATAACATTTACCAAATAACAGGAGAGCATGTTCGGAAAGAGCCGTGGATATGTCTGTTCCATGATACGGATAAAACAGTAGCTCAATACAAGAATACCTTGGTACCCCACCTTCTGAATGCAGCCAAAAGCCTGATCCCAAGAGAATGGAGAACTCCTGATCCCCCCTCAATGAAAGAATGGATAGTAAAAATAGATTGGTTGAGATCAATAGAAGAAACAATACATAGAAGTGAAGACTCCGTGGAAACATATAACAGTGTATGGGAGAGGTGGCTAGAGTTTAAAAAAATCATCAGAATATATGATGATGGTGGAGTGTTAAGAGGAGTCAGGAGGGTGGATGCATGGGGGTGGGGGGTGGGAGAGAGAGAGAAGGGGGAGGGAGGGGAGGTTATGGGATTTATTAAATTATTTACCAAACTTTGAAATTTTCTTTTCAGGTTATGTGATGAGGGATGGTATGTCTAATATAGATTAATGTATTGAAAATGTAAGGCGGAGATACCAACTTTTGTAAAAATGTAATAATTAACAAGGCTGTTTAACCTGAATAACCTATACCAATAAAAAGAGAATATACAAAAGGGCACACACAAAAAATAAATAAATAAATAAATAAAAAAGAAAAAATATACATTTTTAATTCTATAATTTGTCCTGTTTAAAATGACTCTAAAATTATGATCCTGGTACAAGGCATTGCAAAGTTATTTACAGATAAAATAAAGACTAGTTTTCCAAGTTTGCAGTTGTTTAATTTGCTGTTTAACCTTTTAAATGTTTTTTAACTAATAAGCACAATGAATAAAAATGAAATTAAAATAATTAAGTGGGAAATATAAAAAAAATATTAATTGTTCGAAAAAATATTGGTGCACTGAGAGATATTAGGAACATGAATAGCTAGGGAGGCTGGGGCCCTCAACTTGGGGTGGTGTCGGAGAAAATTCAACTTTTATAATATATTGTATGTTAAGAGGGGAAGTGATTTTTACCTTTTTTTTTTTCTCTTCTTTTTTCTCTTTTCTCTTTTTTCTTTTTGAATAGAATATTTTGATATGTGTATATAGCAGTGATGGGAGTAAGTCACATATGTGCAAGTCACAAGCAAGTCTCAAGTCTTAACCTTCAAGTCACAAGTAAGTCCCAAGTTACTGTGGCGAAAAGCAAGCAAGTCAAGTCGAGTCCCTGCTAGAAGTCAAGCAAGTCAAGTCAAGTCATTTATTTTGGTCAAGTCACAAATTAAGTCAAAATACTGATCTACCCCGAAGCCGGGACTTGGGAGAGCTTTCTTTTGTGGGGGGGGGGGGGGGGGGCGGCTTTTGCCTAGGCCAAGACACAGCACTGGTGGTGCCAAGTCATTGCAAGTCAAATAGCCCAAGTCAAAGTCAAGTCGCAAGTCATTAGTGACAAGTCAAAGTCAAGTCGAGTCATTTATTTAATTTTGTCAAGCAAGTCGCAAGTCCTTAAACAGGTGACTCGAGTCTGACTCGAGTCAAGTCATGTGACTTGAGTCCCCCACCTCTGGTATATAGAGTTTTGGATATTATGTAAATGTTATATATGGACATATGTCTTTGTCCTTAGTTGACTGTTAAGCTGAATTTTAATAAAATATAAAATTTAATTAAAAAAAAAAAATTGTTTGAAAAATAGAGATAATCAAAAAAAAAAAAATCTTCAGGATAATAATAGTTTGGGGAAAAGAGGAAAAAAAAACACTCAATTAAGGCTCGTTGGTGTAAACTACACATCGAAAAAGGGGTTAAATAGGAATATATAACTTTGTTTTACTTTTTTGGTTTCTTTTACTGACATCAAAAACAGATTGAAGCCCATCAGATTAACAAAATTTAATAGATACATCCTGGCTTTTGAACATTGTTTATAAACACTGTTATATGGTTCATTTTTTTGACAACAGCAGCTTCTACAGCAGTTGTGTTTACACAACAACAACAGCTGGTTGTCATTTTGACAGCCAGGCATTGACAGAAAGTGGAAGGATTAGAGTGGCTGTCGGAATTTCTACTGCTATCTGGGGCTGCCTTGGAGGTATATCCTCTCACCAAGGCCCCTTTTACATGGGCCAGATCCAGTTTTTCTCAACAGGGGATCTGTCCGTTGATCCCCTACTGAGCTGAGCGTAGCGGCCGGATGACAGGACCGTGTCTGCTTCACTTATGTAGAGCAAACATGGACACTGCCCGCTCTGCTCTATGGGTAGTTGGATGTAAATGGACCAGCTATCCGTTTACACCAGACTGCCCTCCGATCTGGCCAGATGGAAGGGAACGAATTTTTGACGGATCAGATCGGAGGTGGCCGGGTGTAAACGGACAGTAAAAGTCCATTTACATCCCACTGCCCATAGAGGAAAATGGAGGATCCAATCAAGTCCGCCTTAAAAACAGGTTGATCTCTTGTCTGAAAGGGGCCTTACTGTCACAATGGTAATTGCCAGACAGTCAGTGAGGGAAAATCAGCAGCAGGGGCAGAAATAAAAAGCTGACATGGATTAAACCTTCCCTTACTTTACTAAAAGAAAAAACTAACATGTTTTATCTGTTCTCCAGTTCCAGTTCTAGTTCCTGTTCCTCAGTTCATGAGAGCACCCCCCCATCACTTAGAAGCCCTATTGGGATACCACCAGTGCCACCATTTTTTTTTTTTTTTTGGCAGGACATACCTTTCTTTGTAGTACCGTGTGCCCACTTACCCATACAGTTGAAGATATAGTTATTATGTTCAATGTCTTTGCCTGGTTTGGGCGTTCTTTTGCAAGAAAACGGATGAAAATGTCCTCTTTGAAATGCTGTAGTTTGCTGTAAAGTCTTCCAGGCTTGATAAAATCTCTTAACAACTCTCTGGGTCAAGCAAATGAAAATGAGAGAATGCAGAAAATGGGTGGAAGTGTGGGGTAGAGAAGTGTCTTTGTGGAATGACACCCCCTCATGCTTGATGGAACCCGTTTTTTTGTCCAATTTTTCTAAACGGACTCTGAAGATGTGATATACAATTGAAAGGCATTCTTGTGCTTGGTATGCATAAAAAAACAATCTCAGAAATATTTAAATACAGGCAATATTTGTGACTAGAGGTAGGAATAATATGCCAACTAAAAGCCCTAATCTTTTGTATAAAAACAAATCTAACCATTACTATTAGGATAAAAAAAAAATTACGACAGACCACTTTAAATACAATATTCAGAAAAAAAAAATCTACATTTTGCTGTGTAGTTGATCACATTCAAAGCCAAGGACAAACTTTTTTTTGGGGCTGCTCCTTGACATCAAAGACATCCAATAATTACAAATATATTTTTTGTGGCTCTGTATAGTCCTAAGCTGAAACTATGATCCCTTTAGTCTCTCTCTCGCAAGGAGCAATGCAAATTTTATCACAACATTTTCCAAAATGCAACTTTTTCAAAAACGTGCACCAGCCCCTCCAAAAAGACTTTCTGAAAGGAAGCAGATGAGAAGTAGAATATGAGGGATCCAACGACGCATTGAAGGTACTCAAGAGCAGAGCATAGACTCTCCATTGTGGACTATTGCCTTGGAAAAACCCTACAACATGCGATAAATTATAGGGCATAAAACAAAGAATGAAATTAATGAGGGTGATCACCACTAAACAAATGGCTCTTATGCCGCGTACACACGGTCGGACTTTCCGGCATACTTGGTCCGGCGGACCAGAGTGTGCCGGACAATCCGCCCGTGTGTGGGCGCCGGCGGACTTTTCTGGCGGACTTCTTCCCAAAAGCCCGCCGGACCTAGATTTGAACCAAGTTTCAAATCTTTCCGTCGGACTCAGTTTAGGGCGGAAAGTCCGCTCGTGTGTGTGCTGGTCCGACAGAAAGGCCGCTCGTGTGTATGCTGGTCCGACGGACCAGATACGACGCGAGGGCAGGGTATTGCATCTCGCGCTCGCTGCAATAGGAAAAACAAATTTTCCTATTGCGGCGAGCGCGGGGCATACCAGGCCCTTAGGTCTGGTATGGATTATAAAGGGAAGCCCCTACGCCGAAAAAACGGCGTGGGGTCCCCCCTAAAATCCATACCAGACCCCGATCCGAGCACGCAGCCTGGCCGGTCAGGAAAGGGGGTGGGGACGAGCGAGCGCCCCCCCCTCCTGAACCGTACCAGGCCGCATGCCCTCAACATGGGGGGGGTGGGTGCTTTGGGGGAGGGGGGCGCCCTGCGGGGCCCCCCCACCTCAAAGCACCTTGTCCCCATGTTGATGAGGACAAGGGCCTCTTCCCGACAACCCTGGCCGTTGGTTGTCGGGGTCTGCGGGCGGGGGGCTTATCGGAATCTGGGAGCCCCCTTTAATAAGGGGGCCCCCAGATCCCGGCACCCCACCCTATGTGAATGAGTATGGGGTACATGGTCCCCCTACCCCTTCACCTAGGGAAAAATTGTAAGTAATAAAACACACTACACAGGTTTTTCAAATATTTTATTAAACAGCTCCGGGGTGGGGATCTTCCTCCGGCTTCGGGGGTCTTCTTCCGGCTTCGGGGGTCCCTCCGCTTCATCTTCTCCCGGCGTCCGGTTGGTTCTTCTCCGCTCTCTTCTCCCGGTGTTCCAGTTCTTCGGCCGGCTCCTCTGCTGTGTTCAGGTAGCTCTCTTGCCAGCAGAGGTCCGGACTTCTGAGCTGCTGGGCTTCTTCTCTTCTCTTCTCTTCTCCAGATGTTGACACGACGCTCTCTCCGGCTGGACTGCTCTCCGAGGGCTGCGTTGTGACTTATATAGGCGGAGACCCCGCCCCCTTTTGATGTCACAGTCCCTGGGCATGCTGGGACTGTGACGTTTTAGGGGGCGTGGTCACTGGGTGATGTTGACCACGCCCCTAAAACGTCACAGTCCCAGCATGCCCAGGGACTGTGACATCAAAAGGGGGCGGGGTCTCCGCCTATATAAGTCACAACGCAGCCCCCGGAGAGCAGTCCAGCCGGAGAGAGCGTCGTGTCAACATCTGGAGAAGAGAAGAAGCCCAGAAGCTCAGAAGTCCGGACCTCTGCTGGCAAGAGAGCTACCTGAAGACAGCAGAGGAGCCGGCCGAAGAACTGGAACACCGGGAGAAGAGAGCGAAGAAGAACCAACCGGACGCCGGGAGAAGATGAAGCGGAGGGACCCCCGAAGCTGGAAGAAGACCCCCGAAGCCGGAGGAAGATCTCCACCCCCGGAGCTGTTTAATAAAATATTTTAAAAACCTGTGTAGTGTGTTTTATTACTTACAATTTTTCCCTAGGTGAAGGGGTAGGGGGACCATGTACTCCATACTCATTCACATAGGGTGGGGTGCCGGGATCTGGGGGCCCCCTTATTAAAGGGGGCTCCCAGATTCCGATAAGCCCCCCGCCCGCAGACCCCGACAACCAACGGCCAGGGTTGTCGGGAAGAGGCCCTTGTCCTCATCAACATGGGGACAAGGTGCTTTGAGGTGGGGGGGCCCCGCAGGGCGCCCCCCTCCCCCAAAGCACCCACCCCCCCCATGTTGAGGGCATGCGACCTGGTATGGTTCAGGAGGGGGGGGCGCTCGCTCGTCCCCACCCCCTTTCCTGACCGGCCAGGCTGCGTGCTCGGATCGGGGTCTGGTATGGATTTTAGGGGGGGCCCCACGCCGTTTTTTCGGCGTAGGGGCTTCCCTTTATAATCCATACCAGACCTAAGGGCCTGGTATGCCCCGCAACGGGGCTCGCAAGGTGTCAATCTCGCCGATAAAAGCGGCGAGATTGACTTCCTTTTCTAGTCCCGTCGTACTCGAGTCACGTTCAAAATGAATGGACTTGGCCGTGTGTGGGCAAGTCCGTTCATTCTGAAAGTCCGCCGGAACTCCGGCGAAAGTCCGTTGGAAAGACGGGCGGACTTAGCCCGCCGGAAAGTCCCGGCGTGTGTGGGCAAGTCCGTCCGTTTTAAAGCCCGCGCACCTGGCGGACAAAGTCCGTCGGAAAGTGTGCCGGACCAAGTAGGATAGAAAGTCCGACCATGTGTACGCGGCATTATTCTTCTCTTTTTCTCCAGACGAGCCTGGGAGAGAACAATCTTGATGAAGTTGGAATAGCAGAAGACAGTGATCAGAAATGGGATGAAATAGAGAACAATACTAACTTCAAGTCTCACTGGGAGTAGAACTTCGAGCTGGGCTGGTGAAAATGTAGAGTAGCACATCGTATTGTTCTTTTTCCGTCATATTGCTGGGAATAGTGTGCTCCACAATGAACACAATACTGCAGTGAACAGATCCAATGATCCAGATGAAGAGACTAGCCAGCACAGGGTAGATTGGTTTCTGGACAAGCTTGTATTTGATAGGAAAGGCAACAGCAAGATATCTCTCCACGCTGATGGCCATGAGGAAGAGAGAGGTGATGTAAAGACTGCAGAAGTACATATACGCCGACAAAGGACATAAAACATATGGCATATTCCACTGCATGTCAGATGCTGCTTCCAACATGCGGAAGGGAAGAAATGTCAAAAGAAGCAAATCGGAAATGGTCAGGTTGACCAGCAGGACGTCCACTGGTACGACACCTTGCCTAAATTTTTTAATGAGCGTACACAGGGCCATTATGTTCATGGGAAGACCTGTTACAAATGTGGAGATGTAGACAAACAAAAAGAGGGCATCCGATCCCGGAAAATAGGACATGATGGTTCACTCCGAACTTAATACCGATGGTGTTGAATTTTGCCAAGTCCCTTGCTGATTTGGTTTTGAGCTTGAGGCTTCTTAAGTATGCTGATAAACACATTAAAAACAATCAGGTCATTGATAAAATCTACAGTTGTTTTTTTTTTTGTTTCACACCTTTCTGCTTTTAAAACTAGTACCTAAAATAAAGCTTCCACTGCAAAGTAGACCCTAGGGTAGACTGAGCTCACCTGGCCTGTGGAAGAAGCCCTTAAATAGTTTATAACTGACTATATGTTGCTGGACTATGCCCTGAATCAAAAAAAAAAACTATCCCCACAGTGTAATTGAATTAGATAAGTGAGTAGACCAGGGCTTCTCAACCATGCATGGATCCATGGAACCCTAGGGTTCCTCTAGAAGTTGCTAGGGGCTCCTTGTACAATGAGCAATTTCTGCCCCTCAGATAAGTTCCCACTGACACCTTTAAACTTTTTAGTTATCAATAAGAGAGTCATTCTTCCCAATTCCCACAAGTTTAGGGAACATTCTTCCCACTGACCATCACACTAATGTATTATGAGCTGTAGATATAGTAATTTTTAGCAAGATCCCTGAAATCATAAACTTGAAATGTACCAATAAGGGAAATTGTTTACCAAATTCGTACGATTTTCAGTAATTTGTAAATATAGTTAATGTACATTTATATATATATATATATATTACATATGGTTCAAGTTGTATAAAATTGGCAGTTTTCCTCATTGGTAAATTTATAGTCCTTTTGCACATGGTGGGCTCTTCTGATATTTGCATTGGTAAGGAAGGTTAAGATTGCAGTTTGTTTTTGGAAGACCGGCATTGTTGCAAGATCAGTGTGAGAGAATTATTTCAGGAAGCTGCAGAGATATATCAAAGCAAAGGAAAAAGTAATCAAAAACATTGATTAAACATTGAACGCTCACTGCACTCTCCCAGCAAAGACCGAGCTGGTATAGACAGCACTCCGTCCTGACCCAAGATCGGTAGCAGGCAATTAGAAAAGGGTTTAAGATAGCAAAAGAACACATATACCGTATGTATTAATATTTTTTATTTTTTTTAACCACTTTCTGACCAAGCCTTTTTTATGACATTTGTTGCTTACAAGTTAAAATCAGTATTTTTTGCTAGAAAATTACTTAGAACCCCCAAACATTATATAAATATTTTAGCAGAGGCCCTAGAGAATAAAATGGCGGTTGTTGCAAAATTTTATGTCACACTGTCTTTCAAATGCAATATTTTTAGGAAAAAAAACCCAAAATACAATAGTTGCCCCATATTTTTTGTATAATGTGAAAGAAGATGTTACGCCAAGTAAATAAATACCTAACATGTCATGCTTTAAAATTGTGCACGTTTGTGGAATGGCAACAAACTACGGTACTTCTCCATAGGCGACGCTTTAAAATATTTTCCAGGTTACCTGTTTAGAGTTACAGAGGAGTTCTTGCACTAGAATTATTGCTCTCGCTCTAACGAATGCGACAATACCTCACATGTCTGGTTTGAACACCGTTTACAGATCCGGGTGCGACTTACGTATGTGTTTGCTTCTGGGGATGGGGCACTTTTTTTTTCCTTATTTATTTTCCTTTTTATTTTTACACAGTCCCCTTATTTTATTCTTTGTTTTTATCACGTTTATTCCTATTACAAGGAATGTAAACATCCCTTGTAATAGAAATAAGCATGACACCTCTTTATTGAGAGATCTGGGGTCAAAAAGACAGTTACCTTTAAAAGTAAATGAAAAAAAAAATTGTTTTGACACTTCGACTAAAAAAAAAAAAATCATCTCTTTAAGCTGGCCGCCTAACTAAAAAAAAAAGATACCGGGATTATGGCATCTAACTGCAGCCATAACCCCGGTATTTAACGTCAAAAACATGACCTACATTTACAGTTAGGCGGTCGGCAAGACAAGGCTTTTTATGGTGATTTTGTCTTGCAAAAATAATTTTAATTTTTATGCAATCCATACACAAAAATGTAACAAAGCAAAAAAAAAATAAAAATTCAAACTTTGATTGGTGTTACTTTATTGTAGGGATATTTTAGCTTGCTGTCCACCATTTTAGCTATAAAAATGTGTATCCATTTTAGAATAATATGTATATGGGACGTTTATGAGAAGTTAAGTTTCAATTTCTTGTAAATGGCCTGACTTCTTTTAAATGACGTGTAAGTCCTTTCCTGTAATGCCCCGTACACACGGTCGGAAAATGTGCGATCGAAGCGTGTTGTCGGAAATTTCCGACCGTGTGTGGGCTCCATCTGACTTTTTCCATCGGATTTTCCGACATACAAAGTTTTGAGAGCAGGCTATAAAATTTTCCGACAACAAAATCTGTTGTCGGAAATTCCGATCGTGTGTACACAAATCCAACGCACAAAGTGCCACACATGCTCAGAATAAATAAAGAGATGAAAGCTATTGGCTACTGCCCCGTTTATAGTCCCGACGTATGTGTTTTACGTCACCGCGTTCAGAATGATCGGATTTTACGACAACTTTGTGTGACCGTGTGTATGCAAGACAAGTTTGAGCCAACATCCGTCTGAAAAAATCCTGGGATTTTGTTGTCGGAATGTCCGATCAATGTCCGACCGTGTGTACGGGGCATAAGACTTTTCCTGTTGTTAGTTTCTATATGAGTTATTAATATTCTATTTTTCGCTTGTTTTAAACATCCTGTATGTCTGTAACTTTACCATATATTAATGAAGGGGTTGGACTTTTGTTGTGATGTCATTTTGGTTATATAAGTGAAATACGGAAGTAAAAGATTAGATCATTCTAATCTAAGGCATGCCTTGTATGTGTGTAATTATTTTCTTATCGGAATGATCTCCAGATCTGAATGGGTTTGAAGGAACACTAAGCAGGATATCATACGAGAGTTCACCTGCTTTTAGAACATACTTACACCCCAACAGCTTTGGTGTCAGAAGTGGGCTGGTCGTCATTCATGGGATGGTCATCATCCAAGTTTCTAAGTCTGGTGAGTGATTTAATTATTATTGTTTCTCTCACCGTGACTTTTAGTTTAACCACTTCAATACAGGGCACTTAGACACCTTCCTGCCCAGACCGATTTTCAGCTCTAAGTGCTTTCACAGTTTGAATGACAATTGCGCGGTCATCCAACACTGTACCCAAACTAAATTGTTATCATTTTGTTCCCACAAATAGAGCTTTCTTTTGGTGGTATTTGATCACCTCTGCGGTTTTTATTTTTTGCTAAACAAATAAAAAAAGGCTGAAAATTTTGAAAAAAATAAAAGTTTTGCTTTTGTTTCTGTTTAAAAAAAATTGTAAATAAGTAAGTTTTCTCTTTCACTGATGGGCACTGATAAGGCGGCACTGACAGGCACTGATACGGTGGCACCGATGAGGTGGCACCAATGAGCGCGCACTGACAGGCACTGACGATGGGCACTGATATGCGGCACTGATGGGCACTGGTAGGCGGCATTGATGGGTGGCACTGATATGCAGCACTGATGGGCATTGATAGGCGGCACTGATAGGCACTTATGGGTGGCACTGGGTGGCACTGGTTGGCACTGATGGGCACTGATAGGTGGAACTGCTGGGCACTGCTGGACACTGATAGGGTGGCACTGATAGGCGGCACTGATAGTCGGCACTGCTGGGCACTGATAGGCGGCACTGCTGGGCACTGATGGGCACTGATACGTGGCACTGCTGGGCACTGATACGTGGCACTGATGGGCACTGATACGCGGCACTGATATGAGACACTGATGGGCATCCCTGGTGGCACTGGCAGTGGTAGGCATTGGAGTGGGCACTGATTGGCAGCTGCCTGGGCACAGATTGGCAGCTGCCTGGGCGCATAGTGGCATTTCCCTGGGGGTCTAGGGGTGGGCATACCTGGTGGTCCAGTGTGGATGGCTTCCCTGGTGGTCCTGGGCGGCTTCCCTGCTGGTCCTGGGTAGGATCCGAGGGGGGGCTGTGCTGATAAACAATCAACACAGACCCCCCCTGTCAGGAGGGCAGCCGATCGGCTCTCCTCTACTCGTGTCTGTCAGACGCGAGTGAGGAAAAGCCGATTACCGGCTCTTTCTATTTACATCGTGATCAGCCGTGATTGGACACGGCTGATCACATGGTAAAGAGTCTCCGTCAGAGACTCTTTACCTAGATCGGTGTTGCGGGGTGTCAGACTGACACCCCGCAACAACGATCGCCGCGATGCGCGCCCCCGGGGGCGCGCAGCGGCTCGATATAATTCTGATCACGTCATATGATGTCCGGTCAGGAATATCAAACCACTTTAAAGTGGTTAAAGTGGCGGCAAGTGGTTAAAAGACCGTTTCCCTATATGGGATTAACAGAAGGTGTAGTGTTAAAAACATTTATACAAATGTATGAACCTCGGTAGAAGGCTGTTCGGGTGACGGAAGTGTAAGGAACTCTGAGATAGTTCCAAAAAGAAGGGACTCTGAGATAGTTCCAAAAAGAAGGGACTCTGAGATAGTTCCAAGGGGTTCTGAGAAGCCCAAAGTAATATAATACAGTATATAAAGATATCTGATAGTGTGTGCCAGAAAAACCCAAACCTCTTTGCTTGCCTTTCTGTCGCTTAGAGATAAAATAAGTAGATAAAATAAGGTAATCTGTTTGTCTGTGTGGAATTTGTCAGGTGTCATAAGGTAAGATGACACCTTTCCATTGTATTGTATTATCATTGTATTATAATTAGGGATGAGCCGAACACCCTCCTGTTCGATTCGCACCAGAACATGCGAACAGGAAAAAAGTTTGTTCGAACACGCGAACACCGTTAAAGTATATGGGACACAAACATGAATAATCAAAAGTGCTAATTTTAAAGGCTTATATGCAAGTTATTGTCATAAAAAGTGTTTGGGGACCCGGGTCCTGCCCCAGGGAACATGTATCAATGCAAAAAAAAGTTTTTTCAGGAGCAGTGATTTTAATAATGCTTAAAGTCAAACAATAGAAGTGTAATATCCCTTTAAATTTCGTAGCTGGGGGGTGTCTATAGTATGCCTGTAAAGGGGCGCATGTTTCCCATGTTTAGAACAGTCTGGCAGCAAAATGACATTTCGAAGGAAAAAAGCCATTTAAAACTACTCGCGGCTATTGCATTGCCGGTCTAACAATACACATAGAAGTTCATTGATAAAAACGGCATAGGAATTCCCCACAGGGGAACCCCGAACCAAAATTTAAAAAAAAAATGACGTGGGGGTCCCCCTAAATTACATACCAGGCCCTTCAGGTCTGGTATGGATAGTAAAGGGAACCCCGGCCAAAATTTTTAAAAAAAATGACGTGGGGGTCCCCCTAAATTCCATACCAGACCCTTATCCGAGCACGCAACCTGGCAGGCCGCAGGAAAAGAGGGGGGGACGAGAGAGCGCCCCCCCTGGACCGTACCAGGCCACATGCCCTCAACATTGGGAGGGTGCTTTGAGGTAGCCCCCCAAAACACCTTGTCCCCATGTTGATGAGGACAAGGGCCTCATCCCCACAACCCTGGCCGGTGGTTGTGGGGGTCTGCGGGCAGGGGGCTTATCGGAATCTGGAAGCCCCCTTTAACAAGGGGACCCCCAGATCCCGGCCCCCCCTATGTAAAATGGTAAGGAGGTACAAAAGTGCCCCTACCATTTCACTAAAAAACTGTCAAAAATGTTAAAAATGACAAGAGACAGTTTTTGACAATTCCTTTATTTAAATGCTTCTTCTTTCTTCTATCTTCTTTCATCTTCTTCTTCTGGTTCTTCTGGCTCTTCTGGTTCTTCCTCTGGCGCTCTCGTCCAGCATCTCCGCCGCGGCGTCTTCTATCTTCTTCTCCTCGGGCCGCTCCGCACCCATGGCATGGGGGGAGGCTCCCGCTCTTCTCTTCATCTTCTTCTCTTCTTCATCTTCTTCTTCATCTTCTTCTTTTCTTCTCTTCTTCTCTTCTTCATTTTCTTCTCCGGGCCGCTCCGCACCCATGCTGGCATGGAGGGAGGCTCCCGCTGTGTGACGGCGTCTCCTCATCTGACAGTTCTTAAATAATGGGGGGCGGGGCCACCCAGTGACCCCGCCCCCCTCTGACGCACAGTGACTTGATGGGACTTCCCTGTGACGTCACGGGGAATGCCACAGGGAAGTCCCGTCATGTCCCGTGCGTCAGAGGGGGGCGGGGTCACGGGTGGCCCCGCCCCCCGTTATTTAAGAACCGTCAGACGAGGAGACGCCGTCACACAGTCGGAGCCTCCCTCCATGCCAGCATGGATGCGGAGCAGCCTGGAGAAGAAAATGAAGAAGAGAAGAAGAGAAGAAAAGAAGAAGCTGAAAAAGAAGATGAAGAAGATGAAGGGAAGAGTGGGAGCCTCCCCCCCATGCCATGGGTGCGGAGTGGCCCGAGGAGAAGAAGATAGAAGATGCCGCGGAGGAGATGCTGGACGAGAACGCCTGAGGAAGAACCAGAAGAGCCAGAAGAACCAGAAGAAGAAGAAGAAGATGAAGGAAGATAGAAGAAAGAAGAAAGAAGAAGCATTTAAATAAAGGAATTGTCAAAAACTGTCTCTTGTCGTTTTTAACATTTTTGACAGTTTTTTAGTGAAATGGTAGGGGTACTTTTGTACCTCCTTACCATTTCACACAGGGGGGGCGGGATCTGGGGGTCCCCTTGTTAAAGGGGGCTTCCAGATTCCGATAAGCCCCCCGCCCGCTGACCCCCACAACCACCGGCCAGGGTTGTGGGGATGAGGCCCTTGTCCTCATCAACATGGGGACAAGGTGTTTTGGGGGGCTACCCCAAAGCACCCTCCCAATGTTGAGGGCATGTGGCCTGGTACGGTGCAGGAGGGAGGGCCACTCTCTGGCCCCCCCTCTTTTCCTGCGGCTTGCCAGGTTGCGTGCTCGGATAAGGGTCTGGTATGGAATTTAGGGGGACCCCACGTCATTTTTTTTTAAATTTTGGCAGGGGTTCCCCTTAATATCCATACCAGACCTGAAGGGCCTGGTATGGAATTTAGGGGGACCCCCACGTAATTTTTTTTTTAAAAATTTGGTTCGGGGTTCCCCTGTGGGGAATTCCCATGCCGTTTTTATCAATGAACTTCTATGTGTATTGTCGGACCGGCAATGCAATAGCCGCAAGTAGTTTTAATTGGCTTTTTTCCTTCGAAATGTCATTTTGCTGTCAGACTGTTCTAAACACGGGAAACATGCGCCCCTTTACAGGCATACTATAGACACCCCCCAGCTACGAAATTTAAATGGATATTACACTTTTTTTTGTTTGACTTTAAGCATTATTAAAATCACTGCTCCTGAAAAAACGGCCGTTTTTAAAACTTTTTTTTGCATTGATCCATGTCCCCTGGGGCAGGACCCGGGTCCCCAAACACTTTTTATGACAATAACTTGCATATAAGCCTTTAAAATTAGCACTTTTGATTTCTCCCATAGACTTTTAAAGGGTGTTCCGCGGCATTCGAATTTGCCGCAAACACCCCAAATTGTTCGCTGTTCAGCGAACTTGCGAACAGCCAATGTTCGAGTCGAACACGAGTTCGACTCGAACTCAAAGCTCATCCCTAATTATAATGAAACGTAGAGTGATGCTATAATATTTTGATAATGCGTTGATACTGGTGTTTGTTTTGGGATGTCAAAACATCCCGCTGCGTCTTTTTCAATCAACTTTTTTTTTTTTGACAACATTGTAACTTTTTCTTAAACATTTTGTAACCACATACATGTAACCATTTCAATAAAGATAGGCTATCAGCTCGGCAGTCCTCCTCTGAAGAACTACAAATCAAAAAATCATCAACATACTGCAACAGTACAGAACCATGAGGAGCAGTCCAGGGCCCGAGGGTGACTTGGAGTACAGTGGCCGCGTCTCCTCGTCTGGTGATGTATTGATGCTGACTTTTAATGATTTATATATGAATGCTTTGCCTCTAAAGTATAAGATATAAAGTGTATCATATTATAGCCGGCAGGATGATTCTGGCATTGATGCAGTGAGCAAAAATATTTTCTTTGCCTTGCTGTAATCAGACGTTCAGTGTCATCTTAGGAAAAGTACCAAAAGAAAAAAATGTCTCAAAAGTGTCCTGATTGTATTACAGGTTTACACAAATTTGTGTTTCAAGAAGGATTGACAGTGCAGGGAGTAATGTCACTTATTGGAAGAGCAGGGGAGACTTATCAAGTCTGTCCCCGGTCTTTGAAGCATTGTGACATTAGTTACGTTTTTACCATTTAAAATATGGGTAGAGCGTTAACACTTTTTTAAGGTTATACATAAATTGGTGAGGCTAACTTTTGATTAAAACATGCTATTTGAATAATTCTTTCTTTGCTACTGACATCTCTTGCGAAGGGGAAGGGGAAATTTGGACATTTGGCTTTTTGCCAACAGGGTTCAAGTACTAATATCTCACTGACTGTAATAGATAGTGGGGAATTGTTTGCGGCATTAGTACTACCGCAATTGAAGGCACTGTTTGAACCTGTTGGCACACTGCAAAAAAAGGGAAAAAAAGAGACTCGGTATCTAATTAGAATGTTTAGAAAGAAAAAATAAATAGGTATGTTGTGGAGATCGGCTGGACCGAGGCTCCCTATAGTATCCTAGCCCATACATTGTTTATGATGGGTTTAGCAGAGTCATGGGATGGTAAATTAAGGGTTAAATCAACCTTCTCTATGTCTGTACCATGTGCCCTAGCTCCTGCCCTAGTTCCCTGTGCCCCGCCACCTCCATCTTACATACCACAACGCAGAAGTTGAAAGCTGCAGAGGCTGCACACGCTGTAGATGGTCAGAATACAAAACACGCAGTTTTAAAACAAGCAGAAAGCACAGAAAAAAAAAAGAGGAAGTGACTATGGAGTTAGTTAATGCTCTAGATTTCCTTTCATGACACAAGACGCCGGATTTAACACTTAAGATAAAATGCACAGTCTTTTAACACAGACTTATCTCAGTAACCTTGTCCTTAAATATACTGTGAGACAGCAGATGTCCGACTGGGCTACAAAGAGTATGACTGACTTTCAAGGAAAAAAAAACAAAAACGTTGATTGAAAAAGACGCAGCGGGATGTTTTGACATCCCAAAACAAACACCAGTATCAACACATTATCAAAATGATTTCTTAGGAAATCAAAGGGGAAACTTTTCTAAAAAGAGGAAAGGGGGCAAGGACAAAGAGGGAGTTACATACAGAGAAAGAGGATTTCTTAACCACTTCCCTACCAGGCCAATTCTGACATTTCTCTCCCACATGTAAAAATCATAATTTTTTTTTGCTAGAAAATTACATAGAACCCCCAAACATTATTATGTTTTTTTTAGCAAAGACCCTAGAGAATAAAATGGCAGTTGTTGCAACTTTTTATCTCACACAGTATTTGCGCAGGAATTTTTCGAACGCGTTTTTTTGGGGAAAAACAGTTTTGTGTTTTAAAAAAAAAACAAAACAGTAAAGTTAGCCCAATGTTTTTACATATTGTAAAAGATGAAGTTACGCCGAGTAAATAGATACCTAACATGTCACGCTTCAAAGTTGCACACGCTTGTGGAATGGCGCCAATGTTCGGTACTTAAAAATCCCCTTAGGCGACGCTTGAAATTTTTTTACTGGTTACATGTTTTGAGTTACAGAGGAGGTCTAAGGGCAAAATTGTTGCTCTCGCTCCAACGTTCGTGGCGATACCTCACATGTATGGTTTGAACACCGTTTTCATATGTGGGCGGGACTTACGTATGCGTTCGCTTCTGCGTGCGAGCACACGGGGACAGCGGCGCTTTAAAATTTTTTTATTTTTTTTTATTGTTAATTTTATTTTATTTTTTTTATTTTGACACTTTTTTGAAAAAGATTTGATCACTTTTATTCCTATTATAAGGAATGTAAACAACCCTTGTAATAGGAATATGACATGACAGGTCCTCTTAATAGTGAGATATGGGGTCAATAAGACCCCATATCTCACCACTAGGCTGAGAAGCCTGAAATAAAAATAAAAAATAAAACAATCACCGCTTCCCAGCCGAAGCGGCGCCGTTTTTTTGAATGGAGAGGCCGGGCATGACGTCATAACATCGCGCCCGGCCTCCGATGATCATAGAGATCTCTATGATCTACATCCGGCGCCGGCGGATCTGCTATCCGCCTCCCCGATCGTAACGGTGAGTTGAAACAAGCACCGGAGGGCAGCGGGAGGGGGGGACATCCCCTATCGCCTCCCATTGGAACGATCAAGCGGCGGAACGGCCACTATGATCGTTCCTATGGTGTAGAGATTCGCCGGCTGAAACAATATCTGAATGATGTCTGTAACTACAGGCATCATTCAGATATATCTGCTCAAAGCCAAGGACGTCATATGACGTGGGCGGGCGGAAAGTGGTTAAAGAAAGGAATCTTAAGGGAAATTGTCTCGCCTTACAATACTCCCAGTAAAGAAGGCAAATGGTGACTATAGGTTTGTACAAGACCTAAGGGTCATCAATAGCCTAGTGGTACCGATTGCCCAAGTAGTGCCTGATGTGCCATCAATACTTACCGCCATACCATACGATGCAGAGTATTTTACTGTGATTGATTTAAAGAATGTTTTTTTTTCATCCCTGTAGACAAGGAGACACGGCCACTGTACTCCAAGTCACCCTTGGGCCCTGGACTGCCCCTCATAGTTCTGTACTGTTGCAGTATGTTGATGATTTTTTGATTTGTAGTTCTTCAGAGGAGGACTGCCGAGCTGATAGCCTACCTTTATTGAAATGGTTACATGTATGTGGTTACAAAATGTTTAAGAAAAAGTTACAATGTTGTCAAAAGAAAATAAATAAATAAATAATAATAAAAAAACACAGTTGAGTATTTGTGCTCACAAAAGGAGAAAGAAGAGTCAGTCACAAAAGAGTTGCGGCTTTGAATGGGTCTGCCCCGCCCACTTAACAGGAAGGACATGCTCACTTTCCTAGGTATGATTGGTTACTGCCGCCAATGGATACCTGACTGCTCTTTCAATGACAATATATTGAGACAAGCAATGTCTTTGAAGCAATGTCTCTGAAATGTCTGATACTGTAAAATGGTCTGATGAAATGTTAAATGTTTTTGCCATGTTGCCATGTTTTGCCATGTTGAACTGTGCAATGGTTACCAGCCCAAGCCTCGGCCTCCTTGAATATGGCAAAATGCTACACTTGTTTGCCAGGGAAAATTGCAGAACCATGGCGGGAGTACTGGCCCAGGAACATAGTGGGAGACTGTGCCCTGTAGTTTTTTTCTCAAAGATGGTCTCGGTGCGCTCCAGCGTCCTGTGCCATGGTGGTTGAGATGGTCACTTCTTTAACTCTGGGACACGACACCACACTTCACATCACTCACAATGTGTTAATCTTGTTGAAAAATGTACATACACAGCACATGTCTGCTCAGAGGTTGAGCGGATATAAGGTGATTTTGCTGTCCAATCCGAAATTGCACATCAAATATGCTTCTTTCACTGCAGGCCCAGCACCCATTTTAAATGCCCTTTTAGGATTAAAAGAAGAGGATGAGGTTGTGCCATAACATGACTGCATAAACCTCATTCACCCAGGTCTGATTTATCTTCCACAGCACTACCAGACACACAGAATGTTTTTGTGGATGGTTCTTGCTCTAGGCTATAGTACACTGCAGAACACACACAGGCCAACAGACAGAGATAGCCAGGGGAAATGAGCAGGTCTGGCTGACCTTGCTGCTAAATAAGCTGCTATCTCACAGACAGCAGACATCCAAATTGCTATGCTGATACCTGACCTATCCCCATTTGAAAAGTCACTTGCAGATCTCCAGGATTATGTATCAAATTATGAGTTAAGGGACTGGAATGGAAAGGGTGTGCAGAGAGATCCAAGGTCTGGACTTCTCTGCAAAGAGGGGAAACCATGTATACCAACAGCAAGTGCATTCACAGTACCACGGAATAGGCCACGCAGGTATACAAGTCACGGCTGATCTCACACACATGCCCGAACTAGGCAAAAGACAAGAATATCTTTTGATAATTGTGGACATGTTCTCAAATGGTCCAGCTTTTATAGCCAGGGTCTGCCAGGACTTGGTAAAAACTCTCAAGATAGAATGGAAGTTTCACATTCCCTACCACCCTCCAAGTTCAGGAATAGTAGAAAGAATGAATAGAACAATAAAAGACAAGATAAGAAAGGCCATAGGAGGAACCTTTCCAACTGGAGAAGGGTCCTCCCAGCAGTCCTGGCAGAAATAACTTTTTTGAAGTTTTGATGGGTAGACCTTTCCCCACCCCATAGGCCAGAGCACCTTTAATGGTAGAAAAGGGAGATTTAGACTTAATACAGGAAGAATATGTAAGAAAACTGGTTGAAATATTGGATACAGTCAAAGAATTGTTGCTCGCACCTCTCTTTTTTCTTTACAGGAAGCTACTCACCTCTTCAAGGAGGGAGACACCATGGTAGTCCAACAGCTGAACAGAAATAAGAAGCAAGAGTATCCCTTTGGACCTCCTACTATGGTGATTGCAGTGATCAGAACGGCTATCCTGGTGGAAAACTGCTAGTCCGGGATCCATGCCAGCTGAGTGAAAAAGGTTGCCCAAAGCCCCAAGAGCAGGAAGGAGATCCTAAATACAGGAGGCCCTCAAGCAGAAGTCCAAGCAGATGAAGGAGGAGTTCCTGGAAAAGCAGGTCTGGCCAGAGAAGATGACCTCGCTTATTTCACCACAGACTTCTGGCAAAACATTCTGCTTCCTGTTCCTGATCACCCTGATAGTGTTCCCACCCACTTGGATCATCACTAACTGTATTTACCACCCTGAAGACTTGGGTGGCATTAAAAGTATTTGTGGAAACACACATACACGGGACAACATTACAGTGATACAAGTTAGAAACAAGAGAGACATTGAGGATAATTTTGCTAAAATTTAAATATGCTTATGCTCAGAAATCAGGATTTCAGAAATGTTGGATTTGTGGCAAATTGCACCTTAGCACTGTTAGGATACCCTTAATGGCTATACCTTTAAATATTACTCCCCTTTTAAAAGGAAAAATTCCCCTTGACCTTTTGAATGTCAGCAGAAGAACTAATGACACCATTTCCTTTCACATCATCAATAGAAGTCATAATCCTACCTGGTGTTTTAATTCAGGGAATTCTACTAGAAATGCTCATACCTGTAGTCAATCGGTTTTGAACATTTCTAATTGCTATGCCCTTAGTGGGAAGTCTTGTTCTTTATATCAAACACACCACGATAAGGTCAGAGTACGGGCTGATTTTAAAAAGACTCTTGCCTCTGAAAATGATAGTAGTAAATCTGTACAGCATTTGTTTCAGGTTCTGGCAATAGTTGCAGCAGTAGATCAAGAGACTGCTGTGAATACGCCCTTCTCGTTTGGTAACCACACTTATGTTTGTCGTGGAAAGACTTGTTATCCCTGGATTCCACAAGAGGCCCAAGGCTGGTGTTACCTGGCCTCACTGGTGCCCATAATGGGGGTGATAGGTGATAGTGATGGGAGTCATTTACTTGAAGCTAGCATACACCCAAGGTATCCATTAAAACATCGTAATAGGAGAGAGTTATTCCTTGAAAAGGATATGGCCTGGGCATGGTTCCCTTCCTGGACAGGATGGGGAATAGATTTGATGAAAGGGTTAAATAATTACTCAGGAATTATTGATGGGATGATGGATGATGTTTCTAAACTTAATGTTGAAACTAGGGCTATTAGAAAACAACTAGAATTGCGTGACTTAGCCATTGAAAGCATGAGTTCAGCCCTTACAGGATTATGTGAAATGACTGAGGATTATGAATGTTGTACTTGGGTACACAATACCACTATAGAGGTACCAGACTATTATGATGTGATAGCTCAGCATAGAAAAGAGGTGGCCAAGCTGCAACAAGAGGCTTGCAACATAGCCCAGACCTGGAGTCCTTTTGGAAATGTTGATTTTGGATTTGGAGGGATATTCTCTTGGATAAGGGATATTGCCATAATTTTGATTATGATTGTGTTCTTTTTCCTTTTCCTTTATCTTGTGTATAAGCTTATTATGTGCCTTATTAATAGAGCCACTCGCATTTCAGATCCCTCATCTCCCAATAAAACTTATCTCAGTATGTATCATCAGAAGCAAGCTGAGAATACCACCATGATAAGGAAGTGAGATCATACATTTATGATCAAAGAGGGGATTGTAGGGATATTTTAGCTTGCTGTCCACCATTTTAGCTATAAAAATGTATATCCATTTTAGAATAATATGTATATGTGACGTTTATGAGAAGTTAAGTTTCAATTTCTTGTAAATGGCCTGACTTCTTTTAAATGACGTGTAAGCCCTTTCCTGTTAGCCTTTTCCTGTTGTTAGTTTCTATATGAGTTATTCATTTAATATTCTATTTTTCGCTTGTTTTAAACATCCTGTATGTCTGTAACTTTACCATATATTAATGAAGGGGTTGGACTTTTGTTGTGATGTCATTTTGGTTATATTATTGAAATACGGAAGTAAAAGATTAGATCATTGTGAACGGCATGCCTTGTATGTGTGTCGTTTCTTTCTTATCGGAATGATCTCCAGATCTGAATGGGTTTGAAGGAACACTCTAAGCAGGATATCATACGAGGGTTCACTTGCTTTTAGAACATACTTACAGCCCAACATTTATTGTTAATATAGATAAAAAATAGACATTTTATTCTATAAATTGTCCTGTTTAAAATGGCAAGATGATTCTGATACAAAGTATGGCAACGTTATTTACAAATTAAAAAACTTTTTTTTTTTTTTTTGCAATTTCCAAATGTTGCACTAAGAGAATTAACAAAATGGATAGAATAAAAAAAAAATTTCTTTTAAATATAGAAAATAATAGAAATAGTTAAGAGGAAAAGGGTGTACGTGATTTATTGATTAGTGTAAACCACATTCTAATAACAAGGGGTTAAACAAAAACACATTTTTAAAAAAAATAAAGAAAAATAAAATAACTTAACTTTGTTTTACTTCTCAGGTTGCTTTAACTGACATTATTTGCAGACGGTAGCTCATCCCTTTAAGGATTGTTCACACCAGGTGTGGTAGGAATGCATGGGGTAGTTATTCCAGTGCAGTCCCACTGCAAGACAGGACAAAATGCTTTGATTCTTCCTGGTCTGTGTGCTGAAAAAATTACAGCATGCAGTATTTTTTTGCAGCACAGCGCAGTGCAGGCAGTCCACCACTTTGCATCGCACTGCAGCTAGTAAAAATTAATGAAGTGTCTGTGGCTAAATACTGTAGCACGGGCAACATCACAAAAATGAATAAATAAAGGAATTAATTAATAAATCTGTGTGGCTGTTTAGAAATTTTCAATCACTTCCTGTCTAGTGAAACTTTGACAGCTAGAAAGAGGAAATCTGTTCAACTAAAGCCCAGGATAGCAAAAAAAAAAAAAATCTGAAAGGGTTTCCAACACTTTCTCACTCTGTCCAAATCTAAAACTAAAAAATATATATTTTCGGCTGGACATTCATAGCTTTGTAGTAATGTTTCAATTTTCCCATGCAGTTGAAGTTATAGTTCATATTCATATTTAGCATCTTTGCCTTAGTTTGAAGGTTCCTTTGCAAAAATAGATAAAAAGGGTCAACTTTGACCTGCTACATTTTTGCTGTAAAGACTTTCAGGCTTGGTAAAATTCTTTAACGACTCTCAAGAACAAGCACAAGAAAGTGAGAAAGTGAGAAGATCCAGGAAAGCGTCTTGTGCCATGGCACCCTGTTGTTCTTGATGGAGCCCACCTTTTGAAAGTCTTTTGAAAGCCTCAGAAATATTCGAATAAAGGCATAGCAATATTTGTAGCTTGAGCTAGGAAGAATAGGCCAACTCTTGGCTTAAACTTTGGTGGTATCACAAACAGAACCTCTACTGTAATAAGGGATCATGGATGTACAAGGGAGGAAGAATATCAGTCCACAACTCAACATCTATAAAAAAAATTAGAAGATTTCTGTCTTTTATTATTTCATCCCTAAAAAAAATCACAAATATAGTGCAGACATAAAACTCATACCATATGACTTTACATCACAAGGTGCGTAATTCAGATCCAGCGTATTATCTATCATAAAAAACTAATCAACATGTTATGTGGCCTTAAAATCTGCAGGATCTTTTAATATCATATTCTCAAAAAAAAATTCACCACATACACTGCTATTCCAGCTTTATGGTTGGATCAACACATTCTTGGTTTTCAAGTTCATATTATTTTAGGGACCTACCACATTCTACTCCAGCCTTTCTCAACCTCTTCAACACAGAGGAACCCTTGAAATAACTTTCTGCTCTTAGGGAACCCCTGCTAAAAATTACTATATCTACAGCCCATGATACATAAGTATGATGGTCGGAGGGAAGAATGTTCCTGACACTTGTGGTCATTGAGAAGA
Source organism: Lithobates septentrionalis (assembly GCA_037952835.1). NCBI lineage: Eukaryota > Metazoa > Chordata > Amphibia > Anura > Ranidae > Lithobates > Lithobates septentrionalis. Next base: position 221,039 of record JBBDGP010003028.1, on the reverse strand, counting down.
ATTACCCCCTTACAGATAGCTAAAAAGGTCAGTGGTGTCAGTGGGAACGTATCTGAGAGCCAAAAATTGCTCATTGCTCAAGGAACGCCTAGCAACCTCGAGAGGAACCCTGGTTGAGAAACCCTCACTTATCCAATTCAGTGACATTGTGGGGATAGTTTGTGATTCAGGACATAATGCAGCAACCTATAGTCTGTTAACAACCATTTTGGGGCTTCCCCCCATAGGCCAGAAGACCTAAGTCCTCCTTAACATATATGGGACTTCTTAATGGCTAAATGGGACAGTGCAAATCACAGATGGACCAGCTGATTTATTACATGTATATGATATCAACAACCCAATTGCTGAAAGAGCAGATTTTAAAGTAGAATTCCAGCCTAACACTAACTATTCCTAAAAATGTGCCCCCCCCCCCCCCAATCCTGTTACCTATACTGCCTGACCTGTGTAAAAAAGATCTGTATACTTACCTACTTTTAGTCAGCTCTAGTGTGGTCAGTCCCCTGTGTCAGTAAGTAGCGGTTGCAGGAGACAGGAGGGCGTGTTCAAAAAGGGCTGGAACTCTGGGAGCCATGATGTCAGTCGTGGGCTCCCGTGTCCCAGCCATTGTTGGTGCTCCCTCCTTTCCCCTGTGCCCACTGCTGACTGACCAGGAAAGCCAGAGTTGCAGATCATGTGACTGGACTGGACTAAAAACAGGTAAGTGCACACATCTTTTTTTTTTTTAAGCAGGTTAGGGGGCATAGGTAGCAGGATGGAAGAGGGTACATTTTTAAGACTAGTTAGTGTTAGGCTGGAATTTGACTTTAGGGCCTCAAAAACGCATCAAGTAGAGTGTTGCAACAGATAATATGTGGGATCATGTGGTGTAAAGTCATATTATATGAGTTTTATATGTGCACTTTATTAGTGATTTTTTTTTTTGTATGTCTGGGATTTTATTAAGGAAGTAAAAAAAAAAAGATTGTAAAGAGGAAGGGATTGTCGCTACTACTGGCCAACCCAGGTGAATGAATGATAAGGAGCGGCCTCAGCCTACATGTCTCCACCACATTATACACAAGCGGCATCAGCCTACATGTCTCCACCACATTATACACAAGCGGCATCAGCCTACATGTCTCCACCCCGCCATACACGTTGATGCATTTCGCCCTGCTCTCTGGGGCTTAGTCATAGGTCTCTATGACTAAACCCGGTCGGCAGGGTGAAATGCATCAGGGTGTGTGGTGTGGTGGAGACATGTAGGCTGAGGCTGCTCCTTATCGTTCATTCACTTGGGCTGTAGCGGAGTAGCGGCAATTTACAAGCCCTCTGGATTGGTATCAGGACAAGCCTGCACCTCATATTCTTGAACACAGAGATATGCTTTCAACTCTACTTTGAGTGGTGCCAAAAGCAATATAACAGGTCACAATAAAAAGTTTGAATTGTGTACGGATATGTATCCTCACTGGTACATCTAAAGTCCTTCATTACAGGAAAGGTTCTTTTTTGTGGATCCTTATTCAGGATGGTACCTCTGAAGAATTGACTAATTACTTATTTGAAGTTCACTTCTTTCTTCTTGTTTATGTTGTAATCCAAGGTCTCTCAACCTTTTTTCAGTCAAGGCACCCTTTAAAATTTTGCACCCCATTGTAAGGTTTAAAAAACAAACCTAATATTTTCAGATATCGCAGCACACACGTTGGACACCCAACATTAGAGGTGATTTATTCTTACAAAGCAAATACACTCCTGCACACTGGTACTGACTAATATTTAGTGTTTATCTTCTCTCTGAGTTTCTCTCCCTCACTTACCTAACTTGACCCCAGTCCTGAAAGAGAGGAGCAGAGGAAGGGCAAACTAGGGTGTCCTCAGGTGCCTGACGTCCACCTTAATCAACCTGTGATGTCATTGGTTTTTAGATGCTGGCATCTGGCCCACACAATGCCCAAGGTTCTAATGCTGCACAATAAAAACCTGTGGCTTTGTTTAACAGAAAGTTAGACCTAATCCACCCACTTGTTGACAATGTTTGGTCAGTTTGGGGCCATTTTAGGCATTTTACCAAGGCACCCCTGAAGAACCCAGGTGGGTGCCACAGCACCCTGGTTGATAAAGGCTGTTCTAATCTTTTAGGTGTCACCAAAAAAAAATCAAAACCAGCCATTACGATGGGGATGAACATTTTTTTTTATTTTAAATAGAACTTAGCATCCAAAACCAACATTTTTTTAGGGGTGTATTTGGGACTGTCCCTTGACATCAAAGACAGCTAACAAATGTATATACAGTATTATGTGGTTCTGTATGATCCTAAGATGAAAAATTAATCTCTCTAGTCTCTCTCTCACAAGGTGCAATACAAATTTTATACGACCATTTTCCCAAATGCAAAATTTTTAAAATGTCCACCATTCCCTGCAAAAAAACGTTTTGAAAGGAAGCAGATGAGAAGTAGAATATGATGGGATCCAACGAAGCATTGAAGGTGCTTAACAGCAGAGCGTAGTTTCTCCATTCTGGACTATCGCCTTGGAAAAAGCCCACAACATGTGATAAATTATAGGGCATGAAGCAAAGAATGAAATTAATGAGGGTGATCACCACTAAACAGATGGCTCTCATTTTTCTCTTTCTCTCCAGACGAGGCTGAGATAGGAGGATCTTGATGAAGTTGGCATAGCAGAAGGCGGTGACCAGAAATGGGATGAGGAAGAGAACCAAACACATTTCTAGCCTGACCGGGAGTAGAATTTTGAGCTGGCGTGGAGAAAAGGTACCGTAGCACGTCATACTGTGTTCCGTCGTATTGCTGGGAATAGTGTGCTCCACGATGTACACAACACTGCAGTGAACTGATCCAATGATCCAGATGAAGAGGCTAGCTAGCACAAAGTAGATTGGTTTCCGGAGAAGTGCATATTTGATAGGAAAGGCAACAGCAAAATACCTCTCCACGCTGATGGCCATGAGGAAGAGAGAGGTGGTATAAATGCTGCTGAAAAACATAAATGCTGACAAAGAACATAAAACATTTGGCATATTCCACTGCATGCCAGATGCTGCTTCCAACATGCGGAAGGGAAGAAACATCAAAAGAAGCAAATCGGAAATAGTCAGGTTGACCAGCAGGATGTCCACTGGTACGATACCTTGCCTAAATTTTTTAATGAGTGTACACAGGGCCGCTATGTTCAGGGGAAGACCTGTTACAAATGTGGAGATGTAGACGAACAAAAAGAGGGCACCCGATCCTGGAAAATAGGTCATGATGGTTTACTTGGAACTTAATATTGGGAAGTTTGAATTTAGTCAAGTCCCTTGTTGATTTGTTTTGCTGCTTGAAGCTTCTTAAGCATGCTGAAAATAAAAGAAATAATCAGGTCATTCATAAAAGCTACAATTAGTGTGAGAATTTTTTTCTGATGCACATTTCTGTTGGTAAATCTAGTACGTAAAATAAATCTGCCACTGCAAAGTAGAACTTAGATACCCAGAATGCATAAACACAGAATGCATAAGACACTATATGCCCCCCCCCCCCCCCCCCCCCGCTCCCTATAAGGCAGTATACACATGGAAAACTGATATGAAGCCATAGACTTTTTGAGATAAAAACCACATACTAAAGCAGAAATTTTTATTGATTAACCACTTCAGCCCTGGAAGGATTTACCCCCTTCCTGACCAAGCCCATTTTTGCGATCCGGCACTGCGTCGCTTTAACTGACAATTGCGCGGTTGTGCGACGTTGTACCCCAACAAAATTGAAGCCTTTTTTCCCCACAAATAGAGCTTTCCTTTGGTGGTATTTGATCACCTTTACGGTTTTTATTTTTTGCGTTATAAACAAAAAAAGAGCTAGGATTTTGAAAAAAAAAGCAATATATTTTACTTTTTGCTATAATTTATATCCCCAAAAAATATATAAAAAAACTATTTTCTTCCTCAGTTTAGGCCAATATGTATTCTTCTACATATTTTTGGTAAAAACAAATCGCAAAAAGCGTATATTGATTGGTTTGTGCAAAAGTTATCGCATGTACAAAATAAGGGATAGATTTATGACATTTTTATTCTAATTCTTTTTTTATTAGTAATGGCGGCGATCTGCGATTTTTATCATCACTGCGACATTGCTGCGGACAGATCGGACACTTTTGACACTATTTTGGGACCATTGGCATTTATACACCGATCAGTGCTATAAAAATGCACTGATTACTGTGTAAATGTCACTGGCAGGGAAGGGATTAAACACTAGGGGGCGATCAAGGCGTTAAGTGTGTTCCCTGGATGGGTTCTAACTGTGGGGGGGAGTGGCTTGGGCTCACCAGAACATGACAGAGATCACTGGGAGCAGTGGATCCCTGTCATCTTGCTAGACAGAACAGAGAAATGCCTTGTTTACATAGGCATCTCCCCGTTCTGCCTCTCCGCGCGGCGATTGCGGGCCGCCGATGGACATCAAGTCTGCTGGACACACGGGCATGCTCCCGCGGTGCCCGCTACCCGCCGATGAAGGAGTGACGTACGGGTACGTCATTTTGGACACCCGTGCCACTTTGGTGACGTATATCGGCGTGAGCCAGTTGCCAAGTGGTTAACAACATTAAAATCAAGAATCAGACTCTACAACAGTCGTTAAAAATATGTCTGCCTTTAGGTTCACGTAGATGTAATGATTCCAAAGAGAACTCCAAATGTAAACTTGACGCGTTTTGAATGATCTTTCTCAGAAGTACATGTGCAAAGCCCATAGCTACATATCAGTTCTCTACATGTATAGAACGTAGATACTCACTTTCCTGCTCCACCGATCTCTGCAGTAGTGAATGAGAAATTTTTAGAAACCAACACATTCAGGAGTGCTGGATCCAGCGGCTTGATCCTCTGACCTCCCGTTTTCTGTACTAATATAAGGTCGGTGGGAGGAACCACTAAGTTAGTGGAAACTTTAAATTAGCTGTACTTCATCTTTAATGTATCTAATTTTTTGTATTTGATGGTTATTTGTGCATTGCTATACATTTATTTTATTTTCCTTTTTTAACTTTTGTTTCCCTCCGAGAGGAAAGAAATTTTGAAATAATGAGTGTTATGAGGAGACATTTTTGGTAAAAGAACAGATACAGGAGAGTTAAAAGGAGCTCCTGTAACCCTCAGGGGCCATTAACAGTCTATTTCAACCTTACTAACTTTGTCTTCTCCAGTGACACTAAAATGGCAAAAATTCACTGAAATCTTCCAAATTTTACCAAAATTTTACCAAAATATCCCTAGTACTGAATATTTCCTCACCTTTAGCTGCCAAATATGCAGTTTGAGTTTAATCTTTCAGCTGTTTCGCTGTTTTTTATTTTGCTTCTTCCGAGGCAATATATCCGGATTAATTTAAATTGGTATAGTTTAAACCTAATAAACGTTCTTCTTTATGATCATTACTATGTACACATCTATATAACCATGTATGTAGACTTAGTACACCCATGCTGAACCCACTGTAAATGTGGATGTTACAATGATAAGGCAGAAATGTGGTCACATGAGGGTTATAAATGGTCTGTACAAGGTGATACATGCAAATCTTTATTAACTGGTGGTGAAATAACAACGGCCAGACCATTTAGGGTGACAGACCAAGCCAACAGCTGTGGGACTGGAATTACTTTTACTTGCTCTAACTGGCCAAGTCTAACCAAAAGCTAAAATTAGACTTTACTGAACCACTTCAGTACTTATACGCCGTCCTGCCCAGACCAATTTTCAGCTTTCAGTGCTCTCACACTTTGAATGACAATTACTTAGTCAAGCTACACTGTATCCAAACAAATTTTTTATCATTTTTTTCTCACAAATAGAGCTTTCTTTTGGTGGTATTTGATCACTGCTGGGTTCTTTATTTTTTGCGATATAAGCAAAAAAAGAGCAAAAATTTTGAAAAGTTTTAGTTTCTATTGTAAAATTTTGCAAATAAGTACGGTAATTTTTCTTAATAAAATTGGGCCAAAGTGTATACTGCTACATATCTTTGGTAAAAATAATCCAAATTACTGGATATTATTTAGTCTCCGTGAAAATTATAGCTATGGTGCCAATCACCGAAAATTGATCACACCTGATCACACTTGATGTACTGACGGCCTATCTCATTTCTTGAGACACCAACAAACTAGGAAAGTACAAATACCCCTTTTTGCAAAGTAGACAGTCCAAGGTATTTAGTAAGAAGCATGGTGAGTTTTTTGAAGTTGCCATTTTGTCCCACAATTCTTGGGAAAATTAAGAATTTTATGTATTTATTTATTTTTTACACAAACTTGTCATATTAACAGGTACGGCATATGCATACTTGCAACTACACCCCAAAATACATTCTGCTACTCCTTCTGAGTATAGTGATATCATATGTGTGAGACTTTTACATAGCCTGGCCACATATGGAGGCCCAACATGCAGGGGGCACCATCAGGTGGTCTAGGAGCATAAATTACTGTATTTTTCGGACCATAAGATGCACTTTTTCCCCCAGAAATATGGGGGAAAATGTCTCTGCGTCTTATGCTGCGAATATACGACAGGCACCACCCTAGGTTGCCGCCGGCACCGCCACCGCAGGCACCACCGCCAACACCAGAAGAGAGGCAGGAGAGGGGGGGACAGACATCCAAACCCCCCGTGGGCACCGGGCGATCCCCCTGCTCTGCCAGATACAGAAAACATAGCATTCGGCTCTGGTCACTCTGCATTATTGGTCAATCTGCATTAATCGTCACTCTGCATTATTGGTCACTCTGCATTAATCGTCACTCTGCATTATTGGTCACTCTGCATTAATCGTCACTCTGCATTATTGGTCACTCTGCATTATTGGCAATGGTCAGTCTGTGTTTATGGCAATTGTCAGTCTGCGTTTATGGCACTGGTCAGGCTGCATTTCTTTGGCACTGGTCAGGCTGCATTTCATGGGCACTGGAAAATATTTTAGTACACCATTTGGTTCAGAATATTTTTTTCTTGTTTTCCTCCTCTAAAACCTAGGTGCGTCTTATGGTCAGGTGCGTCTTATGGAGCAAAAAATACGGTACACATATAATTTCCTGAAAGACCTATCACAATTTTGAAGGCCCTGGAGCACCAGGACAATGGAATTGCCCACAAATTGACCCCATTTTGGAAAGCAAACACCCCAATGTATATCATATGAGACCAAATTATTGGTCCAGGCAGCAGGGAGGACCATCAAGCTTAGGGCCACAGGGGTAGAGGCTTCTCCCGCCCAAATCTTTTTGAAGTCTCCGGACACCAGGCCCTGTTGTGGGAACACAGAAAACCAAAAACTGGTTTTCCCTACTCTGCTATTCTGAAGCCCCTCACATATGTGAGACCCCTGTGTACTGAAAGTAAAAGGGCAAAAGTTCAGTCCAAGTGGCAGGCAAAAAACATGGTAGATTAACAGGCTGAGGTCGGTGCACGTGGAAGTCAGAAACGTGGTTTAAAATGGCAGGCAAAGGTATCGTCGGTAAACAGGATTGACCTTCTTTGTGCAGCCCCCCTAATACTTACCTGAGCTCCATCTCTATCCAGCAATGTGCACAAGAACCTCAGCTCTCCGGAGACTCTCCCTCCTCATTGGCTGATACATTGACATTGGCTCCAGCTGCTGTCAATCAAAATCAGTAAGCCAATAAAGAGAGAGAAGGGGCGGGGCTGAACCGCAGCTCCTTGTCTGAATGTACACACAGAGCAACGGCTTGGCTCAGGTGCCCCCATTGCAAGCTGCTTGCTGTGGGGGAACTCGGCAGGAAGGAGGAGCCAGGAGCACCAGCGAGGGACCCGAGAAGAAGAGGATCCGGGCTGCTCTGTGCAAAACTATTACACAGAGCAGGTAAGTATAACATGTTTATTATTTTTAAATGAAAAAAAAAATGAGACTTTAGTATCACTTTATTGTCTAAGAGAGCTGGAGTGATTTTCTTTCCTGCAACCACAGGTTGCAGAAAAGAAAATTGCTTGTTTGCCCCATCAACACAGCCAGTGTTGACAGGGAAATCCCTCCCGAGGAGCCATTGGGTTCTCCCAGCAGGGGGGCGGGGGGCAGGGGAAGCCGTTCCTGCAGGGAAAACACAATGATCATTGCTAGCAGCTATAACAGCCTCTAGCAATAACCACATGTAACATTCAGCAGGCTGGTTGTACCCAAGTTGATTAATCGATCAACTTGGATACATTCACCCTACCCATACAAGGTTCAAATCTTGGCCGGTTCCTGCTGATCCAACCAGTAAGGCACTACCTGTCCTAGGGTGACAAAGCTCCCTTACTGTACTGCATTTATGGAAAAGCAACATTGTCCCCCTATGCTACTCTCCTGATTTTAAAAACAAAAACCGGGTTTGGTCCATGGAAGGAGGCATGCTGCCTAGGGCTCCAGAAAACAATAGGGAAGTTTGGAACACTTTGAGAATCTTTTTAGATTCAAAAAGTCTATTTTTCTCCCTTCTTTGCAAATGGAGCAATTGTAACCTGCTGGTGATATCAAGACCTTGATTGGTTCTGAAAAATGTATTGAGATGGACTTGCAATTCTTCCCAGTCTATTACCCTTCTCTATGATGCTCCCAAATGGCCCTGCATGCCTTTCCACAACTGTTTGATGATTGTATTCTTGAAACTTTGAAGTGATCAGTCTATGCATACAGAGCTTATTGTAATCTCCTGAAGAAGTCGTGAATGGAGAAACATGTAGAGATACAATTATACTTCTGTTGATATTTGTTACTGATGTACTGTGGTTTTACTTTTTTCACTTATGTATTTTTAATCTAAATAAATATTTTCTATTTTTCTAAATTTTGTTTATGTTTGCGCTTAAAAAGTCCAATTCCTCCTTTTCTATGTTATCTTTGCAAATAAGGAATGTGGCGCCTAAATTGAGTCTTTCCAACAGACTAGCTCTATAACTATACTTCTCCCATGTAAGATGGTTATATTCATTCAATTCTATTTTGTTGTTTTTTCTATACTATTGTGTTATTTTCTATTCTATTCTACTCTATTGTTTTCTATTCTATTTAAATTCAAATTGATTCTATTTGAATTTTGTAAAATGGTTATATTTCAATTCTATTCTATTGTTTTTTTTTTATTCTATTCTTTTATATTCTATTTGAATTTCAGAAGATGGTTATAATCTTTCTATGTAATTCTATTCTTATTTTTATTCTATTAATTTCTATTCTATCCTATTCCATTCTGTTCTTTTATTTTCTATCCTATTTTGTTCTGTTTTACTCTATTATATTCTATTCTTTTATTTTCTGTTATATTCTTTTCTATTCTATTTTTTTCTATTCTATTCCTTTATTATCTATTTTATTTTATTCACGTTTCGAATTTGAAAACGTTTCAAATTCGAAAACGATTCGATTTAGAAAACTATTCGAATTCAGAAAACTATGCAAAGTTGATTCGAAAACCTTTTCGAAACGATCCGAATTCGAATTTGAAAATTAAAACCGATTCAAATATGAATAAACAAAACACATTCCGAAAACGAATTAAACGGATTAAACAAATTAATGTAAATAACAAATCGGAACTAAACAAATTAAAACAATTTTTTTCATTCTGCACATGTCTAGATTCCACTGGGTTAATATACTATTTAAAATGGTGCCCTCTTTCATCAGAGGGAGCCTTACAACGATAACAGTGTCTAATACCCTTTTCTAACTTTTATTTTTCATAATCCCTGGTCTCTGGTGGGAATTTTAAAGCATTGTCTTAGGGATCAGCTTATGTGGGTTATAAAAATGCCTATCAATTAAAAAAAGTTAAAAATAAAAATGAGAAAAAAACAATCCAGAACAGTTCTTATGTTTAGTCAAGTCTTAAAGTCTATCTGAAGTCCAAACTTTTTTTTTTTTTTTAGCATTGTGAATAGAGTAGGGTAGGGTTACATTTGCTATTAGTCACCTGTGTCTCTTTAGGGGGATTTCCCTTCACCCCTGTAGACTTAAGAGGAAGTGAGAGGATGTGTGGGGGATACAACCTCTTATGCCGCATACACACGAACGGAATTTCCGTCGGAAAAATCTTGGATGGTTTTTCCGACGGAATTCCGCTCAAGCTTGGCTTGCATACACACGGTCACGCAAAAGTTCTCTGAACTTTCGACATTCAAGAACGCGGTGACGTACAACACTGCGACAAGCCGAGAAAATGAAGTTCAATGCTTCCGAGCATGCGTCGAATTGTTTCCGAGCATGCATAGGAATTTTGCGCGTCGGTCAGACGATCGGAATTTCCGATCAGAACTTTTTCCGACCGAAAAATTGAGTACCTGCTCTCAATCTTTTGCTGGCGGGAATTCTGCCAGCAAAAGTCAGATGGAACATACACACGGTCGGAATTTCCGACCAAAAGCTCACATCGGACTTTTGCTGGCGGAATTTCCGATCGTGTGTACGCGGCATAAGTTGTCTTAGGAACAATTGTTCCTAAAGGAAGATTTTCCCTTTATTCTAGTTCTGGTGGCAACTCGAAATTTTGGAATTACTCTCACTTTCATTGTCCGGTGAACAATTAAAGACAACAACCTGATAGAGAGTATAACCCTTCCCCACTATCCAAATTTTAAAAATATATTTTGGCTTTATTTATACTTTAGAAAATCTTGAATTCGGCCAAGCGGATCAAGTTTTTTAGGTTTGTTATTTTTGTTATTTTTTTAATATTTGCAGTTTTTTTTTTTTTACTCATATTCATCATATTCCTTCCTAAGTTGGAGTCATTCTAAAAGTTTAAAAGTTACCACATGAGCCTACAATAATGACTACCTGTACATGCAAGAGAGAAAATATTGGTCGTCAAAATATTTTGGCTTTACGGTTTTACAATGAAGGGCGGAAGAGACTGCTTGGGGTGCCCACCCAACAGCATGCAGGATGAACATAAGAAAGAAGGAGGTTACATCCCTTTATGACATCCCATCACTTTATGACATCACAAAAGGAAATATTTTAAAAAACAGCATAATAAAACAAGGCAATGCAAGTAATACAACAGCAAAAATAAAAAATAAAATTGAAAATAAAAATGCAACAACTTAAATATTGAATATTATAACAGCAAAAATGCAAATAAAAAAAATAATTTGTACCGACCTTAATTAGTATTGAATGATGAGATTGAAATCACCCGGTCGATATCTTCTATGAGAACCGTACTGCACTACAGTCGTGCAGTGAGCTTCTTCATAATTAGGAGTTGACACAAGCCTCTCCTTTGACTAACTGAGTATAATTAGAGGTGGTTTGCACAAAGATTTCCTCTACAAGTTTTATCTGTCCGCTGTTTGCAGATGGCTAAAGCTTATGTTTCAAACCGATCAATATATGGAAAAACACATGGAGGATTTCTGTGTACGTTCCTAAGGTAGCCGCAGGCAATTACCATGCCTCTGCGAGAGCTATAAACCTTGAACACTAAAGCTTATTAAATAGGTACATGACAAGAGCCGCTGTTTTCTATGCTTCTGAACTCAGAGGGCTTATCAAAGGGTTCGAAAATAAAATTTGTTTTACCAAGCCCGGCCAATCTGATTATAGGTTGTAATCTTTGTGTATTGCTGGTATATTATTTCATGGAGGATAGCCATTTGCATCTGTTCATGGACAAACCAACAAGCTGTTGCCAACTTCAAAGGTGTACACAAATGTCAAAGTTCAGACCAGGTTGCCTACCTCATTAGGAAATAGCCACTTAAGTCAGCTGTTCCGGAGGTGGATCCAATTAGACAGGGGTCCTAGGCATGGTAGTAGCTTTGGCCCTTCATCCTTTTGATTAGTGGTCTACAAACTGCGGCCCTGGGCCCAGATGTGGCCCCTTGCTTGCCCTTATCTGGCCCTTGTGGCATTTTTCCTACCACTGACACCAACAATAGGGCAAAACTCCTTCTGCTGACACCAACGATGGGGCATAATTCCTTCCGCTGACACCAACAATAGGGGATAATTCCCTCCACTGACACCAACGTTAGGGCATCATTTTTTCCACTGACAACAAAAATGGGGCACTATTCATCCCACTGACACCAACTGTTTTTCCCCATAATACCAAAGATCGGGCATTGTTTACTCCCAATGGGCACAGTCCGGCCCTCCTAGGCCTAGATGATCTGGCTCTGTTGTTCACAAATGCTCAAACTCAATATTTTAACCACACCTTCTCTCCTGTCAAATTATTACCAGAATGTTGAGCCTGGATGAAGGAAAACCTTCAAAAAAATTTCCTTCAGCTATACTATACTTAAATGTTTAAAGCACCTCTAAGGGGCCTTTTAGTGTATGAAAGTAGTCTAACTTGAGTTGAGTTCCACTCCACAAGAGAGTAAACCTCCATATTGGATCGAGCAACTCCAATCCATAATTCATTAATCTGAAGGCGGAGAAGTACATTGATTTTTAGTCTTTATGTATTTTAGTCCTGAAGATGCAGCCTAATTTTTCACCCATCCATTTCAAACTAGAAGTAGAATTATACCGTTCCAAGGCTAGCCACCTGTCAAGTACCTGGTAGAGGCTGAACCAATGAGAGGGATCTCTCTTTCACTTTCTGTCCCGTTTGGCTCCCAAGATTGATGACAGGGTAGAACAGGACACAGAGTGGCACGGGCACCTGTAGTAATCCCTGGCTAGCAAGAGGACTGGATCTGGCGATGAAGTAGAAGCTGAAGAACAGGAACTCATGCGAGATGTCATCATAGGGCTTTGCAGAAGCCGGAAACAGGAACATGGTTAGACAGGCAGTAGCTGGCAACAGGCGGTAATTTTAGCGCTAAAACGCCTGAAAAACGCCTCAGTGTGAAAGGGGCCTTAGAGACTCTTTAGTTCTTATTATATTTTATATATATTGTATATATATTATTATATTATATTCTTATTTCACATTCTCTATTTTGTCTTCCTTGCTTTTTATTGTAGCCCCAATGAAGGGGGCTGTATGTAACCTCCGAAACATTGGTTGTTTTATTTCATGTTAATCTGCCTTTTAATTAAACGGCTATTATTTTGGACTTTAAACTTGACCTTTTCCCAAGATCTTCTAAGGCACTTTCCATGACCACTATCCTTCACACGTTTTTTGGGGCTTTTTTTTCTTTAGGCTTTTTTTTTTTTGGCCCTGCCCACCCACTGACATTTTTGTCTAGGGAAGAAGGAGGTGTTTCTTCTGGCTCAGCCTCCTGGGATTCCATGTCACATATCCCAGGAGGCTGCAGGAGTAGGGAATAACAGCAGTTGATGGGCAGATCTGTGGCCATCATAAGAGACTGGTTGCCTGAACATTGAAGAGGCAGCCAGCTTCCAATGACTGAGGAGGACGAAGATGGCAGTGTGGGACCCTGCTGCACCTGATCAATTGGTTCAAAGGCAGAGGCTGCATGGTAGGTGAGTGAAGCTAAAAAAAAAAATCTGGTCTGGTATGGATTTTAAAGGGAAGCCTCTACGCCGAAAAAACGGCGTGGGGTCCCCCCTACAATCCACACCAGACCCTGATCTGAGCACGCAGCCCGGCCGGTCGCCCCCTTATGCCGTCACAGTCCCTGGGCATGCTGGGACTGTGACGTTTTAGGGGGTGTGGTCACCGGGTGATGTTGGCCACGCCCACTAAAATGTCACAGTCCCAGCATGCCCAGGGACTGTGACGGCATAAGGGGGCAGGGTCCCTGCCTATATAAGTCACATCGGAGCGCTCAGAGAGCAGTCCAGCCGGAGAGACCGTCGTGTCAACATCTGGAGAAGAGAAGAGAGAAGAAGACAAGAAGCCCAGAAGTCCAGACCTCCGCTGGCAAGAGAGCGGCATAAAGACAGCGGAGGAGCCGGCCAAAGAACTGGAACACCGGGAGAAGTGGCCAGAGAGAGTGGAGAAGAACCAACCGGACGCCGGGAGAAGAGGAACTGGAGGGACCCCCGAAGCCGGAAGAAGACCCCCGAAGCCGGAGGAAGACCCCCCCGGAGCTGTTTAATAAATTATTTTAAAAACCTGTGTAGTGTTTTATTATTGACACTTTTTCCCTAGGTGAATGGGTAGGTGTACCATGTACCCCATACTCATTCACATAGTGTGGGGGGCCAGGATCTGGGGGCCCTCTTATAGGGGGCTCCCGGATTCCGATAAGCCCCCCGCCCGCAGACCCCGACAACCAAAGGCCAGGGTTGTCAGGAAGAGGCCCTTGTCCTCATCAACATGGGGACTAGGTGCTTTGGGGTGGGGGGGCCCCGCAGGGCGCCCCCTCCCCTAAAGCACCCACCCCCCATGTTGAGGGCATGCGGCCTGGTACGGTTCAGGAGGGGGGCGCTCGCTCGTCCCCACCCCCTTTCCTGACCTGCTGGGCTGCCTGCTCGGATCGGGGTCTGGTATGGATTTTAGGGGGGACCCCACGCCATTTTTTCAGCATAGGGGCTTCCCTTTATAATCCATACCAGACCTAAGGGCCTGGTATGACCCGCGACAGGGCTCACAAGGTGTCAATCAAGGTGGCAATCTTGCCGATAAAAGCAGCAAGATTGATTTCCTTTTCTAGTCCCGTCGTACCTGAGTCACGTTCAAAATGAACGGACTTGTCCGTGTGTGGGCAAGTCCGTTCATTCTGAAAGTCCGGCGAAAGTCCGTCGGAAAGACGGGCAGACCTAGCCCGCCGGAAAGTCCGGTCGTGTGTGGGCAAGTCCGTTCGTTTTTAAGTCCGGCACACCTGGCGGACAAAGTCCGTCGGAAAGTCTGCCGGACCAAGTATGCCAGAAAGTCCACTCGTATGTACGCGGCATTAGTGTAGTTACCATTCATTTTTACATTAGTGTCAGTTTATTTTGTCAGGGCGGGTTTACTGCTGTATATTTCAGTGCGTTACATGCCACTTACCGCAGAATACTTCTGTGCGTTAGTACACGTTTTAACGCAGTATAGTTCTGTGTGTTACTGCAAGTTTAACGCCATATATTTCAGTACGTTACGTGCCATTTAACGCCGTATATTTCAGTGTGTTAGTGTACGTTTAATGCAGTATATTTCAGTGCGTTACTGCAAGCTTAACGCTGTATATTTCAGTGCATTATGTGCCATTTAACACAGTTTATTTCTAAGTGTTAGTGCACGTTTAATGCAGTATATTTCAGTGTGTTACTGCAAGTTTAACGCCGTATATTTCACACCATAAAACTAACAATTATATACACAGTAGTATGTAGTTCTGTATGGTCTTAAGCTGAAACTCTGATCTTTTTAGTCTCTCTCTCACATGGTGCTATACAAATTTCATAGCATCATTTTCCCAAATGCAACATTTTTAAAACGTCCACCAGTCCCTCCAAAAAGACTTTCTTAAAGGAAGTAGATGAGAAGTAGAATATGCTAGTATCCAACGATGCATTGAACGTGCTGAACAGCAGAGCGTAGACTCTCCATTCTGAACTATAACCTTGGAAAAACCCCACAACATGCGATAAATTATACACCTTCTTCAATCAATTATGGGTTTACACATTTTTACGATTTTTGTCATATGCTGCTTTTTATTGTGTGTATATATATCTATTTACCATTGTATGTATCCATTGATCACTTGTGCCCATTATGTGACCTCTAGTTTGACATATTGATGTATTCTTGATGCTTTTTTGCATGCGCCCCACTTATGGGCGTAGGTATATTGAATGACATTCACTATAATGTTCTTCTTTTACATGTGGTCTATATTTGTGATATGGCTTGATACAGGTTCAGGATCAATAAATAACATTTTCTATTTACCTCCTGATGTCCGTGGGCCTCATTTAAAGTCCCAAATCCCCTTTCTTCTCTCTGAACCAGGGATGGAGGCGCATTCCCCATGCGCCTCATTTAAAGTCCCAAAAATTCCTATATCCTTCTGCGATAAATTATAGGGCATGAAGCAAAGAATGAAATTAATGAGGGTGATCACCACTAGGCAGATGGCTCTTATTTTTCTCTTTCTCTCCAGTTGAGGCATGGAATAGCAGAAGACGGTGATCACAAAGAGATCAAAGAGAAGCAAACTCTCTTCTAGCCTGAACGTAGAATTTTGAGCTGCCGTGTAGAAAAGGTACTGTAGCACATCATATTGTATTTCGTCATATTATTGTGAATAATGTGCTCCACAATGTAAACAATACTGCAGTGAACAGATCCAATAAACCAGATGAAGAGGCTAGTCAGCACAGAGTAGATTGGTTTCCGGAGAAGTGTATATTTGATAGGAAAGGCAACAGCAAAATATCTCTCCACACTGATGGCCACGAGGAAGAGAGAAGTAATGTAAATGCTGCTGAAATACATAAACAAATGGCAAAATACATATTCCACTGCATGCCAGACGCTGCTTTCAACATGCGGAAGGGAAGAAACAACAAAAGAAGCAAATCAGAAATGGTCAAGTTGACCAGCAGGATGTCCACTGGTAGAACACCTTGCCTACATTTTTTAATGAGCGTGCACAGGGCCATTATGTTCAGGGGAAGTCCTGTTATAAGTGTGAAGATGTAGACAAACAAAAAGAGGGCATCCGATCCTGGAAAGTAGGTCATGGTTCACTTGGAACTTAATATTGGGAAGTTTGAATTTAGTCAAGTACCTTGTTGATTTGTTTTGCTGCTTGAAGCTTCTTAAGCATACTGAAAAAAAAAAAAGGAAATAATCAGGTCGTTGATAAAGGCTACAATTAATTAAAACATTTTTTTTTGTGATACACATTTCTGTTGGTATATCTAGTACCTGAAATAAATCTGCCACTGCAAAGTAGAACTTAGATACTCACATCTCCTGCTCCACCAATCTCTGCATTAGTCAATTACCAGCTGAGAAACGTTTAGAAATCAACACATTCGAGAGTGTTGGATTCAGCGCCTTGATCCTCTGTTTCCTGTACTAATATAAGGCCGTTGGGAGGAACCACTAAGTTAGTGGAAACTCTCAATTTCACACATTGGGTTTTTTCTGTATTTTTAAAAAATCTACATTTTTTTTTGAGGCTGTGGGTTTTCTGGGGTATATTTAGGATATTTTAAAAGAGAATTATGGGTTTAAGTTAAAAATATATATATATATACTCACATAGGTCCCCCTTCGGCTCTAAGACCAAGAACTGAGTGATCAAACCCTGCTGATCGATCAGTTCTCTGCTCTGTCCCTCCAGCACTCAGTGGGCTGTGGAGGAGGTGGGATCAGCTGTCTCAGGCTCTCAGCGGCACCATATGATTGGGAGCCCATGGAACAGGCTCACATTCATGTGACCATTGTGAGAGCCAATCACAGTGGTCACAAGAATGTCACTTCCTGAGCATTAAAAGAGAAGTATGGGTTTAGCTTTAGAAAAAAAAAATGATACTCACCTAGGTGGATTCAACATCAGTCCAATGCTGCTTCTGTCCCCTGCCGGCTCTAATGCCGCGTACACACGGTCAGACTTTACGGCAGACGTTGCCCGGCGGACTTTTCGACGGACTTTACGACAGACTTTCTGAATGAACGGACTTGCCTACACACAATCCACCAAAGTCTGTCGAATTCGTACGTGATGACATACGACCGGACTAAAACAAGGAAGTTCATAGCCAGTAGCCAATAGCTGCCCTAGCGTGGCTTTTTGTCCGTCGAACTAGCATACAGACGAGCAGACTTTTCGACCGGACTCGAGTTCAACGGATAAATTTAAAACATGTTTCAAATCTAAGTCCGTCCAACTTTTGAGCAAACAAAGTCCGCTGGAGCCCACACACAATCGAATTGTCCGACGAAATCCCGTCCGCCGGGCAAAGTCTGCCATAAAGTCTGCTCGTGTGTACGCGGCATAAGACCAAGAACTCAGCATTCAAACAGCTGATCACTCAGGTCCCCGTCTTCAGGCTGCAGAGAGCCAGTGACTGTCAGTCATCGGCTCTCTGCTCTGCCCCTACAACGCTCACTGGAGCACTAGGGTATGGACGGGTGCGAGAGCGGCTTGCTCAGGCTCTCAGTGGCTCGCTGAAAGGCTGAGCCATCTGCTGGTCCAGGCATCTGAGTGGATTCCGAGCATATGGTCGGGATCCTTTTAGAGCCTGAACTGACTCTGTGACATCAGCCAACAGTGGGCTTTAGTGGGTCACAGAAGTGCAGAACGAACTGCACTCCTGTGATCCATAGGGGAGGCACAGCCAATAAAAACTTTGGCTATACTTCTCCTTTAATGTATCAATTTTTTTTTTGTATTTGATGGTTATTTGTGCATTGCTATACATTTTTGAATACTTCTCTTTTAATTTAAGATGGTATAGTTTACCTAATAAACGTTCTTCTTTATGATCATTACTATGTACATATCTATATAACCATGTATGTAGACTTAGTACACCTATACTGAGCCCACTGTAATGCCTCATACACACGATCGGACTTTCCGCCAACAAAACTGTGGATTTTTTTTCGAAGGTTGTTGGCTCAAACTTGTCTTGCATACACACGGTCACACAAATGTTGGCCAACAATTACGAACGTGGGAACGCGGTGACGTACAAGACGTAGGACGAGCCGAGAAAAGGGAAGTTCAATAGCCAGTGCAGCTCCTTCTGCTTGATTCAGAGCATGCGTGAACTTTTGTGCGACGGACTTGTGTCCACACGATCGGACTTTCCGACACCAAGTTTTGTTGGCAGAAAATTTGAGAACCTGCTATCAAACATTTGTTGGTGGAAAGTCAGCAAATGTTCGATGGAGCATACATACAGTCGGACTTACCAACAACAAGCTCACATCCAACATTTCCCGTCGGAAAATCCGACCGTGTGTATGCGGCATAAATGTGGATGTTACAATAAGACAGCAATGTGATCACATGAGGGTTATAAATGATCTGTACAAGGTGATAACGTAAAATCTTCATTAACGGGGGACATGAGATAGCATAACAACGGCCAGACCATTTTGGGTGGCAGACCAAGCCAACAGCTGTGGGGCTGGAATAACTTCTTCTTGCTCTAACTTGTCAAGTCTAATCATAAGCTGAGATTAGACTTTATTTAAAGCAAAATTCAACTGTATCTGACGAAACAAAAAACCCATATTTAATTCATTTTTTTTAATATTCAGAGCAAACTCCCCTATCCATCCATGTCTCCATGCTTTATTTTGTTTAGAAATCACTTTGAAATCTGATCCTACTTGCACTAGATGTTGTAGTGAACATAGGAATTTGATACATCTCCTATGGAGGTGCCCAAAGTTGAATTTTATTGGTAGAAGGTTATAGCCACTCTTAACCGGGTTTTCCAGGTTCACATTGCAGAGGACCCTAAACAATGCCTATTGGGTATATTAGATGGCCTTCCAGTTGAGGATACCTCAAGGCAGGCTATTGCTAGAGCCCTTTTTCAGGGTGATACCATCCAGCACAGAGGTAGTAGGGGTAAAATTTGATAAATTATGGTCTTCCTGGCTAGATATTCTAGGTCTACCCCAGGTGGAACTTCTGGACCGTATACTTTAACAGTTGAGGGGCTACCAAACCATGTATTTCGAGGTTCCATAGTAATGGTTTTGAAGTGAACCCTTGTTGTCAGTGGCGGTCGCTCCATTAGGGGCACAGGGGCCCCCTAATCCATATACCCGGCTCCTAATCTCCACGCAGGGCACTGGATGCATGGATTTCAATGGGGTTTTTTTTTTTTTTGAAGCACATGATTAGAGCCAGAGGCTCTAAATCGCTTCAAAAAGGGTGGACTCGAGGCACAGAGCATTGCGCCCTGAGCCCACCCAGTTGTGTGACATTGGCAAATTAATATCCGCAAATGTTTTCCTGCTTCTCCTCCTGGCCAATCAGGAAGTGGGTCCTAAGACCTGATTGGCCAGGAACCCTAAGACCCAATTGGCTGGGAGGAGACGCGAAACAAACCTGGCCTCAGCCTAGGATTTCTGTGTACGTTCCTAATGTAGCGGCAGGCAGGTGCCATGCCTCCTCAACAGCTATAAACCTTGAACACTAAAGCTTATTAAATAGGCACATGACCAGGACTGCTGTTTTCTATGCTGCTGAACCTCGAGGGGTTATCAAAGGGTATAAAAAAAAAATGTTTTGCCAAGCTCGGCCAATAGGCTGTATTCTTTGTGTAGTGCTGATATAATATTTTATGGAGGAAGGCCATTTGCATCTGTCCATGGACAAACCAACAAGCTGATGTCACCTTCAAAGGTGTACACAAATGCCCAAGTTCAGACCAGGTTGCTTACCAAATTAGGAAATAGCTACTTAAATCAGCTGTTTCAGAGGTGGATCCAATTAAAATGGGGGCCCTAGGCATGGTGGCAGCTGTGGCCCTTCATCCTTTCAATCAGTGGTCTCAAAACTGTGGCTCTGGGGTCGGATGTGGCCCTTTGCTTGACTTTATTTATTTGGCCCTTGTGGCATAATTCCTGCAACTGACACCAACAATGGGGCACTTTTCCATCCACTAACACCAACAATGGGGCATAATTCCTTCCACTGACACCAACTATTTCCCCCCTAATATCAAATATTGGGAATTGTTTACTCCCACTGGGCACAGTCCCCCCCCCACCCCCACCCTAAAGTCTGAAGGACAGTAAACTTGCCCTTTCTTTAGAAAGCTTGGACACTCCTGCTTTTGATTAAAAGTGATAAGAATTACACTAATCACAGATACGTCTCCCTATTTGTATTGCCTATATCGGTATGGTCCACTCCGTAAGACACCAAGTAATTGCATGTCTATCCTCCATTATTAAGTGACAGACAGCAGTACAGCTCTGACAGATTGCACTATTACTACACTGCCCGCTACTTCAAAGCCATGCAACTGGGAAGTCGGACACCAGCGCAACTTCAGCACGACTTGCATGCGACTTCTTTAACAAAAGTCAATGCAAGTTTTACCAAAGTTGGACCAAAAGTAGTGCAGGAACCTTTTTTTCTAACGGGGTCCAACTTCTGATGCGACAAGTGCTCAAAGTCGGAGAGATTGTCGCGTCAGTGTGAACCGGGCCCAAGCCAAGTTAACTGCAGGAACTTAAAGACTGGGCCCTAGGCTTTGGATGATCTGGCTCTGTGATTCACAGATACTCAAACTCTATATTTGAACCACAGCATCTCTAAAGTCAAATTATTACCAGTATGTTGAGCCCTGATGAAGGGACATCCACAACATGTTGGAATTTTTCCTTCAGCTATACTATGATTAACAGTTTAAAGCACCTCCCATGGGGCCTTTTATTGCATGAAAGTAGCCGAACTTGAATCACTGCACTGCACTTTATATATTCCACTCCATAAGAGACTTAACCCCCATGTGGGATCCAGCAACTCCAACCCATAATTTATCATCAGTTCTGAAGGCTGAAGACCACACTGTGAATTGTTTATTAGCCGCTATGTATTTTAGCTCTGAAGAAGCAGTCTAATTTTTTCACCCATCCATTTGAAATTATAAGTAGAACTACCCTGTTTCCCCGAAAATAAGACCTAGCGTGATTGTCGGTGATGGCTGCAATATAAGCCCTACCCCCCAAATAAGCCCTACCCTGTTTCCCCGAAAATAAGCCCTATCCTGAAAATAAGACCTACAAGGACTTTAACTAGGGCTTATTTGGGGGGTAGGGCTTATATTGCAGCCATCACCGACAAGCACGCTAGGTCTTATTTTCAGGGAAACAGGGTATACCGTTCCAAGGCTAGCCACCGGCCACGTACCCTGTAGAGGCAGAACTGATGAGGGCTCGCTCCCTTACTCCTCCTGAACTCTGAGAACCAATTGATCCTCTAAAAGCCAGGAACGACCTGCAACCTCCACCAGTCTGCAGTCAAAGTGCAGTCCCCATCTAACTAATACAGGTTATTCATTAACAGACTTTGGCACATTAGTGGTGTATCATTTTGCATTAAACAAATTATATTTCAGAATTAGCACAAAGCTCACATACAGAAAACCAAAACTGATGTGTGATCTAGCTTATACCAATGTTCCAAGATATCTTTGTTCCCATTGTCCACTATCTCCAGTATACAGGTCTACGGTGTGGAGAATTTGCTTAAATTAGAAAGTTCATTTTATAGTAATGGATTAAAGTATTGTTTTGAGTTCCATCACGTTGCTTAGAACGCTATGGCATACACCACAGAATTTGATTGCAACCAAAATTACACTGAGAGCGTATTTTGACCTTCACGGCCTAAAGTTTAAAAAAAAAAATCATAAATGCATCACAAGTGCTAAAATCAACTTTAATATCGATGTTTATTTAAAGGCCAACTCTAGTTTCCTCCTTCCTTATATCAACCTGGAAGAGGATCAGAGCTTGATGATAGGAGAGGTGCGCCTGTGGGAGACAACAACAAAGATAAGGTGAGCGTTGCAATGAGAGCAGTTTTTTTTAACATATATCTTACTGTTTTATTATGGAAGAGCCCTGGGGCCATCATAAAAAAAAATACAGAATTATGAGTTTGAAAATTTTTTTTTTTTTTTACAGAATTCTGAGTTTGAAAGTCAGAATTCTGAGTTTGAAAGTCAGAATTCTGAGATTCAAAGTCAGAATTCTGAGTTTGAAAGTCAGAATTCTGAGATTCAAAGTCAGAATCGTGAGTTTAAAAAAAAAAAAAATCTGCAGAATTCTGAGATTAAAAGTCAGAATTCTGAGATTTAAAGTCAGAATTCTGAGTTTCAAAGTCAGAATTCTGAGATTAAAAGTCAGAATTCTGAGATTTAAAGTCAGAATTCTGACATTAAAAGTCAGAATTCTGAGTTCAGAATTCTGTAGAAATTTTTTTTTTTAAACTTACAATTCTGAATTTCAATCTCAGAATTCTGAGTTTCAAAGTCAAAATTCTGTTTTTTTTAAGATGGCCCCAGGGCTCTTCCATACATAATTATGGAAGAGCCCTGGGGCCATCTTAAAAAAAACAGAATTTTGACTTTGAAACTCAGAATTCTGAGATTGAAATTCAGAATTGTAAGTTAAAAAAAAAAATTTCTACAGAATTCTGAACTCAGAATTCTGACTTTTAATCTCAGAATTCTGACTTTAACTTATTTAATTAAATTATTTAATGAATTTACTTATTTATTTAATTATTTCAAATGAAAAAGAGATCGGTTTCATTTACATTACTTTATTATTTTTTTTAAACATGTTATTGTGATTTTTGTTAAATAACTTGCTTGTTTTTTTTTTTATCTATTTAATTTAATTACGGTATTTAATTTACCGGTACTTATTTATTTATTTTAAATGAAAAAGAGATCTGGGTAATTTAAATGACTTTTATTAATCTGTGTTAATAATTTAAAAATAAATAAAACTTTTATAGATATATGGGGCAGAATATATATAGTTTACATACACCCACTGTTTCTTCCTTTGCAGTGCTTCTAAAGAATTTTATTATGCAAATGTCTCGAGCATTCACACACCTGTCACATCACCTTATTGTACCCTGTTTCCCCGAAAATAAGACCTAGCGCGATTGTCGGTGATGGCTGCAATATAAGCCCTACCCCCCAAATAAGCCCTACCCTGTTTCCCCGAAAATAAGCCCTATCCTGAAAATAAGACCTATGAGGACTTTAACTAGGGCTTATTTGGGGGGTAGGGCTTATATTGCAGCCATCACCGACCATCACGCTAGGTCTTATTTTCAGGGAAACAGGGTATCTAATTTTTCTTTTCCTATTATGGACAGCTCCATCTAGTGGCCCTAATACAATACTTTCCTGAAATACGGCAATCCGGAAACTGCGTTATGGCCACAAGGTGGAGCTGGCAATACATATACACAATATGGAGGTTTTTCTGTGACAGCTGTGCAAATGTTTGAGACATTCACACAGCAAATATTTTATAAATAGACCCTTTTTTTTTTTTTGTGTTTGCTTACAATAGAAGTGTATGGGGGAGATTTACTAAAACTGGTGCACACAGAATCTGGTGCAATTGTGCATAGTAACCAATCAGCTTCTAACTTCAGCTTGTTCAATTAAGCTTTGACAATAAAACCTGGAAGCTGATTGGTTACTATACACAGTTACATCAGATTCTGTGTTCACCTGTTTTAATAAATCTCCCCTACGAGACAGTAGGACTATTAAAAACCATTAAAAACAATGCACTCTGTTTGGCTGATTTTTTTTGGCTGATTTTTTTTTAACAGCCCATAAACTGCCCTCTAAGTTATCCTATGTGTCCATGCAGAAATTCAAGTTTTTGGATGTTTATCAGCAGTGGAGTTTATGGGCTGTTTTCTGAACGCCATAAGATCGCGTTCAGGAGTCATTTCTCTGACCACAAAAAATGCCAAACGCTCATAAACACTGATAAACGTTGAAAAACGCGCAAAAAAACATGGATCAACAGCGTTTTTTAACGTTTTTGATCCATTGAAAAAAAAAAAAAAAACGCTAAGAAAACGCTAATGCAGAAAAACGCTAAAAAACACTAATAAACGCTATTGCAAAAAAGTTAATAAACACTATTGCAATAACGTTCAAAGACTTAATGCAAAGCTACTAGCGTTTTTATAACATTATTTTAACCTCCAGTGTGCATGGAGCCTAAAATAACGTTATAAAAACTCCAGTAGCTTTGCAGTGAATCTTTCAACGTTTTTTAAAGTTTTTTCAACAGCGTTTATTAGCATTTTTTTGCATTTTTCCGCATTAGTGGTTTTTAGCATTTTTTTTTTTAGTTTTTTTTTTTTAATATATATTTTTTTCAATGGATCAAAAACGTTAAAAAACGCTGGTGAGCCAAGTTTTTGAGCATTTATCGACGTTTATCAGCGTTTGGAGTTTTTTTGTGGTCAGAAAAACGACTCCAGAACGCGATTTTATGGCGTTCAGAAAACAGCCCATAAACTCCACTGCTGATAAACATCCAAAAACGTCCATATGTGCATGGATACATACCCTGTTTCCCTGAAAATAAGACCTAGCGTGATTGTCGGTGATGGCTGCAATATAAGCCCCCCAAATAAGCCCTACCCTGTTTCCCCTAAAATAAGCCCTAGTTAAAGTCCTTGTAGGTCTTATTTTCAGGATAGGGCTTATTTTCGGGGAAACAGGGTAGGGCTTATTTGGGGGGTAGGGCTTATATTGCAGCCAACACTGACAATCACGCTAGGTCTTATTTTCGGGGAAACAGGGTAGGATAACAAAGAGGGGAGTTTATGGGCTGTTAAAAAAAAACGCCTAAACTCCCAAAAACGGCCGTTTACGAGCTTTAGTGTGCATGGAGCCTAAAGCACAAAAAGCGTTTAACCCCTGCAGCATTTTTTTTTTCTTTTTTGTCCCTTTGAGGAGAATCGCCTTCCCTTCTTGTCCTAAAAAACAGCAGGAATTGAAAGAGAATCTCTCCAAAGTTTGGGAAATCCCCTCCAAGTGTTCACTGAAACAAGTGTCCCCTCAGTGCAAAATATCTCCTCTATTCCTGTTTTGGTGTCAATGCAAAATAATGACTTTTGCTTTCAGCCCTGGTGGTAATGGTCACAAATAAAAAAAAAAAGTTTACACTTTAGATAGATGTAGCACCCTCCTAGGTAGGTGCTAGGATAGTTAGATAAATGTTAGTGTTTTGACAGGTAAATTTAGTTGTCACAAATTAAATACATTTTGTAGTCAGTGTGGCTGGGAATTTGGTTGAGGGAAAAGCATAGTTTGGCTCACTGTTCTCAGTGAGCTGCAATTGATTAGTTAAGCTTGATCTGTGTGCTCTGCTGTTGCCAGTCTGCTTGATAGCTCCCTCTGTATCCAGGCAACTTGAGAAGTTTCTGGATAATAGGTGTGGATCTACGCAGATGGCAGCATAAATATTGATACAGCCCCAGCCTATCCCAAAGAGGCCAGCTCTGAAGGCATGCTGGGAGACTGTATTTTTTCTGGGAGCTCAGGGTCTTGTCCCAGAGAGAAGGAGTCCAGTCTGAGGGAGGCACGCTGTCCTCTCAGGAACAAGCTGCCATGAGGAGGCCACCTGAGACCCGGGTGTCTAGAAGAAGCTGACTGAGGGGAGTTGTCTGCCATAGATCAGTCTGGTATCACTGGAGGGCATCTCTTAGAAGATTGGAAGGAGGCTCCATCTGTCCTTGAGCTTTATGAGTATAGGCACTGGGAAGATCTTGGGGACCTTGTTCTCTAGCTACCTCTTTGGTACCTAATTATTGTCAGAGGTGGGTTAAAGGGGGACACTGGCTGGTGTCCTGAAGAGCTCTGTCCAGACACTTTACTGCTTAAAGGGACTTTGCTCTACCGGCTCTACTACTACTACTTCTACTTGAACTACAGGAAGGAAACCAAGTCCTCAGTTGTAAATAGTTCTTATTCTTGGGGTACCCCCCCCCCCCCCCGCTTCCCTCATCCTCATCCAAGTTCTTCAAAAATAAAAACAATAAAAGCAACATCCCCTAGACTGGTCTTTGGAGAAAAGCGTGAATGAGCTTGTTGTGTGCCTGGCTGCGGGGCTGAAGTTGGGAAGACCTGGACAGTAATTTCTGTGGCTCCTACGGGAGTATCACTACATACACTTTAAGTTAAACACTGCAATAGTCCTTGCTTCACACCTACAGGTGCATTTTCGCATGTCATGTGTAGGGCAGCCCATTCATTTTAATGGGTTGTTCTATGCACAGGAAACACAGAAAAGAAATCCTTGACTCTTTTCCAAAAATGTACTGCACCGAAACCGAACGTTTAATGCCACCATAATGTCTGCTAAAGGGCAGGACGTTTCTACGAGAGTCAAAAAAGCATGTGATTTTGGGCATTTTCCTGACATGCATAGATGTAAAGCTAGCCTAGCTCAAAATATGTGCTCACCTAAACCACACAATTCATTTTAATCATGTAAAAAAACCATAGCTCCAGGCAGCAACATTCTTCACAGTTTCACACACCGCTGCACAAGGGTGCCAACCCAGCCTCATAAATGATGCACAAAGATATGTAAGAAATACTGTGGACAGCTGCACTCCAAGATCCACCTTTGTTGCTACTTGTAAAAATGGTACACAGAAACAGGGGGGCATGAACAAGTTGACGCGTTTCAAGCTCTTCTTAACAGTTAATCATAACCCCATGAAACGCGTCAAACTGTTCATTATTATTACACAAGATTTATGTAGTGCTAATAGTTTGCACAGTACTTTACAATATAAAGGGAGACAATACAGTTATAATACAATATCATACAAGAGAGTCAAGAGGGCCCTGCTTTTAGGAGCTTACAATCTAATAGGGTGGGGCATGTGGCACAAAGGTAATGACTGTGGGGAATACTTTGATGAATGAATTAAAAGTTCATGCCTTCTCCACTGTTTCTGTGTACTGTTTTTACAAGAATCAATGAATGTGGATCTTGGCGTGCAGCCGTCCAGAGTATTCCTTTCATATCACACCTTTCATTGGTCCTCCTCCCTTTTTTCTATATATGTTTACGTCTTACTTTATTGTATCCTTCTATTTTTTATTATAGTAATTCTGTTGCAAGAAACAAAGACCCACCCCCCCTCCCCCTGTAAAAGAAGAGTCAAAATATTATTTGCACATGGCTCCAATCTTCAACCGCTTGTGGAACCACACCAGAAAAAGAGTCTTCAGAATCCGACATTTCCGGATCTGTCAGATGTATGCATCCCCTGCTGCACCGCAAGCCACTATATTAATACGGTTATCCAAAAAAAATAATAATAATACTTTTTGAAAAGCTTAAAGTAGAAGTCCACCCTAACACTAAAATCCCTGCAGCTACAGACATCCACGATCTAACACTAACCTATCTAACCCTGTAAAGAAGAAATCAGTATGAATACCTTTTTTTGAAGCCGATCCAACCCGATCCCACGGTGAGCTGTCAGCCGCGGCTTCGCTGAGGAGGCGGGTACAGAGGACACACACGACAACAGAAGCCCCATAGTAACTCTATGGGTGACATCACTTCCCATTCATTTCACAGCAGTTGTCGGCTGTGTCCTCTGCAGAGCTTCCGCCGCTGGAGACCAGACCGGGCTATTACAGGGCTAGATAGGTTAGTGTTACATCGTGGATGCCTGTAGATGCAGGGATTTTAGTTTTAGGGTGGACCTACACTTTAAGGTCCCAATCTCATATGCATACACATATACTAGGGACAATTTAGACAGAAGCCAGTTAACCTACCAGCATGTCTATAGAGTGTAGAAAGAAATTGGAGTATCCTTGGAAAAACCCACACAAGCACAGGCAGAACATTCAAACTCTATGCAGATGATGTTCTGGCCAGGGTTCAAAGCCAGGACCTCAATTCTGCAAAACAGAAGTGCTAACCATTAAGCCACATATATAATTGTTTCACAAACCATTTTGTAATGGAATGCTATTAAAGTGGAACCTTGGATTACGAGCATAATCCGTTCCAGGAGAATGCTTGTAATCCAAAAGCGAGTTTCCCCATAGAGGTCAATGCAAACGAAGATACTTCGTTCCACATTGACTTCTATTGCATGCAATACCGCATGTGGCCAGAGGTGGGGGGAGGGGCGCCGGAGAGACTCGGAAATACTCTGAGACCACTCGGATGTACGCGGAAATGCTCAGAAAGGCTCGGAAACACTCAGGAACAGAGTATTTCCAAGTGTTTCCGAGTATTTCCGAATGGTTCCGAGTATTTCCGAATGGCTCTGAGTGTCACCGGCGCCGCCGCACCTCTGGCCAAATGCGGTACTGCACACTGAAGAGGCTTGAATCCTGCTTGTTTTGCGAGACAACACTCGCAAACCGAGTCAGGATTAAGAAAAAATAATAGCTTGTATTGCGAAACGCTCATTAACCGCGTTACTTGCAATCCAAGGTTCCACTATACAAATGACCTTTTCATTTCAAAATAGAGATGCTATGATTTCCTAAAGCTAGCCAAAAAAATCAGATGTTGCTTTCTTTTATCTATGATGACATTGGAGGTTAAACCTCATGCTCAGAGTGGCATTAGGAAACTAATTTCTGAAATTAGATTACAACACAGATCTGAGTTGACACTTCAGGCAGCTATGAAATCATTCAGATTGTCCCTAGCTGACTATGTTCATTTATCAGGGGATGGGATAGGGAAGCGGAGTGCCCCTTTAATGCCCTCCCTGTGGTGGGCTTACACAAACCCCTAGAGCAGTGGTTCTCAGCCTTACTGAGGCCATGGCCTGGTAACCTGTGGAGTCCGAGGATTTTCTAGGGGCTTAGGGCACCTGGTGGGAGGTTGTGGGACATGGTGGACAACTAATGGAGGTTGGCTGGCATTATTGGAGCTGGGAGGGACTATGGGAGGTTATGGGGTCTGCAGCTGGTTGAGGGCCTGGAAGTTTGTGTGAAATTGAAGGACACAGTGGGCCAGTATGTAAGGATAAATTATTATTATTATTATTATTATACGCGATTTTATGCTGTTTACGCAGCGCTTTACAATGTATAAGGGGGACAACACAATTACAGTACAGTTCAATACAAAAGGTACAGGAGGGCCCTGCTCGTACAACTTACATTCTAAAGGGAGGGGGTGGTGGTACAAAAGGTAATAGCTGAAGAGAATGATTTGATGGGGGTGGCTCGGGGATAGTTGTTATGTGGGTGTGGGATAGGCTTCCCTGAATAAATGAGTTTTCAGGGATTTTCTAAAGGTGGACAGGGTAGGGGCTGATCGGACATACTAAGGCACGGAGTTCCAGAGGATGGGAGAGGCTCTGGAGAAGTCCTGAAGGCGAGCATGGGAGGAGTTAACAAGGGAGCTAGAGAGCAGGAGGTCCTGGGAGGAGCGGAGGCGATATCTGCAGATGAGGTTGGTGTTGTAGATGGGGGCGATGTTGTGAATGGCCTTGTATGTTATGGTTAGCAATTTGAATTTTACACGGTGGGGTAGGGGAAGCCAGTGAGGAGATTGGCAGAGAGGGGCGGCAGTCACGGATCGATTAGTGAGGTGTATTAGTCTAGCAGCAGCATTCACAATAGACTGAAGGGGGGATAGCCTGCTTAAGGGTAGGCCATTAAGGAGAGAGTTGCAATAGTCAAGGCGGGAAATAATCAAGGAGTGAATAAGTTGCTTTGTGGTGTCATTAGTCAGGAAGGGTCGAATTCTGGAGATGTTGCGGAGGTTAAGGTGGCAGGATTTAGCCAGTGATTGGATATGGGGCCTGAAGGAGAGGTCAGAGTCAAGGATTACACACAGGACCCTGGCATGTGTGGAGGGACCAATGGTTGTGTTGTTGATATTAATGGTGAAGTCACGGGGGGGGGGGGGGGATGAAGGAGGAAATATAACAAGCTAAGTTTTAGAAAGATTAAGTTTAAGGAAGTGGTGTGACATCCTTACCGATATGTAAGTTTGAGATCCGTGAGGAGATCGAGGGGGTGAGTTGAGGAGAGGAGAGATAGATCTGGGTGTCATCGGCATAGAGGTGGTATTGGAAGCCATAGGAGGTTATCAAATGGCCCAGGGAAGAGGTATAGAGTGAGAATAGGAGACGCCCAAGGAATGGAGCCTTGGGGTACCCCAACAGAAAGAGGAAGGGGAGCGGAGGAGATGGAGTTGTAAGTGACCCTGAAAGTGCGCTGAGATAGGTAGGAGGAAAACCAGGATAATGCAGAGTCACGGAGGCCAAGGGAGTGTAGTTTGCTGAGGAGGAGCAGGTGGTCAACTGTGTCAAAGGATGAATGGCATTGTGTGAGTTGGGAGGCACTGTCCCTGGAAGTCTAGGGCAAAATGGGCCACTATGGGAGGTTGAGTGGCATTAGGGGAGTTGGGAGGAACTGTGGGAGATTATGGGATCTTCAGGTGGTTGAGGGCCTGGCAGGTTGAGGGCCTGGCAGGTTGTGGGAAATTGAGGGCCATTGAGGGCCATTATGGAAGGTTGGGTGGCATTGTGGGAGCTCTGAGGCACTGTGAGAGGTTATGGGATCTACAGTTGGCTGAGGGCCCAGGAGGTTGTGGAAGGTTGAGTGGCACAGTGGGCCACTATGGGAGGTTGACTGGCGTTAAGGGAGCTGAGAGGCAATGTGGCAGTTTAGAGGATCTGCAGCTGGCCAGAGGCCCTGGAGGCTTGGGTCATGGTGAGCCACTTTGGGAGGTTGGTTGGCATTATGGGATCTGGGAGGAACTGTGGGATGTCATGGGATCTGCAGCTGGTTGAGGACCTGGAAGGTTGATGGAAATTGAGGGGCATGGTGGGTCATTATGGGACACTGGGTGGCATTATGGGAGCTGGGAGGCACTGTGGGAGGTTAGGGGATCTACAGCTGGTTGGAGACCCGAGAGTTGTGGGAATTTGAGGGGCACAGTGGGCAACTATGGGAGGTTGGCTGGCATTATGGTAACCAAGAAGCACCATGGGAGGCTAGGGGATCTGAAACTGGCCAGAGGCCCAGGAGGTTTGGGACATGATGGACCACTATGGGAGGTTGAGTGGCCTTATGGGAGCTGGGAGGAACTGTGGGAGGTTATGGGATCGAGCTGGGAGTCACTGTGGGAGTTTAGGGGATCGACAGTTGGCTGGAGGCCCAAGAGGTTGTGGGAGTCTGTGGGGCAACTATGGTAGGTTTGCTGGCAATATGGTAGCTGAGAGGCACGGTGGGAGGTTAGGGAATCTGCAGCTGGTCAGAGGCCCAGGAGGATTGGGGCACAATGGGCCACTATGGGAGGTAGGGAGGCATTATAGTTACTGGGAGGAACTGTAGGAGGTTATGGGATCTGCAGCTGGTTAAGAGACTGGAAGGTTGTGAGAAATTGCGGGCCATAATGTGTGACTGGGTGACAAAACTGAGAGGCACTACAGGAGGTTAAGGGATCTGCAGCTGGCCAGGGGCCTGACAGTGAGCCATGGCCTGGTGGCTGAGAACCACTGCCATAGACTAAACGAGTATTTACCCTTGCAGTGTAGGGGGATCCCCGCTGCAAGTGTGCTCAAAGTTGGGCTTTAAAGCTTCTGGCTTGACAGCAAGGGCTTGATCACACCAGCAGCATTGGTCTATGTTGTTCAATGCAGTCTAAACTCAAGAACAAAATGGACATGATGGTCTTTTTTGCAGTGTGTTCCAATGCACTGTAACATATGCATGTAACATGTACACAGTAATACCATAAAGTAAAAAGAAAATGTATATTTTTTTAAAATGCAACGCAACACATATACAAGACACATTGTAGCACATCACAACTTAAAAACCCATACACCTTGATGTGAACAATCCCATAGGACTGATTACTGTGCTGTCAATATATTCTATTAGATATACTGTATAAGCTTCCTGAGATACAAGATAACAAGCATGTCAGTGCAGTAAAGCATGGGGTGTTTGACGTTTGTGGTCTAGCACTTGTGAGAGATACTTCCTCTACAGATAAGAAGACAGGAAATCAACTTTATTTCAACTTCAAATCTCAAGAAACAATAATATATTATATCACAGAGAAACTGGGGATTTCCAGTAACTGGGGAATCCCTGCATGTTATGTGTGTTGAATAGATAACATATGTCGTCAGCACACCCACAAGCTTGTCCCAAAGGAAAAGCTCCTTTTTATTGTATTATCACATAGATAAGATTGCTTAGCCATGTAAACATGCAATAAAATGTATGAATATTACAAGAAGATTGTAAAAAACGGCAGTTGGCATAACGGATTATATTTAAAAGCAAAGGATGGTATAAATGTAGCGCTAAACCATAGACATTAAATAATGTGACCAAATAATGTATAAAAGTGATTAGAACTAAATAGTGAATATCAGTCCCAAAAATAAGTACAACAAAGCATATGAAAAATGGGTGAAAACACAAATAAGGAAGTCCCAAAGGTGAAAAAATCTTGTGGAAAACATAAAAAGTCCCCCGCAGAAAATGGTTGTTCAGAAGTGGGATACAGAGGCCTCAGCAAGCATATAAAACTTCAGGGATAGTGTGTCCTCCACCCAAGGTAAGGGATGTATACTCCCATGCCCCGTACATACGATTGAAAATTCCACCAGCAAAAGTCCGATGTGAGCTTTTGGTCGGAAATTCCGACCATGTGTATGCTCCATTAGACTTTTGCTGGCAGAATTCTCGCCAGCAAAAGATTAAGAGCAGGTTCTCAATTTTTTGGTCGGAAAGAGTTCCGATCGGAAATTCCGATCGCCTGTACCAATTCCGATGCGCAAAATTCGTACGCATGCTTGGAAACAATTCAACGCATGCCCAGAAGCATTGAACTTCATTTTCTCGGCTCGTCGTAGTGTTGTACTTCACCGCGTTCTTGGCAGGCGAAAGTTCAGAGAACTTTTGTGTGACCGTGTGTATGCAAGGCAAGCTTGAGCGGAATCCCGTCGGAAAAACCATCCGAGATTTTTCCGACGGAAATTCCGCTCGTGCGTACGGGGCATTACCGGAACAGGTGGACTTGAATGTCAACGACAATGAGTCAACAAGGCAAGGCTTGTGATGTTCAAGAGGACAATGACTTTCTAAGTCTCTAGCAAGAAAGAGCATATGGAGGAAATGTGAGGGTCTAGTTGGACTGAACTAGCTAGCACTAAAGAGGAGGGGAGGATAGAGGGAGAAGCCAAAATCTCGTAGTAAACAAGTTTTAGTTGCCCAAAAATTCCACTAGATGTCAGCATATTACTGAACAATAATAACCTGTTCCAGTTCAGTACAACACAGAAAATGATATGTAAGTGGGACGAAACAGGGGGGTTACAGGACACACAGGGTTCCTGTAATCCATAGTCTGTTCAGCTCAGGCAAGATTAATCGGTGCCGTGATTGGAAGGGGGTGTTTGCTAGAGGCAGGCTGTGATTGGAAGGGGGCATGTGCCAGAGGCAGGCTGTGATTGGAAGGGGGCATGTGCCAAAGGCAGACTGTGATTGGAAGGGGGTGTGTGCCAGAGGCAGACTGCAGTTGGAAGGATGTGTGTGCCAGAGGCAGGCTGTGATTGGAAGGGGGCATGTGCCAAAGGCAGACTGTGATTGGAAGGGGGTGTGTGCCAGAGGCAGGCTGTGATTAGATGGGTGTGTGTGCCAGAGGCAGGCTGTGATTGGAAGGGGGTGTGTGCCAGAGGCAGGCTGTGATTGGAAGGGGGTGTCTGCCAGAGGCAGGCTGTGATTGGAAGGCTGTGTGTGCCAGAGGCAGGCTGTGATTGGAAGGGGGTGTGTGCCAGAGGCAGACTGTGATTGGAAGGGGGTGTCTGTCAGAGGCAGACTGTGATTGGAAGGGGGTGTGTGCCAGAGGCAGACTGTGATTGGAAGGCTGTGTGTGCCAGAGGCAGGCTGTGTTTTTTATAGTGCAAAAAATAAAAACCGCAGAGGTGATCAAATGCCACCAATTGTCAGTTACGTAGTGCCATATCGCAAAAAAATGGCCTGGTCAGGAAGTGGTTAAAATGAATGTTATTCCAAATTGTAATGATTTAGGACAATATTTTTTTTTATTTTTATTTTTAGCTCTGTAATGTAATCAGACACACACTACAATAGCAATGATTTGTCCCAAAATTTTACTGACAAAGATAAAGATGTACAGGAATATTTAACAGAACTTGATCACATGATCACAATTGTTTCCTCGTCATCTGAAAAGAAGGGGGTGGGGATGGTAGTAGAAGATATAGCCTGCTCCTTCGTTAGGTAATAAAAGGACTTTGTCCTCTATATATATTGCTCATCGTCCGTTCTGGAAATTGCAATTTCAGGCATAGATTTTCACTGACTTGACATAACAAATTAGCAACAGACCATTAAACAAGTGCTCTGTGTATGATCTACAGGGATTGATGGAGGGGGCAATGACACCGAGGGTAAAGAGCAGGTAGAATGCTGTGATGACACGATAAGTGGGGGATGGAGGTGTAGGGAAGGTAAAAATTAGGGAAAGAGGGAGAGAAGGAGGGAAGGGAGAAGAAAAATAGGGGAGAAGGAAAGTAGGGAAGTCAGGAAGGAAGGAAGGAAGTGGGGAAGGGAAAGAAGGACGGAAGGAAGAAAGGAAGGAAGGATGTAAGGAAGGAAAGAAGAAAGGCAGAAAAGAGAGAAGAAATGGGGTAAGGAAGGATGGAGGGAAGATGGGAGAAAATAAAAGAGGAGTGATATAAGGCAGAAATAAAAGATACAATGGAGTATAGCAGGAAGGAAGAAGGAAAAAAAGAAGAGAGGAAAGAAAGAAGCAAGGATGGAGGGGGAGAGAATAAAAAGTAATGGGGTAGAGGAGGAAGCGCAGAGAGGATGAAGGAATAACGAAGGAAGGAGGAGGGAAGGAAGGGAGAAGGGAGCGCTGATAGAACATGAAGCCAGGAAAGAAGGAGGGAGAAAATGTATATGATATAGGAATAAAAGGATGGTAGAAAGGGAAGGAAGATGGAGGAGGGAAGGAAGTACTGATGGAAAGAATGAAGGAAGGAAATAATGGAAGGAAAGCAGGGAAGGGAGGGAGGAAGGACAGAAAGGAGAGAGGGGAGAAAAAAGGAAGGAAAGAAGAAAAGAAGGTATGGCAGAAGGAAGAGAGAAGTTAAGGAAAGCTGGAAGGAAGGAAAAGGGGAAGAATGAATAAAAGATTGAAGGAAGGCACAAGAGATGGAAGACGGAAAGGGGAGAAGAAAGGGGGGTATCAAGGGAAGAAAAGAAGAAGGGAAGAAAGAAGAGAGGAAAGAAAGAAGCAAGAAAGTATAGAGAAAGGAAGTAAAGGTAGAGAAGGATAGAGAGGGGGGAGGAAGAATGAATGAAGGAAGAAGGAGGGAAGGAAGGAAGGAAGGAAGGAAGGAAGGAAGGAAGGAAGGAAGGAAGGAAGGAAGGAAGGAAGGAAGGAAGGAAGGAAGGAAGGAAGGAAGGAAGGAAAAATGAAAGAAAGACAGACACAAGGGAAGTAAAGGAAGGAAAGAATGGAAAATGAAAGAAAGGCAGACAAGAGGGAAGGGAAGGGAAGGGAAGGGAAGGGAAGGAAGGAAGGAAGGAAGGAAGGAAGGAAGGAAGGAAGGAAGGAAGGAAGGAAGGAAGGAAGGAAGGAAGGAAGGAAGGAAGGAAGGAAGGAAGGAAGGGAAAATGAAAGACAGACACAAGGGAAGTAAAGGAAGGAAAGAATGGAAAATGAAAGAAAGGCAGACAAGAGGGAAGGGAAGGGAAGGGAAGGGAAGGAAGGAAGGAAGGAAGGAAGGAAGGAAGGAAGGAAGGAAGGAAGGAAGGAAGGAAGGAAGGAAGGAAGGGAGGGAAAATGAAAGAAAGACAGACATGAGGGAAGTAAAGGAAGGAAGGACAGAAGAAAAGAGGGAGGGAGGAGAGCAGAGATGAGAGAAGGAAGGAAGGAAAAAGGGAAAGAAGGCACAAAAGGGAGAGGGAACTAGGGGGAGGGGGTGGAAGGAAGGAGGAAAAAAAGAAGAAAGGAGAAGGAAAAGAAGGATGAAAGAGAGAGAAAAAAGATGAAAGGAATAGAGAAGAAAGCACAGAGAGTAAGAATGAAAAATAAAGGAAGAAATGAAAGAGGGAAGGGAGAGGAGAAGAGGATGACTAAAGAGGAGATTTAATGATAGAGAAGAGAGGAAGAGGGACAGGATGGATTGTTTAAAATTAAAACGCTCAAAATATTAATGCAATGGGGGTTATTTACTAAAGGCAAATCCACTTTGCACTACAAGTGCACTGCAAGTGCAGTCACTGTAGATCCGAGGGGAACATGCAAGGAAAAGAAAAGAACAGCATTTTAGCATGCACGTGATTGGATGATAAAATCAGCAGAGCTTCCCCTCATTTTAGATCTACCTCTCAGATCTACAGCGACTGCACTTCCAAGTGCACCTGTAGTGCAAAGTGGATTTGCCTTTAGTAAATCCACGCCATTATATTTTTAGAAAAACTGACAGTGCTCTCTGTGCATTGGCTACTTTTTCCCCATTTATAATCTTGCTCAAAATCTATCTTTCATAATCTGTCATTAAAGTACATATATAAGCAAAACATTTTATATACATTTTCTATATATTGAATTCATTAAAAATAGCTACGTAGTCTGTACATTAAAATGTGATATCTTTATAGTTCCTATTTACAATTTACAGTCACACCTTATAAAATAAGATAATAACATTTAAAATCAATACATTAGACATTTCCTGCTTAATCTGTTATTACCACAAAGCAAACCACCCAATGACTGCCAGTGAGACTTTGGCCTGATGCCTGCAGAGCCATCAAAGTGATATCGATTGACAAATAAAACTGTTGCATATTGATTATCACTTTCACTAATATTAGTTATTATTTCACTTTCATTAAGTGGTTTTATTATGTTTTATTACATTTCAGATAACTTATGCAGTCATGCATGTCTAAAATATTACAACTGATTCTAATCGTATAGCATAATTATGTAAACCCAGTTGCTTAAATAGGGAGACAAGCTTTAATGTGTTATGTCAGTTCTAAAGTCATTTTTTACGCTTTTAAATCTACAAGGTAACAAAAATAATCCCTTGAGATCCTGCCACAAAGCTCCATCTTTAGGCATTTCCTTTTACAAAGTCACAACTCTTCGTCCCTGTCTTCCAATTGTGTTAGTTTCAGTTTATTTCTTTTTAATGCATTATATATTTTTTGTAGCCACCCTGCAGGGGTGTTTTTAGCACTTAAAGTGTTACTAAACCCACAACAGTAACATCTGTCTGTATATGCACTAAAGCATGCTTGTTACACTCACTGTGGAACCTAAGGGGTTAATCCTCTGCATTGTGTATAAACACTGTTTGGTTTTGTCTTCTCTGATCCTCCTCTTCTTCCACTGTCTCAACAAAAAAAAACAAAACCTGATATTTACAGAGCCAGAGGATGGGCTGCACATGCTCAGTTTGGTGTGTATTGCTAGAGAGTTTTTATTTTCTTTGGGGGGGATGCATGTGATCAACACAGGGCCAATCAGCACTGTCCAGACATGTCCAGACAGAGGATCAGGGGAGAATGAAAACTCTTCCTACAAGGTTTACTGGGAACTGATAGAAGTCACAAGACTTCTATATACTATATACTATATATAAGTAAGGTATTTATC
Organism: Lithobates septentrionalis; assembly: GCA_037952835.1. Taxonomy (NCBI): domain Eukaryota; kingdom Metazoa; phylum Chordata; class Amphibia; order Anura; family Ranidae; genus Lithobates; species Lithobates septentrionalis. Next base: position 182,976 of record JBBDGP010003028.1, on the reverse strand, counting down.
AGTTTATATTTATTAAAATAATTGCATTTCCATGTTCTGTGTACTGTGGGAGACCAGATATAGTGAATGCAGGCTCCTGGGTTTAGTAACACTTTAAATCAAAGGCATTCAACCTGTGGCCCTACAGCTGTTGCAAAACTACAAGTCCCGTCATGTCTCTGCCTTTGGGGTCATGCTTGTAATTGTCAGCCACTTGCAGTGCCTCCTGGGAGTTGTAGTGCTGCAAAAGCTGGAGGGCCACAGGTTGAGCACCCATGCTTTAAATAAGTCCAGTCTGTCTAGTGCAGGGTTTCTCAACTAGGGTATGGCCGTCCCCATGTGACAGCATACCTCCCAACTTTTTGAGAAAGGAATGAGGGACACTTTCAGCAAAAGTATGCAGGCATAGGACACACCCCTTGTCACGCCCCCTTAAAGGAGAATTGTATCAAAAAAACAAGATTGGTTAAACCCACAAGTGCTTTTTTTACCACTACTATTCCTTTATATTGGATTTTGGAATTTACAAAACCAGAAATTAGAAATCAGATGAAAGATTTAGCGCTGAAAAACACTTTTTGATAGATACAAAGTGCATTTTAAATATATCTGTATAGATCAGACCAAAATGAGGGACAAATGAGGAGGAATGAGGGAAAGAGGGACATTGCTCCAAATCAGGGAAAGTCCCACGAAATCAGGGACAGTCCCACGAAATCAGGGACATTTGGGAGCTATGTGACAGAAGTAGATTGTATTTTTCAGGCTTGAGCCCCCCGTTCACATCGGCGTGATTTGGAGCCTATTGCCGGCAATAAGAACATCCCCGAATTTGTGGCGCTGCACCGATTTCAAAAAGTAGTTCCTGCACTACTTTTGGCGACTTTGTTGGCTTTCAATAGGCATCTGTGCATGAACCCGCACAGATGTCTTTCAAGTCGCCCCTGAAGTCAGATTGAAATGCGGCTTTGAAATCATGCGAGTTCAGGTGAACTTGCACAATTTCAAAGCCGTCTTCAGTGTGAACAAGGGCTGATAATGGTTTAAATGCAAAATATTGTAGCCACTCTACCTTAAGCGGAAGGTTTAACCCTTCCTCACTCTATCCAAGACAGAGAAAAAAAGTTTTGACTAGAGAATTACTTTAACCTCTTGCCGACCAGCCGCCGTCATTATACCTCGGCGGGTCGGCACGATCCCGCGAGCCGTCGTAGCTATACGTCGGCTCCTTTAAGTGGGATAGCAGGCGTGCGCCCGCTGCACTGCGGGGGTGCCGATGCTCGTGGCCAACGGTCGCAATGACCGCCGGCCACGAGCGATCGTGAGCACGAGAGGCAGAACAGGGACGTGTGTGTGTGTAAACACACAAATCCCTGTTCTGTTCTGTGAGGAGAGACAGATCGTGAGTTCCTAATAACTAGGAATCATGATCTGTCATTTCCTCTAGGTGAGTCCCCTCCCCCTACAGTTAGAAACACACACAGGGAACACAGTTAACCCCTTGATCACCCCCTAGTGTTAACCCCTTCTCTGCCAGTAACATTTTTACAGTAATCAGTGCATTTTTATAGCACTGATCGCTGTAAAAATGCCAATGGTCTCAAAAATGTGTCAAAAGTGTCCGATGTGTCCGCCATAATGTCGCAGTCCCGATAAAAATTGCAGATCGCCGCCATTACTTGTAAAAAAAAAATAATAATAAAAATGCTATAAATCTATCTCCTATTTTGTAGACGCTATAACTTTTGCGCAAACCAATCAATATATGCTTATTGTGTTTTTTTTTACCAAAAATATGTAGAAGAATACATATCGGCCTAAACTGTGAAAAACATATATTTTTTTTAAAAAAATGGGGATATATATTATATCAAAAAGTACAAAATATTGTGTTTTTTTCAAAATTTTCGCTCTTTTTTTTGTTTATATCACAAAAAATAAAAACCACAGAGATGATCAAATACCACCAAAAGAAAGTTCTATTTGTGGGAAAAAAACGACGTCAATTTTGTTTGGGTGCAGCGTCGCACGACCGAGCAATTGTCAGTTAAAGCGACGCAGTGCCAAAACGCAAAAAATGGCCTGGTCATTCAGCAGCCAAATCTTCCAGGGCTGAAGTGGTTAAAGAATGCTTTCTACTGAAAGAAATGCATAAGCTAATCTCTTCTTCTGAAAATCTGATAGATATAATGTTTTAATGCAAGTCATTAATCCTGTACATGTATAATTATAGGGAAATACTTTCCTGAACTGCGTTTTGCAACGGTGACTCTGAAATTATGAGCAGCCAGGAAAGCAGGTCAACAAAGGGGGTCTACTGTCTTTAGTTCGTTCAGTACAGGAACCTAAAGTGACATTGATGTTTCTAAAATACTACTGCTAGCACATAACAAGTAGCTCCTGGTATCTGTCTGCCAACTCAAATTAGTTTTTGAGAACTCAGGAGCCCCAAATCCTGGAAACATTCTACCATAGATATACTGACCAGCCTGGTTGAGAAGCTGATCCTGCCTCATTTTGCCTTCTATAGAGTGTTTCATTGACCACTGAGCTTGCCCATCATAAAGATAGATTGACCTGGCTCTATCATGGCCAAGCCTAGTAGCCAATAGTGGTGGTATCAGTTTAGTAATGTCCCGTTCCGGATTAATAAAATATTCTGAATCTGAAGCTTGGGTACACTTTCAGACAGAATTAAATTTTATAAAACAATACAGCTCCTAAGAATAGCCACAAGCCCTTAAAGAAAAATGTGTTGAGGAAAATTCTATTTTTTATGTTTCCAAATGGTTTCCAACCAATTTTGAGTAGGTAAAACTGAACGTTGCTGAAAATAAAAATGAAAAATGTACTTTTATCCACTGGGCTCTGTAGTAATAATATCTACCCATCCAATCTATAGAGCTGAACATATAGTTATTATAGGTGGTGTCTTTGCATGGTCTGGAGATTCCTTTCCAAAAACATAAGAAAGCTTCCTCTTTGACATGCTGTATTTTTGCTGCAAAGATTTCCAGGCTTGGTAAAATCCTTTATCGACTGTCGATGACAAGAAGTAGAAGATGAGGGGGTCCAGAAAGGCATTGCAAGTGCTGGGCAGTAGTGCCGCTTGGCGCCACCACACACTCTCATGAGTAACGAAGCCCACTATATGCGAAATATTATAAGGGGCAAAGCATACTATGAAGACAGTCACAGTTGTGACTGCGACTCGAATGGCTTTCTTCTTGTGCTTGGCATGCAAGTAGCATTTCATCAGTATCTGAATACAACGAGTATAGCAAAATATGGTAATACCCAGAGGAAGGAAGAAAAGGACAATTGAATACTCCAATCTTGCTGGCACGATCAACTTCAACTGACTAGAAGTAAAATTTTCATAACAGACCACTTTATTGTCTACTTGGTAAAGATACATTTCAATATTGCCTTTTTGGGTGGTCTCCAAGACGAACACAAAAGACACATGGAGAAACACAAGGGCCCACAGGGTAATGCAAATGAAGAAAGAATATATGGGTCTCTTGTAGATCTTGTACTTAATTGGGAAAGCGGCACTCAGGTACCGACCAACGCTTACTGCAGTGAGGAACAATACACTTGCGTAGATCGTGCTGTAGTGGACGAAGTTGTACATTGGACATAAGATCTCTGGAAGGGTCCATCCAGATAAGAAAGTTTCCATAATTTTTATGGGTAAAAACATTATAAACACAAGGTCGGAGATGCAAAGGTTAATCATGTAGATGAGATTTGGGGTCATCCGGTTTTGGGCCTTCTTGCAGAAAATGTAAAAGACTAGAAGATTGGAAGGCAGTCCCAAAAACATGGTCATGATGTAAACTGCCAGAGATAGGGTGTCCAGACCCATCTTATAGGTGTCAACGGAGGGCCAAGGAATCCTTAAATGAAGACATCTTTCCTTTGATTAGCTTGCAAACCTACGATGTCAAATATAAAAACCAAATCCCAAGAAGAGTTAGACCTTCAGCAAGACCTCTTCAGCCTTTGAACAGGATACTTCTGTTGGTCTTTCCAGGGCAGAGCTGAGAGTGCTTACAACTCTACGCCAAACAGAATCTGTGATAAGTTGAACAGTCAACTCTAAGCCAAGTATTAAACATCTGGATTGAAGCCAAACCATCCTTTTATTTTTCTCTCTTAAATGCATGGGAAATGGTCCATGAAGATTGATAATCTCCGCTAATGATTCTTCCGACAAGCTCATGTAACAAGTCGTCCTTAACTAATGGCCAATAAAACCATAAATACAAAACTGATTCTATAACATGGCTTTGGAACACTGACAATAAATTGATAAGCTGTGGTGATTTTTATAGAGTTGTAGGGGAAAACAACAGTTAGTTGTACTGGATGGAGAAAGTATTAGCTGGTACAGGATCACGTGCACAGGAAGGGCTATTTGGATACTTGTAAACTGTTGCTAGGAGAGCATTGCTTAAAGCTATAGCAGACACCGGACAGCTAATGGAGCAAACTGATACCAATTATGTGAAGTAAATCTATAGTGCTTGTGTATAAGTTGATGAATAAGAGGAGATATTACCAATATAGTAGGCTTAGGCTGAAACCTAGGGTGTCCTGAAATGACACTCAAAAGTAAAGGTACAGTATATATAATGTGTATATAGTGTATACATATGGTGTAAAATATAACAATCCAATCCCAAAAAGAGTTAGGCTGGCCATAGATGGATCAAAATTCTGCTGGTTCAGCAGGGACTGGCCAAATTTATGTATGGCCATCCTCATTCGACAGAAGTCAGTCGTATTTTTCAAGTTTGATAATGGTTTAGATGCAAATTATTGTAGCCAACCTGCCTTAAGCAGGAGTGTTTTTAGCACTCAAACGATATGCTTTGTCTTTACTTGGTCTTGCTTACGTCCAATCTGACTGTCTACTGGCTGCTGCTGGGAGCGTCCCTGGCAATAAAGAGGGAAGGTGCAATAGGTCGGGTTTATGAATATTTATGTCTACCCTAGCCAACCACTAAGATGTTTATTGTCAGAGGTACATGCTGGGGAAAGATATAAATGTTTGACTTGTGAAGGCATCACCAACCCCCATGCCCCCCTCCTGGGCCAAAGCCTGGAGGAGGGTGTGTTTTTTATATCTGCTGTATTCCTAGGCCTGCTGTCTACAGAGAGCTTAATTGTGCTGTAAAGAATGGACCTGGATTTTACGGCAAAATCTGGCCTCACCGGTGTGGAGGGAAGCTGGTCCTAAGATGGCATGCCGGAGGAGCGACTTTGCTGCTGGTGGTGTGTGAAACTGGGACCTCACAGGGTGACTAGTATCTCCTCTAGGAGGAAGAATGGAGCCATTCAATCGCTGCTAAAGGTACTGCAAATTACAGAATGCCAGTTACGGCTTGAAGACCCTTATAATGTATAGCGAGGAGTTAGAGTCTGTATAGAGCCATGGTTATATGGTACCCCAAGGACCAGGAACACAGCCTTGGGGTAAATACTTGTCCACCCTGCTACTGGAAGTCCCTTATATGCCTCTGGGGTCAGGGGATATAAGGCTATAATGATTTTTTTCATTTGCTTCCCTAAATTGACACTAGTTGTTGTGTCTGGAGGTGCCAGGGGTCTTCAAACGCCATAGCAAGGCCCCATGGACAAACTTACTTCTTTAATTAGATTTCTGTATCACTCCCTCCATCTTTATACAGAGATCTGTGAATGAATGGCAAAACTCAAGTCCCATCTGCCACTATGGCAGAAGAACTTGGAATTCTCAATGGAACACAAGAGTGGTGACATCACCACATTTGCAACTTAAGGTCCATACGGATTATATAAAAAAAAAAAAAGCTTGTATAACGATCATGCTCTATTGGATCAAACCAACATCACCTAGCCTCACAGTTCTGTATCGCTCAATGTTAACGATCTTCAATCTGGAGAGACTAGACACTATTGTTCTAAATTTCCGATCTACTACTCGCTTCTTTGCTAGATGGCGTAAATATATGGAGGCCACGTTCACCCAGAAGGAACTACTGGAGATAATGCAACCATTTAAATTCTTGGACTGGTATCTGAAACAAGACCTATCAAACTCCCTAGGTAAACTTAAACTATCCAACTTGTCGGATCCCTCCATCTTTCTACCACCCTAGAAATACCACGCCCATGAAGCACCTTGACGACTCAAGATAGTATACTCTAAATAGGTGGATTTCTCTCTTGTTATTATTATCATTGCTATATCATTCCCAGGCAAACGCCACCCAAATGTTCCTAACTTTGCTTCCACTCCTGAAAGTATTGATATCTACTGTGATGTATCACCTTGATATAATATGCCACATTGTTGTTTACGGGTAAAATTACCTCCTCTATCCCCTTCCCCTTCTCCCATCCCTTCCATTCCCCCATTATTGCTCAACCTGTGCTCTACTCTTTTTTGTTCATAATGGTGAACCAGAGATGCTGAACTCTGAAATATGTACATGCCTCATATTTTCTTGCTTGTAATGTTAATATTAAAATAAACATTCTTCAAAAAAAAAAAAAAACGCTATCTCAAGGCTTTTTGGTGTCTACACAAGGGAAGCCTTTTATCATGTACCTGATGGAGACTGAGCAGCCGAAAGGGCTTCTCTTGCACCTCCTGCCCAACACACCTGAAGGTGGTGGCAGAGAGTGTAAGGGCACAGAGCGGAACAAGTGCCAGAGCTTGTACTCCAAATTGGTTTAATGCTCTAGCCAAATAAGAGATACTGGAACCTGCAGTTCATGCATGGGTGTCTCTTAGGCACATGGCTAGCTGGGGAAACACCTGCAAATTGGGGGAACAGGACAGTGGCCTTGGGACTCCTGGGGACAGGAGGAAAGGGACACTTAAAGCGGGGTTCCACCCAAATTTAAAAAAAATTTAAATCGCCTTAATTACCTTTTTTTGTCTAATCTTCTTAGCACTTCCTGGTTTTCCTCCCATGGGAGTAGGCGTGTCTCTAGCCTCTCCCAGACCTCCCACAATCGCCTGGGAGCTAGTCACAGGCTTCCCAGCATGCATTGTGCAACAGCGTCATCACAACATCTCGGTGAATGCTGTGCTCCCAGCATTCACCGCATCCAGGAAATACATGCTTGTGGGCTTCAAATGCCCACAATGAAGATGGAAACCGCCTTCAGTGAATTTTATAAGTTATTCTTTATAATGAAATCGGACACAGGCGGACTTATTACACAGAACATGTGAGTAGATAATCATGAGAAGAAAAGTTTGTGAATGAACTCCAAAAAAAAAAAAAACGATAGGTAGGTGGACCCCCGCTTTAAGAAGAAGAAGACTACACACAATAGGTATGTGTGGACCTCCTATTCTGAAATACAAAAAAAAATGTTGTATCATTTTAAATGTAATTTTACAGGAAGAGGTTTTCCAAAATAGCTGGTCGGGGTTATTTCCAAACATAATAATACATCTTATCATATCAGATAAGAAAATAAACAGCGCACAGACACAAACACACTAAGTATGCTTGGTGCCGCACATGCTACTATCGCTTACTATCAGTCACAGATAACAAATCATAAAGTAATAACAGACGGGCTGCACAAGTGACGTCTTTGAATAATAAGGATTTACAATCGATATGGGAAGGTGTCATAGAAGAGATGACTGGAATGGATTGCAGAGGATCTTGCGTCAGTTCAATTTGCTCCAATTAAGCTACTCCCACATCTCTGTGAGACTCCTTATCTGGCCACTAAGATCGAAGCTGATATAAGCTGAATGACATTTAGATTGCTAAGGTGTACAGTATGACAACAATTGTCATATTTTTGTTTTTTTTTGCAAAATACTTATTTTCACCTTCTTGTTCCACCTTCATTGTATCCCGCCCTGTGGCATCTTTCCAGTCACTTTTTGTCTACAGGCACTCCAGTGATGGCTGCATGGAATTTCTCAATTTCCTAATGGTGATAACAGTGAACCATGCCCGCGTAATGTGTGTTTATGGAATGGCCATTGGCAGGCTCCATCAGAAGACAGGGTGACAACGCATGAGCATAACTGGTAGAAGGAAACAGAGTTGTTACCAATAACAGGAAGTACCTGGACGAGGACTGTCATGCAATCTCTCTGTCACCAAGCACATGCACACTCCCCCCATTCAATGCCGGCATGCAGGGCCGCTGATAAGGCAGTGCAGCCCTCCTGTACTGGGCCCGGGCCCCATCAATTTAAGAGAGGGGCCCAGGCACCTGCTCAGTAGAAAGGCCAGCTGTACTGTCTTATTGTAGACACCAATCCTCCCCCTGCAGCTCTGCCAGCTTCTCCTCATCTTTCTTCATATGGCTGCACAGCAGGGGGATTGGTCATAGCACATGTTCCCCTTCCATCTGCTGTCCAGGCCCCCTCCCCATGTGCCCCTTTCCCCCACAGCGCTGCTGGCTTCTCTCCTCTCCCGCTGGCAGCTGCTACAGATACACAGGGGGATGTTTCAGGATGGAGAACAGGGGAAGCGGCTGGTAAATGTGTATTTACTGGCCCCTTCGTTTACTGAATGAACACAGTGTGCAATCAGTACCAATCAATCCTGTGTCCATTCATCACTGAAGCATAGTAAACTGCAGGAAGCATCAGAGCACTTCCTATTCATTCATTTGTGCAGCTGAGGCTGCAGAGAAAGGGACTGATAAATCTATGTCCTCAGCCACCTTCGGCTGGGGAAGGGGGTGGGGGGGGCCTGTCAGGTAGGCTGTATGGGGCCCTGTGATTTCTAACAGCAGCCTTGCCTGCCTGCCCCATATGCTGTGATGGCATGCCTGCAGGAACAACCACAGAATGACGTGAACCTCATATCCCCCCCCAATCCATCCACTGACCCTGTAATCACCCATTGTCATTCCAATCTTTCCTGTTTGGAAAGAAGAATGAAAGGAAAAAGAAGGCAGAAGGAAGAAAGAAGAAAGAACAAGGAAGAAGAAAAAGAAAGAAAGACAAAGGAAGAAGAAAGAAAGGCAGATGAAAGAAGAAAAAGGAGAAAGAAGAAGAAGAGGAAGAAGAAGAAGAAAGAAAGAAGGAAAGAAGAAAACATAAGAAGGAAGAAGAAAGAACAAGGAAGAAGAAGAAAGGAAGACAACGGAAGAAGAAAGAAAAGAAGGAGAAAGAAGAAGAAAAAAAAGAAGAAATTGGAGAAAGAAGAAGAAGAACGAAGGAAAAAAGAAAAAAAAAAGGAAGAAGAAAGGAAGACAAAGGAAGAAGAAAGAAAGGAACAAGGAAGAATAAAGAAGAAGAAAGAAAGAAAGATGCAATAAGAAGAAAAAAGAAGAATAAGGAGAAAGAAGAAGAAAGAGAAGAAGAAGAAAAAAAAGAAAGGAAAGATGAAAAAAGAAGAAGGTAGAAGAAAGAAGAAAAGAAGAATGAAGAAGAGCAGGAAAGAAGAAAGAGAAGGAGAATGGGAATGAGTCTATTATTATTCTGTTTGGATAATAATAATATGAATATGAATATAATAATTATGCTTAAAAAAAATTCACAATTAACAAAATAAATCAAAATCGACCTAATTACACAGAACACAAAATATTTATATTAAAATACATTTTATTGGGTTTAGACAAAAAAAGTTACATTTTTCAAATATAAAATTTTTATATAAAAATGCATTACACACTTATATACTCACACCAATATATACATAAATGTAATAGTAAAAAAAAACAAGGGAGTAATTGCATTTTTTTTTCTAATAGAGGTAAGTTTTACTCAAGCTAATATTGCTTTAATGTAATCATGACAACTGAAATAGTCAGTGTCGGTTCAATGAAATGAGGGAGTAAATGTACAGGCCAAACCTTTTTTTTAAATCTTTTGGACAGAGTAGGGAAGGGTTGGAATTCCTGTCAGTCTTTTATCGTTTCCTGTATTCCTGATGTTTGGATTCACCCCCTCTATTTGTTCTGGTGGCCGTTTTCACCTAGACAGGAAGTGGTGGAAAATCCAAAATTTTTATGTTGTCACCAGAACAGAGGGGAAGAGTAAATATTCCAGGACACCTAATCCGATGACAAGTGGACAATTTTTGTAGCAGAGTACTCATTTACTCATAATGCTCAGATCCATGGACAAGCCTCTCTAACTGCTGTCCTACAACTCTCTGGGTTCTTGGACACACCCAGGGACGAGTTTTAATGTTGCTGTCCCTCAGCAGCTAAGAGAGGTCACATATGGTAAAGAAGAGGAACCTGGACAAATGATCAGCAGCCAGGTGAGTGGTCCTCCACCGTCACGATGGGTGTGTGGGCAGCCTAATAGCACACAGCCTCTTTGGAAAAGACCCAACTAGTGTCTGGAGACTTTTCTAATTGCTACCAGAGCATTGTAGTTGCAGTGGGGTAGGAACAAAGTAAATGTAGTATTCGTCCCATATTCCTATGTGCTGTCTATGACTAACTGTGAGTTGGATAGGGCACCCACTCCCTCCACAGCCTTCCGACAACGCAACTGGTGAGGAGACGGCTCGTCACCTTGCTAGATGTGTTGTTGGGTTAGTCTTAGACAGCACACAGAAAGATAAGACAAAGTATTCCCTCCACAACTGTCCATCAATGCAGCTATCAAAGAGATGTCGTTACGTGATCTCCATAGAGTCCATTCATACCACGTTATTTGGCAAGAGGCTCTGGGGCTCTGGAAAACCATAGTGGTTGTATTAGCCTAGTTTATCTGTGTCCCTCCACCAACAAGCCCATAATGAAGCTACCACTCCTCTGTAGCTTGAGCCTCGAGGTATTTGTTTGTTGCACATCATGGAGAAACCATAATGTGCCCATGATACCAACACCTGCCAATGTCTGCACAGTTCAGTGGCACCAGGAATTCAGCTGGGGTATTTCTTCTTTAGAACCCTTGTAAGAGAGCAGCATCTGCATTAACTTGCCATTCACTACAAAAGGCAGGTTTTGGAGAAATTGGCTTTAAAAGGGTCAGTCCACAAAGAACGGGCATGTTCGATAGATGCTTTGGAAACTAATTTACCTGGCAAATACTTTTATGTATAGGCAGCTCTGATTTCCCAGGTCTGGACACCTACTGTGCCCATTATGAGGGTTTCCCACCTCGCTGTGCAGAGTTCCCGGGTTTGTTCACTTACTGTGTCTGCTATGAGTGGTCCCCACCAACCCTGCACTGAGTTCCTAGGTCTGCTGTGCTCATTATGAGGGGCTCCCATAATCCCTAAACTTAGTCCCTGGTTCTGAATACCTGCTGTACCCATTATGAAGGATTCCAACCAACCCTGTACCGAGTTCCTAGGTCTGCACACCTGCTGTACCCATTATGAAGGATTCCAACCAACCCTGCTGGATTTACTTATTTTATAATAGAGGCAAAGTGGCAAAGTAACTGGAGAAGCAGATGGGAAGAAACACATGAGGGCAGATGGGAACACCCAAAACTCCCAGGTGGACAGGAACCAATTTAAAAATTATGGCAGGGAGATCTCATTGTTGGATCATCCAAAGAGCCAGGAGCTCCTTGGATGATCCAGCCACCTGGGCTCACCCTCCCAGGTGAACTGACCCTTTAACACAATATTCTGAAAGTAATCCATAACACACTTCATGAATGTTTCAGCTTGGCATATTCCACCTCGGGGTCGCGCTCCCGTTCTTTATCCTTTTTATTTAAATTAGCAATGACGGAGTAATGGATTTCATCCTGGGAGTCTTCATGGGCTATCTCTGATGGTGAGGCAATGTTCTCATACTAAAACAAGAAGTGGGGAATACATATCAATACATTGCACTTAAACCCAAACATTTCAGATTCAGTATTTTATAGAGAACATCCAGAAATGGTAATTTTGGCTAAGTAGTACCATGAAAAATCTTTTTATTGGCCTAATGGCTGAAGGGGATCACTGCAAGGCCACCTGTGCTGTGCATACCTGTGCTGTGCATACTTGTACTGTGCATATCTGTACGCCTGTGCTGTGCATATCTGTATAACTGTGCTGTGCATATCTGTATACCTGTGCTGTGCATATCTGTATAACTGTGCTGTGCATATCTGTATAACTGTGCTGTGCATATCTGTATACCTGTGCTGTGCATATCTGTATAACTGTGCTGTGCATATCTGTTGTGCTGTGCATATCTGTATACCTGTGCTGTGCATATCTGTATACCTGTGCTGTGTATATCTGTATACCTGTGCTGTATATATCTGTATACCTGTGGTGTGCATATCTGTACTGTGCATATCTGCACACCTGTGCTGTGCATATCTGTATACCTGTGGTGTGCATATCTGTATACCTGTGCTGTGCATACCTGTACTGTGCATATCTGCACGCCTGTGCTGTGCATATCTGTATACCTCTGCTGTGTATATCTGTATACCTGTGCTGTGCATATCTGTAAACCTGTGCTGTGCATATCTGTATACCTGTGCTGTGCATACCTAAATACCTAAGCTGTGTATAGTTGAATACCCGATCTGGGCATACCTGTATAACTGTGCTGTGATTACCTGCATGCCCGTGCTGTGCATACCTGCATATCATTGATGTGAATGCTTCTCTACCTGTGATGTGCATACTTGCATACCTGTATTCCTCTGCTCTGCATACCTGTATATATGCTCTCTGCATACCTGTATACCTGTACTGTGTATGGCTGTTTATATGTGCTGTGAATACCTGTATACCTGTGCTCTGCATACCTGTACACCTTTGCTGTGAATACCTGTTTACCTGTGCTGTGCATGCCTGTATACCTATGCTCTGCATAACTGTATTACTGCATATACTGCATAAATTACTGTAAGCCAGTTATTGCATAACTGGCTTACTACGCATGCACCAATGGCGTGTTGCCGCAAGAGGAAATCTGTGCCAACTGAGCATGCGCCAAAGACGCCCCAGTACGCCAACCCGCACCTGCGCAGAAGACTTGATGGAAAAAGGCAGGAAAATGCCCAGGAGGCGCACAGGAAGTGACCACAAACTTGATGGAAAAAGGCGGGAAAAAGCCCAGGAGGCGCACAGGATGTGACCTCAAGCTTCCCTATATAAGCCCAGCCCAGACACTGCCAAATTGCTGGATTATCTTCAGTCCCCCCTTGTTCCTGCGCTAGTGTGTGATCTGTCTGGACTTGTTGTGACCTGGAAACTTATTTGACTACTCTTGTTTGCTGCTTGCCATTTGACCTCGGATTTGTACCTTAACCATTCTACTTCTTTGCCCCTTTCGTACTCAGCTGCCAGATTGGAACCGACCCCGGCTTGGATCTTGACCATTGTTCTTCTGATTAACCCTTTTTTATACTTCATTGCCAAACTGGACTGGACCTCGGCTCAGATCTCGGACTTATGCCGTGTACACACGGGTGGACTTTTCGACCAGGAATGAATCCGTCGGACAATCCGACCGTGTGTGGGCTTCATCGGACCTGCAGCGGACTTTTTCGGTCGAAAATCAGACGGACTTTAGATTTGGAACATGTTTCAAATCTTTCCGACGGACTCGAGTCCGGTCGAAAACTCCGCTCCTCTGTATGCTAGTCCGACGGACAAAAACCGACACTAGGACAGCTATTGGCTACTGGCTATCAACTTCCTTATTTTAGTCCGGTCGTACGTCATCATGTACGAATCCGTCGGACTTTGGTGTGATCGTGTGTAGCCAAGTCTGTTCGTTCAAAAGTCCATCAAAAGTCCGTCAAAAGTCAGTCGGAAAGACCGCCGGACCTTTGATGCCGAAAAGTCCGCCCGTGTGTACCCCGCATAAGGCTTGCACGGTGCTCCGCACCCCTGGCACCCCTGCCACTCGGGTGTCCACCAAGTCTCTGTCTTTATCTCCAGAGGCTTCAAGGACCCGAGGTGCAAGGGAGGCCTCCCCACTACTTCAGTCTCACATCAAGTACGTGGCTCTCGTGACAATACCTTTGCTGTGTATACCTGTGCTGCGAATACCTGTATACTTGTGCTGTGGAGAGAGAGTATCACCGCTCCAGGTGGGTCAGATCAAGGTAAAAGGCATCTCCTTCAGTCTAGAAGTCCAGTTGCTAGCAATGCTATGGCAGTCAGACATCATAGAAATTCTTTACAGCCGCACTCAAAAGATATTTGCCTTTATTCAATAAGGTGTCATCCAAAATACAGGTCACAGCAAAGTGGAACAAACTTACGTGTTTCGCACTACAAAGAGTGCTTAGTCTAAGCACTCCTTGTAGTGCGAAACGCGTAAGTTTGTTCCACTTTGCTGTGACCTGTATTTTGGATGACACCTTATTGAATAAAGGCAAATATCTTTGGAGTGTGGATGTCCAGGATTTCTTTGATGTCTATATACCTGTGCTGTGCATACCTTCATACCTGTATACCTGTGCTCTGCATACCTGTACACCTTTGCTGTGCATACCTGTTTACCTGTGCTGTGCATATTTGTTTACCTGTGCTGTGCATGCCTGTGTACCTGTATATACTGTATGTACTGTGTATATTTGTTTACCTGTGCTGTGCATGCCTGTATACCTGTATATATGCGCTCTGCATGCCTGTATACCTGTGCTGTTCATACCTGCTTACCTGTATACCTGCACTCTGCATACCTGTATGCCTTTGCTGTGTATACCTGTGATGTGTATACCAGCACAACTATATACCTGTACGCTGCATACTTGTATATATGTGCTTTTCATACCTGTACCCCTGTGATTTGCATACCTGTACCCCTGTGATTTGCATACCTGTACCCCTGTGATTTGCATACCTGTACCCCTGTGCTTTGCATGCCTGTATACCTGTGCTGTGTATACCTTCATACCTGGCATTGCTGGGGATTCCATATCAGCAAGATAACTAGCAATGCTTGAGAGCACAACGTCTCTCTATATCGGGGTGATAAGTAGAAACCATTAGAAGGTAGGCAAAGAAAAGAAGATAAGTTGTCACCTTGATATAAAGGGCCGCCGTGCTCTAAAAACATTGGTGGTTATCTTGCTGATGACTGAGCTTTTAGTAAATGTGGAGCGATCGTTTAGCGTGCTGCTTTTTTTGGATCATAGGTTTTAAATGCATAAAAAAAAATCAGGTCTCCTGCTCTGCAAAGAAGGACTATGCTGTGTGGCATAGCTGTGTAAATTTCAGGATTGGATGGACACAAATACAAAACGGGTAAAACAATTCCCTTGTATGTATTTTTTGTGTGTATTTAGCCGTTTGCCTGGAGGCCTGCTTTAAGGGGGCGGTTTAATTATTTACATTGTAATTATTAGACACATTCTTTTTTTTTTTAATGTCTGTGTAATGATTCTTGAGGACCAATAGGGAATGTCCAAATGTTCTCTTTCCATGGAGGAGGTGCAGATTTAATCATGCAGGTAAACTCACCTCGTGTGTATTGGGCACTTTCCTGACAACGCTGTAAATCGTGGTGATGTCATTATCTGCCGTGGCACTAAAAGAACAAGGAAGTATTTAGAAAGACAGTTTGGCTGCCCCCGTAATGCACTGTTGCAAAAAACGTGGCAAAAACGAATGTGTATTTTTGCCACGTTTCTGGTGCATTTTCTGGTTGCCTGACATCTGCATGCAACTGTAAAACATTAAAATTTTTACTCAAAAAACACACCAAAAAAAGGGTGCAATTTTCGTGCATTTTCAATGCATTTTAATGGGAAGGTGGATTTTTAATGCGGTTTTAAACATGCACCAAAAATGCAGCATGCGGTACTTTAAAAACACAAAACAACTGACTCACAACTGACTGGGGTGAACTGCTCTAAACTGTAGTATTTAGGGTTTTTGTAATGCAAAAACAGAAGAAAAACTGATCAGTGTGAAAGCAGCCTTTCCTTGCGATGGCAGCTACTATAATCTGCCAGGAGGATTGGCCCCTGGTCACCTGACTGCTGTGATAGCCTGTGATTGGTTATTACAATGATAAATCACAGAACAGCCCGCCTCTGTGCTTTATTTTCCCCTTTTGATTGGAGAAAAATATACATTGTATACATAAAAGATATATTACATCCACTTGCAAACCGCATAATGCCTTTATATGGCAACAAAGTGGCTCTCCTGTGCCGGATCACCTATCTAGTACGTGATCCGGCACTTCCACGTAGGGGGCGCATGCACGCCCCTCCGGCGCGTGCGTGCCCCGCCGGCGCCAGGCTTATGCTGTGATTAGACACAGCTAAAGCCGATAAGCGAGTGGCGGCCAATGGATGACAGCCAGCACCTGCTGATTGGCGAGGAGACGGATAGGACAGAGCTCTGCTTATGTAAACAATGCAGAGCTCTGTCCTGTCAGTGGGGATGTGATGGATTTTGCTTCCCTGCAAAGCACATCTCTTAGTGAAAGCATCACACTGTACAAACATAAACACTTGTTAGGCACACAGTTAACCCATTGATCTCCCTATCTGTTCACCCCTTCCCAGCCAGTGTCATTAGTACAGTGACAGTGCATATTTTTAGCACTGATCACTAGATTAGAGTCACTGGTTCCCGCAAAGTATCAAAACTGCCAGTTGGTGTCAGAATGTCCACCGCAATATCGCAGTCCCGCTATAAGTCGCTAATCGCTTTACTAAAAAAACAAAAAAAACTAATTCCAGTATATATCCCATAGTTTGCAGATGCTATAACATTTGCATAAACCAATCAATATACAGTGCCTGGAAAAAGTATTCATACCCCTTGAAATTTTGCACATTTTGTCAAGTTACAACCAAAAACACAAATGTACTGTATTGGGATTTTATGGGATAGACCAACACAAAGTGGCACATAACTGTGAAGTGGAAGGAAAATGATAAATGGCTTTCAAAATGTTTTACAAATAAATATGTGAAAAGTGTGGTGTGTATTTGTATTCAGCCCCCTGTACTCTGATACCCCTAACTAAAATCTAGAGGAGCCAATTGCCTTCAGAAGTCACCTAATTACTAAATAGAGTCCACCTGTGTGTAATTTAATCTCAGTATAAATACAGCTGTTCTGTGAAGCCCTCAGAGGTTTGTCAGAGAACCTTAGTGAACAAACAGTATCATGAAGGCCAAGGAACACACCAGACAGGTCAGGGATAAAGTTGTGGAGAAGTTTAAAGCAGGGTTAGTTATAAAAAAATATCCCAAGCTTTGAACATCTCATGGAGCTCTGTTCAATCCATCATCGGAAAATGGAAAGAGTATGGCACAACTGCAAACCTACCAAGACATGGCCGTCCACCTAAACTGACCGGCCGGGCAAGGAGAGCATTCATCAGAGAAGCAGCCAAGAGGTCCATGGTAACTCTGGAGGAGCTGCAGAGATCCACAGCTCAGGTGGGAGAATCTGTCCACAGGACAACTATTAGTCGTGTTCTCCACAAATCTGACCTTTATGGAAGAGTGACAAGAAGAAAGACATTGGTGAAAGAAAACCATAAAAAGTCCTCTTTACAGTTTGTAAGAAGCCATGTGGGGGACACAGCAAACATGTGGAAGAAGGTGCTCTGGTCAGATGAGACCAAAATTGAACTTTTAGGCCTAAAAGCAAAACGTTATGTGTGGCGGAAAACTAACACTGCACATCACCCTGAACACACCATCCCCACCGTGAAACATGGTGGTGGCAGCATCATGTTGTGGGGATGCTTCTCTTCAGCAGGGACAGGGAAGCTGGTCAGAGTTGATTGGAAGATGGATGGAGCCAAATACAGGGCAATCTTAGAAGAAAACCTGTTAGAGTCTGCAAAAGACTTGAGAACTGGGGAGGAGGATCACCTTCCAGCAGGACAACGACCCGAAACATACAGCCAGAGCTACAATGGAATGGTTTAGATCAAAGCATATTCATGTGTTAGAATGGCCCAGTCAAAGTCCAGACCTAAATCCAATTGAGAATCTGTGGCAAGACTTGAAAATTGCTGTTCACAGACGCTCTCCATCCAATCTGACAGAGCTTGAGCTGTTTTCAAAGATGAATGGGCAAAAATGTCCCTCTCTAGATGTGCAAATCTGGTAGAGACATCCCCAAAAAGACTTGCAGCTGTAATTGCAGTGAAAGGAGGTTCTACAAAGTATTGACTCCGGGGGGCGCTATACAAATGCCCCCCAATCTTTTCACATATTTATTTGTAAAAAAATGTGAAAACCATTTATCATTTTCCTTCCACTTCACAATTATGTGCCATTTTGTGTTGGTCTACCACATAAAATCCCAATAAAATACGTTTACGTTTTTGGTTGTAACATGACAAAATGTGGAAGATTGCATTGGGGTATGAATACTTTTTCAAGGCACTGTACACTTGTTGGGATTTTTTTTTACGTAGCAGAATACTAATTGGCCTAAATTTATGAAGAAATTTGATTTTTTAATTTTTTTTTATTCTATGTTCAAGAGCAGAAACTAAAAAAAATTAAAAACACAGTGGTGATCAAATACCAACAAAAGAAAGCTCTATTTGTGGGGGAAAAAAATGATATAAATTTTGCTTGTGTACAGCGTTGCATGACAGCGCAATTGTCAATTAAAATGATGCAGGGCCAAAAAGCAAAAAAAATGGCCTGGTCATGAAGGGGGGGGGGGATAAATCTTCCGGAGGTAAAATACAGTGTATCTTTTTTTTCCTTGAGGGAGGAAACAAAAAAGTCTGTGTAAAAAAAAAAAAAAAAAAAAAAAAGATAAAATAAAATAAATAAAGATAAAAAATAATAAAATAAATAAAGATAAAATAGCTATATCAGGGTTTGATCGAGGTCAGTGTCAGGTGAAGGGTCATGCACAAAAGTCAGTGTATATTAGGTGGGTTTAACCACTTGACCTCTGGAAGTTTTTACCCCCTTCACGCCCAGGGAATTTTTTGCTATTCAGCACTGTGCTGCTTTAACTGGTAATTGGCAGCACTGTACACAAATGACATTTATATAATTTTTTACATACAGAGTTTTCTTTTGTTTCTTTTTAAATTTTGATTATTTAAACTCAAATTTTGTCCCCCCCCCCCCAAAAAAAAAATATATTATCTACTTTCTTAATAAAACATATCCAATAAAATCAAATTTCTTCATAACTTTAGGCCAAAATGTTTTCGGCTACAAGGGCTGGCAGTGATTGGGGCTAATCCTGCTAATGCTGTGTTGGAGACCCTAGGGTAGTTCTGATTGTGATCAAGATACTGACCCGTACAGACACTATACCAGTAATGTTGGTGATCAGCGACTTATATTGTGACCGTGATAGTGTGGGGGGAAATGTGGCCCTAACTGATACTGGCTTGGTGACACTGACTCGCAGTCTGCACGTGAGGTCAGGACTCTGTGCAGGCCAGTCAAGTTCCTCCACCCCAAACTCGCTCATCCAATCCATGTCTTTATGGACCTTGCTTTGTGCACGGGTCCAAATCATTTGGTGGAGGGGGGATCGTGGTGTGGGGTTGTTTTTCGGGGGTTGGACTTGGCCCCTTAGTTCCTGTGAAGGGAACTCTTAAGGCGTCAGCATAACAAGACATTTTGGAGAATTTCATGCTTCCAACTTTGTGGGAACAGTTTGGGGATGGCCCCTTCCTGTTCCAACATGACTGCGCACCAGTACACAAAGCAAGGTCCATAAAGACATGGATGAGCGAGTTTGGGGTGGAGGAACTTGACTGGCCTGCACAGAGTCTTGACCTCAACCCGATAGAACACCTTTGGGATGAATTAGAACAGAGACTGCGAGCCAGGCCTTCTCATCCAACATCAGTGTCTGACCTCACAAATACACTTCTGGAAGAATGGTCAAACATTCCCATAGACACACTTCTAAACCTTGTGGACGGCCTTCCCAGAAGAGTTGAAGCTGTTATAGCTGCAAAGGGTGGGCCAACTCAATATTGAACCCTACGGACTAATGCCCCGTACACACGGTCGGATTTTCCGACGGAAAAGGTGCAATCGGATTGTGTTGTCGGAAATTCCGACCGTGTGTGGGCTCCATCGGACTTTTTCCGTCTGCATTTCCGACACACAAAGCTTGAGAGCAGGCTATAAAATTTTCCGACAACAAAATCCGATCGTTTAAATTCCGATCGTGTGTACACAAATCCGACGCACAAAGTGCCACGCATGCTTAGAATAAATTAAGAGACGAAAGCTATTGGCTTACTGCCCCGTTTATAGTCCCGACGTACGTGTTTTACGTCACCGCGTTCACAATGATCGCATTTTCCGACAACTTTGTGCGACCGTGTGTATGCAAGACAATGTCCGATCGTGTGTACAGGGCATAAGACTGGGATGCCATTAAATCATGTGTGTGTAAAGGCAGGCGTCCCAATACTTTTTGGGAATATAGTGTATGTGGTATCGCTGCGATCGTCAGGAGCAGGACAATTTTTAGAGCTAAATTTAGAGCTTATTTTAAAAGAAAAAATAAATAAATAAATAAATAAATAAATAAATAAATAAATATATGTATATGTATATATATGTATATATATATATATATATATATATATATATATATATATATATATATATATATATATATATATATATATTTATTTATTTATTTATTTATTTATTTATTTTATTATTATTTATTATTATTATATAATTAATTAAGAAGACTTCCATAAATTTTTACCACCAAATGAAAGCCCTGTTCAGGAGTTAGGATTTGTTTTACCTTCCTCATGAAGGGGTTAATAAAATGAATGTATGTTTGGAATCCTTAGAATTGTCATTACATATATGGCTGACCTGGAAAGGTTGCTCTGTCTCTTGGAGGAAGCTTGAAAATTCACCCTGGAGTAATGCAGTTGATCGGTGGAGCTGTGGATGGAAGGGTTGGGATGTCCAATGTTGTCAGCCAACTCATTGCGTAACTGTAAAGTACATTAGATTTAAGGTCATCATTGTTGGTTCAATAGTCGTGTGACCCAGGTCCCTTTATCATGGCAGTGCTACCTTTGAGACAATTAAAGGGTGGTACTTGTTGGGAATGGGTGTGATTTTTCCCATATATGGGAGTGATTTGGAGGATTTCAAAGATCCTTCATTTGAAAGATCTTTTAGTACCTTGTAAATACTAAGATATACAGTATAATATATATATATATATATATATATATATATATATATATATACAGTGGGGGCTGATTTACTAAAACCAGACAGTGCAAAATCTGATGCAGCTCTGCATAGAAACCAATCAGCTTCCAGGGGAAGAAAAAAAGAGGTACTACTGGAGGTACTACCTATGGTCGGTCTTTATAGGCCAGGAAACAATGGAGAAAGAAGTAATATAAAACATCACATTTATTGAAAAAATACAAAATGTAAATCTAAAGAAGGTAAAAAACATTATACATATGCATTTATGCAATTTTTACAGTGAGCCCTTCTGCGTCTACGCGTTTCGCCGCTAGGCTTCTTCAGGACACGATCAAGGTTCAAAGACGCAACAGATAAGAGAACAAATGTCACATAAAGTTGAAGTATGTTGTGATGTACGCAGAATAGTGTAATAAATAATTCTGCGCTGCCTAAAAGAAAGGCAGCTGACACAGCAATTAGGATATATGCACTAAAAAATGAAAAAAGAAGAGTGTAGCGCTAATGTAATGTAGTATTGCTCAGCTGGCCTTATACATGTTTTGGAGTGAAGGCTCTACCTGCCCCTGTTTGTACAATCTGAAATGTACTTATTATTTGGAAACCCATCGCCTATCCAGGCTGCAGGTATATATCACAAAGTATGAAAACAGAGGAGTGTAGCGCTAATGTATAAAATCATAAAAATATCAGAAAAAAAGGGAAATGAAACCCAATGATCAAATATGAAAAATAGAAAGAAAAACATATACAAATGTGTGTATAATCAAAATGCAATAAACCCAGTGACTTGTGATAAACATTCGTCTACGATGTCTAAGGAGACGAAACGCGTCGGTTAGGACTCTACTGCCGCCATTTTCTCTACCAAAAGCGCTGTTTTATTTACTCAAATGTGAGTTTTTCCATTTTCAATACATTTTTATTGTATATTTTAAAGAATTACGCTATGTGGCCCTTTCTGTTCTCCCCTCTTTCACCCATTTGCCATCCACGCATATCGGGTCATCACCTTTAAGAGATACACCAGTCCATGGACGGTCGTGGGTTCTGGTTACGGTTTTCAGAGGATTCCATACTCACAGTGGTTGTCCCACAACACAAGCTTGTTTGACCCATCGAACGTATGTTCTTTTGGGTTCAAACCTTTCCGGTAAGCCTCCCTATTGTCGGGGGTGGTGTCTCTTCACTGCAAGTTTACATTTGTCCACCGTCAGGATCTTCACATGAAGTTTTTTATATATGGGACTTATTATCACAATTTTTATTCATTTATTTATTATCAGTTTTCACTTGGACTTTTGTTCGAATGTTTATCACAAGTCACTGGGTTTATTGCATTTTGATTATACACACATTTTGTATATGTTTTTATTTCTATTTTTCATATTTGATCATTGGGTTTCATTTCCCTTTTTTTCTGATATTTTTATGATTTTATACATTAGCGCTACACTCTTCTGTTTTCATACTTTGTGATATATATCCGCAGCCTGGATAGGCGATGGTTTTCCAAATAATAAGTAAATTTCAGATTGTATAAACAGGGGCAGGTGGAGCCTTCACTCCAAAACATGTATAGGGCCAGCTGAGCAATACTATGGGGTCCAATATACCGTATATACAAGAGACAGATTCTTATTAGGATTCAGTAATGCTCATGGCTAATAAAGCCTGAAATAACATGCTGTGCATGGCTTCCGGGATTTTTTTTTTCCCGACCAGCCGTCGCAGTTTTACCGCGGCAGAATGGCACGGGCAGGCGAATCGACGTCATGTTACGTCGCTTCCTTAGGTGGCCACTAGGGGGGGGGGCGCGCGCCTGCTGCTCGCCCTCGGAGCCGATGCGAGTGCCTGGCAGTCTCGATGAATAGCCGGGCTTCCGCGATCGCTCGTGACACGGCGAGAAGTGGGATCTGTGTGAAAACACACACAGATCCCGGTTCTTTGATGATGGGGAGAAGTGACAGATCGCCTGTTCATACAAAGTATGAACAGCGATCTGTCATTTCCCCTAGACAGTCCCATCCCCCCTTCAGTTAGAACACAGAGAGGGAACACAGTTAACCCCTTGATCGCCCCCCAGGTGTTAACCCCTTCCCTGCCAGTGACATCTTTACAGTAATCAGTGCATTTTTATAACACTGATCGCTGTATAAATGCCAATAGTCCCAAAAATGTGTCGAAATTGTCCGATGTGTCCACCATAAAAATCGCAGATCACCGCCATTACGAGTAAAAAAAAAAATAATAATAATAAAAATGCCATAAATCTATCCCCTTATTTTGTAGACGCTATAAAAAAATGGGGATATTTATTATAGCAAAAAGTACAAAATATTGTGTTTTTTTTTCAAAATTGTCGCTCTTTTTTTGTTTATAGCTCAAAAAGTAAAAAGAGCAGAGGCAATCAAATAACACCAAAAGAAAGCTCTATTTGTAGGAAAAAAAAGGACGTCAATTTTGATTGGGTGCAACGTCGCACGACCGCGCAATTGTCAGTTAAAGCGACGCAGTGCCGCTTCGCAAAAAGCGCTCTGGTCAGGAAGCGGGTAAAATCTTGAAGCTGAAGTGGTTAATTGAACAAGCTGAAGTTAGAAGCTGATTGGCTACCATGTACAGCTGCACCAGATTTTGCACTCTCCAGTTAGTTAATCAACCGCAGTATATATACTGTATATGTATGTACAGATGACATGCTTGTATGCTACATTCAGAGTGCTCAACACTGAAATAATGACCTCAGTTTCCTCTCACCAAGTCATCAATTAGACTGTCGGTGGTGGCCCATCCATTAGGGGCACACGGCGCTGCCCCCCCTACCCATGCGTCCGGGTCCCCTGATCTACACACAGGATGCGGGACTATGGATTCCAATGTGGGGGGAGTGATTTTTTGAAGCACCTGATTAGAGCCAGAGGCTCTAATAGGCTTCAAAAAAGGTGGGCTCAGGGCGCAGAGCACTATTCCCGAGCCCACCCAGTTGTTTGACGATAACAAACGAATGTTCCTTATTTTCACACTAAATCTCCTCTGCGCCAATCAGGAAGCAGGTCATGAGATCTGTTTCCCGATTGGCCAAAACATCAGGCTACGCTGGAGGACACTAGAGCAACTGCCTGCCACCCACCATGCTGGAGGACACTAGAGCCACTGCCCGCAGCCCACCACCCACCACGCTGGAGGACAATGGAGCCACTACTCGCCACCCACCACGTTAGAGGACACTAGAGCCACTGCCCGCCACCCACCACGCTGGATGACACTAGAGCCATCACCCGCCGTCCACCACCCACCACGCTGGAGGACAATGGAGCTACTGCCCGCATCCCACCACGCACTATGCTGGAGGACACTGGAGCCGCTGCCTGCCACCCACCACGCTGGAGGACACTGGAGCCACTGCCCACAGCCCACCACCCACCACGCTCGAGGACACCAGAGTCGCAGTTCGCCACCTTGATGGGGTAAGTGCCGGACCGACCGACAGACATTGCGGGGGGATGGTAGTGCCACGCCGCCGGCCGCCTGGGGGGGTGGTTGTTTGCCCCCCCCAAATAAAAACTCACCAGCTGCCACTCCTGTAAGTTTGCAGCAAGGCACAACGTGAGAGACTGCTTCAGCAGGGGCTGAGCTGTGTCAGACATTTCAGGCAAGAACTGCGCAAACACCAGGAATTACATATGTTATATAATCTCTGAACTGGCATCCCTGTTCAGGAAGTAGATACTTACTCTGGATGATGGCTGAACAATGATGGCTTCGTCCTTCTGGAGAGAAAAACAGATGAAGGCCATTGTTGGTACTGTGATCTCAAGTAATAAATGCCTAGAAGTGTTACATTTACATATTGGTAAGCATACTGCACATAACCTGAAATATGTACTGTGTCTGATGATAGGTCCCCTTTAAGTGCCACCTAATTTCACCTCCTTTAATTTAAAGAGTAAGTCCACTTTTGTTGAGAAAAATAAACATTCCCCTCTGGGTGATCTCTGTACATGCTGGTGGTGGATTCACTGTGGTTTTTGGTGATGGATGATGGACAGTGCTATTTTAACCACTTGCCGCCCCGCCATATAGCAGAATGACGGCGGAAAAGTGGTTGTGATATCCTGACCAACCGCACCTCCGATCATGGTATGAAGCCTCTGACAGAGGCTTCTTACCACGTGATCAGCTGTGACCAATCACAGCTGATCACAGCGTGAACAAGGAAGTGCCGGTAAACGTCATTCCTCGGTTCACGCTGACAGGGAGTGCCGATCAGGGGCTCTCCCTGTCAGAGGGGGGTCTATGCTGATAATCAGCACATTGATTATAAGCACAGCCCCCATCAAAAGGTGCCAATCAGTGCCCAACACCTGCCAGCCTGTCCCCATAATAAATGCCTATCAGTGCCCACAACAGTGCCAATCAGTGCCCACAACAGTGGCAATCAGTGCCCAAAAAAAGCACCAATCAGTGCCCAAAAAGGTGCCAATCAGTGCCCAAAAAGGTGCCAATCAGTGCCCAAAAAAGTGCCAATCAGTGCCCCATCAGTAATGCCTGTCAGTGCCCCATCAAATTGCCAATCAGTGCCACTCACTAATGCCTGTCAGTAGCTCCTCATCAGTACTGCCTATCCAGTGCCACCTATCAGTACCGCCTATCAGTGCCCATCAGTTGTTTTTTTTTTTAATCAACGGTCCTTTTTCGTTTATAGCCCAAAAATTAAAAACCGCAGAGGTGATCAAATACCACCAAAAGAAAGCTCTATTTGTGGGAAAAAAATGATAAAAATGTAGTTTGGGTACAGTGTTGCGTGACCGCGCAATTGTCATTCAAAGTGCGACAGCGCTGAAAGCTGAAAATTGTCCTGGGCAGGAAGAGGGGGAAAGTGCCCGGTATGGAAGTGGTTAAAGATTGATTCATTATCACATTGCTTGTGGACAACTTTATGAATATAATCCATATGGATTCATTTATGGACTTTAAATTTATTGTTTGTGATTGTGTTACACAAAAGAATTGCTGCTCACTGGTTATTATTTTTTAGGGATGGATGATTTGTAACACGGTTTTATACACTTTTTACACTTATTATAGGCTTACCTGTAGGCAGGGGCGTTGCTAGGTCTACAAAAGATCTGGGGCTCGAGCCCATAGCAGCGTAGTAAAGAAAGTTATACGCTTGGGCGGGCATACACATGTATATAATATACGTGTGTGTGTATATATCCCCAGAGAGCCCCCTTACATCAGGGTCCCCAGAGAGCCCCCCTTACATTAGGATCCCAAGAGAGCCTCCCCCTTAAATCAGGGTCCCCAGAGAGCCTCCCCCTTAAATCAGGGTCCCCAGAGAGCCCCCAACTTACATCAGGGTCCCCAGAGAGCCTCCCCTCCCCTTGAGGACCTCTGCAGAGACTCGGGGCTATGGGCCCTAGATTCAGGGCTTTAGCCTCAAAAGCCACCCCCTAGCGACGCCACTGCCTGTAGGTAGAATTTAAGAGGAAGACTAGCAGGCGGTCTGTTGAGTGGAGTATGGCATTCCTAGCAATGCTACTAGGTTTACTGCTCTAGCAGTCCCCCCCTCCCCATTTCTTTATTTGTATTACAGGTGCTGGTACAAGAAAATAATTTCCCCTAATATTTACCAATGAATTAAAGGAATATATTGATCACTGGTACAGCATTTAGTGATTTTTTGTTACCTTCTTCATAACGAAAAATGAGGACTCGCTTTTGTCATCAACGGATCTTCTTCTAAATGCATTCTTGATGCTGGGTATAAAAAAAAAAAAAACAGAAAAATAAAACTAACAGAAACAATTATAAAATGTCATTAAATAAATCATCAATGTGCTGTTATCATGTTATATTATAATTGTATTCACACTTCTGCATTGGCTTATATTTTGCCTCACCTGGTACCTCTCTCCCCCTCATCAATATGATAATGACATTTTAAAACTAAACCATTTTCATTGCACACCTTATTTTAGACCCTGTGACATCATCACTGGGTCTCTGTGCTTCTTTATGGGCATCTAAAAAAACAAGAATCTTGCGATCTACCATGTGAAAATCCAAATGATAATTAAAGAGATGATTAAAGGACAGCTGCTAGCATTGATCACGTCCCATATGCTCGTGCCAAAAAGTTTTATACCAATATAATGCTGCGCTATCCAAATGTACTCATACGGTAACCGTACTAAATCATAATATTACTGACTGCAATTAAATAGTGGTGGTGAGATATTCTATTCCTTTATAAAAAAAAGTTCACTAGATTTTTTATATAGGAATAGAATATCTCACCACCACTATTTAATTGCAGCCAGTAATATTATGATTTAGTACGGTTACCGTATGATTACATTTGGATAGCGCAGCATTATATTGGTATAAAACTTCTCTATGGGCATGTTCCTTCTTGCAAGCGTGCTGCAGTGCCATTCATTTTTAACAGCACCCCAACACACCTTTCTAATGAGCATGCTTTGTAGCATGCTAAAATGTATGGTAAGAATGTTTTTTTTTTTAAAAAGGTGCTTGAACTTCTTTGGTGTGACTTTCGCAAGTTGGGCAGCCCATTGGAATAAATGGGTCAGTGGCATATTTATGTGCCCCCCACAATGTGCCATTTTGGTCAGCTGAGCGTAAATGGTCTGAATGTGTCATGTGGGTTCCCCTAACCCACATGTGCCAAACACAAGGCTCGGGGGCCGAATCTGGCTCTCCAGGCCTTTTTATTTTGGCCCTCACACCCCTCCTGCAGTTGCTGCACCCCCCTTTTTTGTTGCATCAGGGAGGAGGACAGAACTCCTCCACCAGATCCTGCACTTCTCCATGCAGCCACAGAGAGGCTTGTATATGTTGTCCCCCCCTGCCTGTCTCAGCAGTCAGCAGCAGAGAGGAAGACAGAACTCCTCCTACAGATCCTGCACTTCTATGTGCAGCCACAGCCCCTCCTTCTCTCCACCTCCCCTGGTTTCCACATTCAGCTGACTCCAGTCCTCCACTGGTCCTCCTGCAGACCCTGCACTTTCTCGCTTCCCAGCTCTGCCCCCAGGTTGCTCCTGGCAGCAGCACAAGGTAAGGGGGTGCACTGTGATGTAAGGAGGGGTGAGGGACTCTTGACTTCTGATGGTGGGGGGGCTCTTGACACCTGATGTAAGGGGGTTGGGGTGCCCTACACATCTAGTCTTCGATACATCTGGCCCTATGAAGGCAACCATAATGCGGCCAATGATGAAATTGATTTTTTCACCCCTGCCCCAACTGCTTACCTGACTCTGAATCGAACAATCAGAATGATTAGAATTAATAGGACGATGAAAGTAGAGCCCGCAATGGATGCAAACTTCCCTATAGTAGCCGGACTGTCTGCAAGACAAAAGAACAGAGCTCTGGCACTATACTGAGAAGCATCATACTATGCAACTAAAGTGGAACATACATGAACATGCAAGGTTTGCTCACTACCAAATCTCCTATCCATAGGTGGGTGTACAGGGTGTGCTAGATGTGCCTGGGTGCAGATTTCCCCCTGCTTCCCAGGCCTCCCCCCTCGTCTACCCTCTCTCGTTATCAATAACTCACTGTGTTCATTAATAACTGAAGCATTGTAAACTGTTTACTATGCTTCAGTTTGTGAATAAACAGGAAGCCGATCAGCACAGAGCACTTCCCATTCATTCACTGCCCAGTGCAGCTGAGGCTGCAGAGAAAGGGGAATGCGGAATCTGTCATCAGTTCCTTTCTTTGCCTCGAAAATGAGACACTAGGGGTCTATTTAAATCCCCGATATTTCACCAAAGTCCTCCATTGAGGCTCCTAAAAAAAATAAAAATAAAAATAATAATATTGTAAAAAATAATACAAAATCAAAATTGTAAAAAATAATAAAAAAATAAAAAAATAAATAAAATAAAAACTCATAACAATCTTTGCCCTGCTGACACTGTCCTCTGCCTTACTGACACCATCCATGTTTTATTACATTCATTTATAAGAGGGTGTGTATCAGGGGCGGATCCATGTGGGGGCAACGTGGCAATTGCCCCCCCCCCCCCGAGAATGCGGGTGAGTGAGTGGGCGGGCGGGCTGCTCTGCGGCTCCGCGGGTGAGAAAGCGGAGCCAATCTGCAACGTGTGGCAGGCGACATGGCAAGTGACAATCCGTGACATGTGGCAGATGATGTGGCCAGTCACAATCTGCAACGTGTGGCAGGTGACGTGGCAAGTGACAATCCGCAACGTGTGGCAGGTGATGTGGCAAGTGACAATCCGTGACGTGTGGCAGGTGACGTGGCAAGTGACAATCCATAATGTGTGGCAGGTGACGTGGCAAGTGACAATCCGCAACGTGTGGCAGGTGATGTGGCAAGTGACAATCTGAAACATGTGGCAGGTGACGTGGCAATCCATAATGTGTGGCAGGTGACATGGCAAGTGACAGTCCGCAACATGTAGCAGGTGACTTGGCAAGTGACAATCTGCATCTTTTGACAGGCGACGTGGCAAGTGACAATCCGCATCTGGTGACAGGCGACGTGGCAAGTGACAATCCGCATCTGGTGACAGGCGATGTGGCAAGTGACAATCTGCATCTGGTGGCAGACGACGTGGCAAGTGACAATCCGCATCTGGTGACAGGCAACATGGCAAGTGAAATCCGCAATGTGTGGCAGGTGATGTGGCAAGTCACAATCAGCATCTGGTGGCAGGTGACGGTGGCAAGTGACACTTTCAGGGCTTTGTGCTGTGGGGATTTGGGGCAAGAGAGGATATGAGGGGGGAAGGGGGGCAACGATTTGTGCTGGGAGGGGGTATCTTAACAGGGGGCAGATTTGGTATGTTTGCCCTGGGCTCTAGGTGACCTTGCCCCAGCACTGGTTCTGACCCACCGAGCCATGACCCCAGACCTCCAGCTAGTTGCAGATCCCCTAACCACCCACAGTGTCTTCTAGCTCCTAAATTGCCACCCAACCTTCCATAGCAGCCCATAGTGTCCTACAACCTTCCACAGTGCCCACCAGACCTCACATTGCCCCCTGCTTGTTACAGAGCCTACAGTTCCACATAGTGCCCCCAACAGTGTCGCACAGTGCCCCCTAGCCCCCGTGGTGCCCTGTAGTCTCCCATGTTGCCTCTGCAAAATCAATGGATGGGTCAGTCCAAGGTTTTAGTTTGTAAGGCAGACAGTTTCTGCTATACTCTGTTGTTAGCTATCTCATAGCGCTTTGTGAATCCTTTACCTTTTAATATATGTTAATTTTTACACTATATGGCCAAAGCTTTGTGAACACCTGACCATCACAGCTAAATAAGCATTAGATCTTGAGAAATAAAATGGAGACAAACTCGTCTACAGAGCTGATACTTACATGACACATGTAGAAAGACTACATTCGAACTCTTCTCACCAACATCATTTTCTGCCGAGCAAGAATACTTCCCGATGTTTTTTATTTGTACGTCTTTCAGCTGAAAAGACCCATCACTACTGCTCAAAATGACATCGTTTAGATAAAATTGATAATGGATTGAAGTTGGGTTGCCTCTGCTGGTGCACTTCAACGTCACATCCATGTGCTCAGTTAGGTAATCTCCGGGGATGACAGTCAGAGTTACATTTTTTGGAGCATCTGCCAAAGAAGATAGTTTATTGAGTCATTCATATCTGCATCAAGATCTCTCATGCTGATTTTGATTAAACCGAAGCCTGCAGTCTCACTTTTTTTTTTTAATGTGCAAGAGTAGGAGGGGGGCGCAGACATGATGGACTGGTGTCATGGTCTGGGTGCCAGAAATTAAAGCTGCACAAATATTGTGTAAAATACAAGAGGCGTGTGTATTCTTACTATAATCCTGAGGTGTCTAATTATAAAAAAAATTTGGTGAGCGAATGTTCCAAGCATTCGCATAGCTCTCATGAATATTCAACAAAATTTGCGTAATATGTTTACTTCCCCAGTTCCATCTAGTGGCCATAATGTAGTATTACCTGAAATACCCCAATCAGGAAAATATCACATGGTGGCCTTTAGATGGAGTTGGCGATCAGAGGATGTAAACATTTTACAGCGATTTATTTTTTTCGTGACAGCTGTGTGAATGCTTGAAACATTCGCATACCAATATATATATATTTTTTATAAATAGAACCCTTATGCAGCGTACACATGAGTGGACTTTTCGACCGGACTGATCCAACAAGCCGAGTCCGGCGGACAATCCGATCGTGTGTGGGCTTCATCGGACGATCAGCGGACTTTTCCATTCAAAAATCTGACGGACTTTAGTTTTGAAACATGCTTCAAATCTTTCCGACGGACTCGAGTCCAGACGAAAAATCCACTCGTCTGTATGCTAGTCCAACGGACAAAAACCAACGCTAGGGCAGCTATTGGCTACTGGCTATGAACTTCCTTATTTTAGTACGGTCGTACGTCATCACGTACGGACTTTGGTGTGATCGTGTGTAGGCAAGTCCATTCATTCAAAAGTCCGTTGGAAGTCCGTCAAAAGTCTGAGGAAAGTCCGCCAGAATGGCGTCAGACTTTTGTTGCCGAAAAGTCCGCTCGTGTGTACGCGGCCTTAGCGTCCCTTGTGTATTTCTTCCCACTTAGTTCAGTAATTCAGTATGAAGCAACTTGAGCGCTTTGTTTCCTGTAATAAAGACCGGCCACTGCTGTGCACGGTGTCCTGTGCTGTGCTTCTTCTATCCACCCCCCCCCCCCCCCCAAGCACAATGTAGTGGGTGGAGCCTGTTGGGTTCAATCCACAGCTCTACTGTCTGCACAGGCTGTATACAGCAAAGTGATGATGTCACAGCTGCATTTGTAATATCTGCACATAATACATATCTGTAACAGACATAGGAGTGCGCAGCCTATTGCATTAGGGTGTGCACCCCAAAACTCTAGCACACACTACCGATCATGCACAATGTTCATTCAGAAAGAGAAGTGGCTGATAAATACATATTTACCGACCCCTTCCCTCACTCATCCTAAAACATCCCTGCAGCAACAGCTGGCCGGAGAGGAGGAAAGCCGACAGTGCTGTACAGAGGGAAGGAGGGGGGAGCCAGGGCAGTAGGGGGAATCTGTGCTGCACAGGGTGATTAGAGTGTGCCTGGGCACACCCGGCACACCCTGTGCGCAAGCCTATGGTAACAGATCTGGGTTTCCAAAGAGATTTGGTGCATTCATCATAAATCTTAATGCGTAATGTAGAATATACTTAGATTAAAGTATTTGTGCCAGGAGCTCAGCTTTAGGTTAAAACCCAACTCCAGGTTCCGTCCTCCAGTTTAGGTTGTACAATCTGAAATAAAACAGACTCTGCAGGTGGCATGTCCTGTAACCACTTTTTCACAGCAGGTCATTCAACAAGGCCTGTCTAATAAGTAGCTATTTATCTGTATATGAAATATGAAAGGATCAGTCCATACAAAACTGATGCTTCACTTTATGGTAGATCCTGGATAGTGGCAATCTGTTCTACCTCTCAGGGGCTTTGCCTAATTCCCAGCTCTGTACACCTGCTAGACCCATTATGAGGGGTTCCCATTATTGCCTGTACTGAGTTTCCAGGTCTGTATGCCTTCTCTACTCATTATGAGGAGCTTCCACCATCCCTGTGCTGTGTTCCTGGATCTGTACACCTCCTGTGCTCATTATGAGGATTTTCATCATCCCTGCACTGTGTCCCCGGGTCTGTACACATGCTGTGCCCATTACGAGGTGTACCCACCATCCATGCACTGAGGTCCTTGGTCTGTACACCTGCTGTGCCCATTATGAGGGGTACTCACCATCCATGCACTGAATTCCTTGGTCTGTACACCTGCTATACCCATTATGAGGGGTTCCCATTATTGCCTGTACTGAGTTCCCAGGTCTATACACCTACTACGCCCATCATGAGGGGGTATCCATTATCCCTGCACTGAGCTTCCAGGTCTGTACACCTGTTCTACTCATTAGGGGGGCTTCCATCATCCCTGCACTAAGTTTCTGTGTCTGTACTCCTGCTGTGCCCATTCTGAGGGGTTCCCACATCTCAGTTCTGAGTTCCCAGGTTTTTACACTTATGCCGCGTACACACGATCGGACTTTCCGCCATCAAAACGATGGATTTTTGTTCGAAGGTTGTTGGCTCCAACTTGTCTTGCATACACACGGTCACACAAATGTTGGCCAACAATTCCGAACGTGGGAACGCGGTGACATACAAGACGTACGACGAGCCAAGAGAAAGGAAGTTCAATAGCCAGTGCGGCTCCTTCTGCTTGATTCAGAGCATGCGTGAACTTTTGTGCGACCGACTTGTGTACACACGATCAGACTTTCTGACAACAAAGTTTTGTTGGCGGAAAATTTGAGACCCTGTTAAGAAACATTTGTTGGCGGAAAGTCCGACAGCACATGTTCGATGGAGCGTACACACGGTCGGACTTTCAGACAACAAGCTCACATCCAACATTTCCCGTCGGAAAATCTGACCATATGTACGCGGCATTACTGTGTCCATTATGATGGGCTCCCACCATCCCTGCACTGAGCTCCCAGGTCTTCACACCTGCTGTACCCATTATCAGGGGTTCCCATAATCCATAAACTTAGTCCCTGGGTCTGAATACCTGCTATACCCATTATGAAGCATTCCCACCAACTCTGTGCTGAGTTCCTGGGTATGCACACCTGCCGTACCCAATCCAACATTCAATCGTTATTTATTTCCTAATTGGATTTTCTCATCATGGTTAATAAACTATATTGCCTATAGCTTTGGCTTACTCCGGGTGTGTCTTTGGGTCCCTATTCCCATGGCTCATTGGCTTCAACACCATCACCCAGCTTACAGAGCGTTAACTTTGTTGAATTTGGTTTATTGTTGCATTTTTTTAATGCATTTTTACAGCTGCACTTGGTTTGGATTCCATTACAGAGTGTGTTGATCTAAACTTTTAGCGCTTGGGCCACACATTGTGGGTTCTCTTTCTATGCCTGCTATACCCACCCCTGCTGGATTTACTTATTTTTTAATATAAACAAAGTAACAGGAGAAACACACTGGATTTTTCCTTTATTTTGTTATATTATATAGCAATGGTCTCCAAACTGCGTACCGAGAGTCGAATGTGGCCCTTTGCTTGTCTTTGTCCGGCCCTTGAGGCACTATTCCTTCTATTGACACCAATGATGGGGCATTATTCCTTCCACTGACACCAACAATAGACATCATTTCTCCAACGGAAACCAGTGATGGGGTACTAACGCCCCCACCAACGATGGTGCACTGTTCCTGACACTAATACCAATGATGGGGCACTATTCCTCTTCCTACTGACCACATTTTTTAAATCCAATCTGACCACTACACCACTACAAGACATTGTGGACTTCCATTGATGCTGGGGCGTTTTCTACTCCCACTGGCCACAGCCCCCCCCCCCAAAGTCTGAAAAGCAGAAAACTGGCCCTTTGTTGAGTAGGTTTGGAGACTCCTGTTATATAGGATGCAATAGGAGAACCTGGAGTGGGCAGATGTGAGTGAGGGAACCAAAATTCACAGGTGGGCAAGAATAAAGGGGGATTATAGCAGGGAGATCTCATTACTAAAGCCTTCAGGACATGTCAGGAGCCAGGGGCTGACTTGTGAATGGCTGGATGTACTCTCTAAAATACAATACAGTGACAATATGAAAACCAGGAGAAGGTATTTACATTTGACATCAATACGTCTCGGCGATGATCTACCAGACCCAATGGCATTTAGGGCGTTACATGAGTACTGTCCAGTATGGGTCCATTCTAACTGCAGAACCATAAAATCTTCAGTTGTGTTTTTGAACAGAACTCCATCTTTGTACCACTCGTGTCTGCTGGATTGTGGCTTGCTTGTTTTCGATATACATTTTAATTTGATAGTTTCATTTTCTTTGAAATATTTGCTTGGAATCGAAAGCTCTACACCTTTAGGAGGGTCTAGAAAAAGAAATGAACAAAGTGATCTATATAATGTATTTATTTAACATATTTGTACAGTTTAGACATGTAGACATCACTTTTGTCTGCAGAAGGAGCAAACCATCCTCGTTCAGCCATCATAAAAGTCACCTTCTACTTTCCAATTTTTGGATATGTTAACAAATGTCCGACAAAGATCAGCCTCCCTGCTGCAGCTTCTCACCTTGTCATTCGTTAGAAAGTTACAATATTGCCACCTGATAACTGGGGGGAAAATAGAGTGAGGAAATGCTGTCTTCTTCCTGCAGCAAACTGATGACATCTTCTCAGCCTAGTCAAAGACTGGGGCTTAAGGATGGCTTTTTTATCCAGTTGCACTGGAAGCTGCAGCAAGTCTGATAGAGCCTCAAGACTGCGCAATGGGCCTAGGTCCCAATTAACGTAACACAATGGGATCGAATCCCCCATCACCCTTGTCCTTTAGCCCATTAAATAAGACATTTACAACCATTAGGTTGGAAAGGGCAAGGCCACAGCTTTATTAAATTCCAACACATAACATGTGAACATATTTAACCAGTGCCAGTCACAGTCTTATGCCCCGTACACATGATCGGACAATGATCGGACATTCCGACAACAAAATCCATAGATTTTTTCCTACGGATGTTGGCTCAAACTTGTCTTGCATACACACGGTTGCACAAAGTTGTCGGAAAATCCGATCGTTCTAAACGTGGTGATGTAAAACACGTACGTCGGGACTATAAACGGCGCAATAGCTTTCGTCTCTTAATTTATTCTGAGCATGCGTGGCACTTTGTGCGTCGGATTTGTGTACACACGATCGGGATTTAACTGATCGGATTTTACAGCCTGCTCTCAAACTTTGTGTGTCGGAAAATCCGATGGAAAAAGTCCGAGGGCGGCACTTTGTGGGGGGCGGCAAAAAAGCCGCCCCCCCACCAAAACGGCACCGCTCTCCTCCCGCACAGGAGCCGTCAAGCCGCCCCGTAAAGCCGTGATTCTCTCTCTCTCTGAATGGCCCTCTGCTGTGGTCAATCATGGGGAGGGAAATAGCGGGGAGGAAGCTGGGCGGCGGCACGACGAAACCAATTAGAGCCGCTCTCTCTCTTCTCCCTTCAGCTGACAGAAAGGGGAGGGGGGGCGAGCGGGGGAGTTCTCTGGTAAATGGAGCAGCAGATCTGTGACAGGGAGAGGAGAGATGCGGGCTGTCTGTGTATCTCCCCCGCTCGCCTCCCCCTCCCCTTTCTGTCAGCTGAAGGGAGAAGAGAGAGAGAGCGGCTCTAATTGGTTTCGTCGTGCCACCGCCCAGCTTCCTCCCCGCTATTTCCCTAATTGGCCACAGCAGAAGGCCAATCAGAAGACTCTGGGGGCATAATAGGAAAAGTAATCACTAAAGAATGGCGGCCCCTGTGTGTATCAGACATCATGCTACAGCCCCCAGCATGCATGCACTCTGCTGGGGGGGGGGGGGGTTACAGGAGGAGAAAAAGAGAATACTGTGCTGAGGAAACCAGATAGGGAGCCACACTGTACCCCTGTACCCGCACCACCAGAGAGCCACGCTGTACCCGCACCATCAGAGAGCCACAATGTTCCCGCACCACCAGAAAGGGAGCCACAATGTACCCACACCACCAGAGAGGGAGCCACGATGTACCCGCACCACCTGAGAGGGAGCCACGCTGTTCTCGCACCACCAGAGAGCCACGTTGTTCCCGCACCACCAGAACCACGCTGTACACGCACCACCAGAGAGCCACGCTGTACATGCACCACCAGAGAGCCACGCTGTACATGCACCACCAGAGAGCCACGCTGTACATGCACCACCAGAGAGCCACGCTGTACATGCACCACCAGAGAGCCACGCTGTACACGCACCACCAGAGAGCCACGCTGTACACGCACCACCAGAGAGCCATGCTGTACATGCACCACCAGAGAGCCATGCTGTACCCGCACTACCAGAGGGGGAGAAAGATGAAGCCACTGCCAGGGTAGAGACATGCTACACTACTGACTAGAGTTGGCATGGGCAACCCAGAGTGAGCGAACGTCCAGTGAGGAATCACTGTTGCAGTTTCACCGGGTCTGGTAAGAGAGCCTGTTGGCCATTATACATTACTGTTCCCAGGAACTGAGCCATTAGGAAGTACCTAACCTGATATCCTCTAGGCCAACCCTAATGATGCCACTGTCCCAGAGCCCACAACAAGTTACGGCACTGAGTTTCGGTAACTGGCCAGACAGGGATACGCCAGCGTGGGCACCCAG
The DNA here is from genome assembly GCA_037952835.1 of Lithobates septentrionalis. Classification (NCBI taxonomy): domain Eukaryota; kingdom Metazoa; phylum Chordata; class Amphibia; order Anura; family Ranidae; genus Lithobates; species Lithobates septentrionalis. The sequence goes on along the minus strand of JBBDGP010003028.1, from coordinate 145,654 downwards.
GACATCTGCCGCCTGGAGTCCCACAAGCAGCGATGGGCTTTCCCTAGCAGCCGACACCTCTCTCCCCACTGTCAGCCACACACACTCAGTACAGAGCCAGGAGGAGGAGGAGCCACGGAGGAGGGACACGACTTCAGTGCAAGAGCCTCCCAAAGCACCCAGCACATATCCCCTTAACCCCCAAATGAAAAGATGCTGTATCGCTCACTGTCCTCCTCCGGCGGTGTCCCTCTGTCCTCCCATGAAGATGACAGGGCGGATCTTAAAAACGAAGGGGTGTGGCCTTGACAGGATAGGGTGGGTCATAGTTATATTAGGGGGTGCGCGAGCTTAGTCAGTCCTAAGGCAGCACAAAACCTAAATACTCCACTGCTGTGAGCACTCAACCAAAAGAATTGGGAATTGGGGTCCTGTCCTTAACATAAGTGCTGGACAGACAGACTACTTCCAATTTTCCATCAAGGGCATAGCCCATTACAGCAACTTTAACTGCTGGCAAGGTCAAGAAACCGCTGCAAGCTGTGACATACCATAACAGAGGAAAAAGGGGGCGGGAGGGTGGCCAGCTCTTCCAACCGACTCTTCCGAAAGACCCAGAATTCCCTGGGGCATACGTTCCCTGAGCTCAGGCCCATTGCCATGTTTCAACCAATTGTTCCCCTTGACCGGCACCTGGCCATGCCCCCATCAGTCAAGGCTCTCTTGCCCTAGGGAGGGGGCTCAAGAGGCCTTCATTTCCTAGCTGCAGGACATCCAACATCATCTAGCTCAGATTTTATCAAACATGTTATCCTAGAGGAACCCTTAAAATAACTTTCAGGTCTTAGGGAGCCCCTGCTAAAATGAAATCATAAGGATCAATTGGACAATTGCCCCTTACATCAGTGGCCGGGGAAGAATGCACCCCCTTACAGTGGTGGTCAGATAGCCACCCTTACAGACAGTTAAAAAGATCATTGGTGTAATACCGCTGGCTCTGCCAAGTGTCGTTGGACCTGGAACTATGCAGGCACCATCAGAATAAAGGTAAACCAGTCACAGATCAAAGAACACCTAGCGGCTTCTAGAGGAACCCTGGTGGAGAATGGCTGGTATAGTCCTTTCCTCCTATGCGTTACTGTTCGGGCCCACCCCTTTCATTCATTGAATTTCAGTTTCTTTTAATTGTGGAGGTTCAGTATTACACCTGGGGGCTTTATGCAAATACAGTTCAGCCTAAGAAATACCCACTCTTCCAGACTGACATCCACCTATTAAAACATTTTGACAATTGCATAACTCCCTTAAAAATAAGGTAATGAATGAAAATGGACTTCAGAGTCAAGAGTGCAGAAGCGACTTGGTGACCCTAGTCCAATATTCCGGTAAAAGAAAATGGTCATGTTATAAATATGTGGGCTGCCGTTGCTGACTTCCATCTGAAAATCCTCACAGCTTGGCTGTTTTTGGCTTCAGCAATTTCTGAGTCACTGACCCAGAAAAATGCATGCAGCAAGTGAACTTGGAGAGGGTCTTAAAGTAGAACTATAGGTAAAACTTTTTTCATTTTGGATAGAGTAAATGAGGGCTATAACCGCTGTCAGACTTTTAAATTTTTTTTTTCGCCATCTGTGCCCAATTGGGGAGATTTCCCTCCATTGCCTGTCCCGCAGCCAAACACAAAGTGAAGGGAAATCTTAGGGAATTCCTTGCCCCACCAGGTCTCCAGAACTAGTGTCCCCATTGGAAGATTCCCCCTTTATTACTTTTCTGGGGACAGGTGGGGTGCATTGTATTTCAATGGCAATAGTTCACAGAGTCAGGTACAATAGAAGACTTGTATTGAAGTAATGCAGCAATAATTCTCAACAAACCCGGTGGGAGGGCAGCTCAACCGGGTACACTCACGGTTTACAGTAATGTGAAAGAGGGCAGAATGCGGCCTGGCATTCTCGTGCCCAGGCGGGAAGATGTCCAGAGGAGTTGCGACTCTGCGGTTTGCCTCTTTGTCTGAAACCTTTCCCTACCACTAGTACTGTCCCTAACAGATGAGGTACCTTTCCCTACTCTACCCACTTGCAAAAAGCGCACCAAGCCTGGGAACCAGGGCCCTAAAAAGGCTTTGCCTGACCCAAGATGGCTGCCAGTGTCCTATTGGGCAGCAGCATCCAACCAGATTTCTTCCTCAGTGACCCAGGAAACCATAGAGGTACTATGTTCCTCTTGACTTCCTCTCTAGCTACAAGGCCGCTGTAGATGAGCGCCACCTGCAGTGGAGAAGTAGCCTGCACATGCCTACAAGCCAACATGTCTATGTCATTCAGGAACAGACCCTCCTTTTCTTAAAGTGTTTGTACACCTCGAGCTTGAGCTTGGACTTGCAAAAAACTCAAATTATACATATGGAACATGTTGACTTCTAGGCTGGGCTGGAGGTGCCAGTTTACAAACAGAAGGTATGTGCTGGCACCTTAATGTCCTTTAGCATACTTACCATTTTTCAATGTCTTCTAAATGATCATGTGACACTTCTTCATAAATACACAATGAGCTACTTTTTTATTTTGTTAACTTGCTGGTGGATCATCCCATACAAAAAAAAAGTGCTTTGAGCTGTTATAGAGTGCTTTCTCTTGTTTATATATTGTTTGCTAATGACAAGTCTATTGTACTTTTCGGCTCATGGAAAGTAGATCTTATACTTACAATGAATGTCCACATTAACCTCCGGTGACCTAGAATGTCCTGCAGAATTTCCAGCTTCACAGATATACCTCCCAGCATCTTCTGCCTTCATAGGTTCATTCAATTTTTTTGAAATTTTCCTTCCATTCTTATACCATATAGTGCTGCTCACTTCTGGGTTGCTGCTATTGACATTGCATTGAAAAATGACCTGGTCTCCTTCAACAAAGATGACTTTGTCTTCAACAAATACGATCTTGTCGTCCTCACCATATTTTGGTCTATCTAGTTTTAGGACTACTCTTGGGTACCTGGGAGCATCTAAGATAAGAAAAAAAAATTCAGCCTTCAAAGTTAATGGAAAACTATGACAGCTTTCAGTTAGTTTTATTCCAATTTTTACAAATGACAACAAGGGGCCGGCAGCATAGAGCCAAGGTATAAAAGAGCCACAGTGGAGGAGTGGAGCAGTGCTTAAGACAGTACACAGCCTGCAGCAAAAAGCTATGGGGGAAATGAGCCAAAGTGGAGCGGTGCTGATGACAGTACACCACCTGCAGTGAAAAGCTATGATGGAAAGGAACCAAAGCAGATAGGTGCTGATGACAGTACACAACCTGCAGCAAAAAGCTATGGGGCCAAAGTAGAGAGAGGTGCAGATGACAGTACACCACCTGCAGCAAAAAGATAGATGGGAAAGAGAGCGACAGTGGAGGAGTGGAGCGGTGCTGATGACAGTACACAGTCTGCAGCAAAAAGCTAGCGAGGAAGAGAGCCACTGTGGAGGAGTGGGACAGAACTGATGACATTACACAGCCTGCAGCGAGGAGCTAGGGGGAAGAAGGAGCCACAGTGGAGGAGTGGGACAGTGCTGATGATGGCACACAAGCTGCAGCGAGACGCTAGGGGGAAGAAAGAGCCACAGTGGAGGAGTGAGACAGTTCATTAGACATTACACAGCCTGCAGCGAGGGGCTAGGGGGAATAAGGAGCCACAGTGGAGGAGTGGGACAGTGCTGATGATGGCACACAAGCTGCAGCAAGACGCTAGGGGGAAGAAAGAGCCACAGTGGATGAGTGAGACAGTTCATTAGACATTACACAGCCTGCAGCGAGGGGCTAGGGGGAAGAAGGAGCCACAGTGGAGGAGTGGGACAGTGCTGATGATGGCACACAAGCTGCAGCAGGGGCTATGGGGAAGAAGGAGCCACAGTGGATGAGTAGAACATTCAGATGACATTACACAGCCTGCAGCGAGGGGCTAGGGGGAAGAAGGAGCCACAGTGGACGAGTAGAACATTCAGATGACATTACACAGCCTGCAGCAAGGGGCTAGGGGGAAGAAGGAGCCACAGTGGAGGAGTGGGACAGTTCAGATGACATTACACAGCCTGCAGCGAGGGGCTAGGGGGAAGAAGGAGCCACAGTGGAGGAGTGGGACAGTTCAGATGACATTACACAGCCTGCAGCGAGAAGCTAGAGGGAAGAAGGAGCCACAGTGGAGGAGTAAAACAGTTCAGATGACATTACACAGCCTGCAGCGAGGAGCTGTGTAATGCTTTATACAAAAAAAGTTGGGCTAACTTTACTGGTTATTTTTTTTTTTTTATTATTTATTAAAGTAATTTTTTCAAAAAAAAATGCATTTGAAAGACCGCTGCACAATCACAGTGTGACATAAAATATTGCAACAACCACCATTTTATTCTCTAGGGTCTCTACTAATATATATATATATATATATATATATATATATATATATATATATATATATATATATAATGTTTGGGGGTTCTAAGTAATTTTCTAGCAAAAAAAAAATGATTTTAACTTGAAACCAACAAATGTCAGAAAAAGGTTTAGTCTTTAAGTAGTAAAACTTTCCTCATTTACACACCGAAGTCTATTCCATTGACAAATTGTTACAATGTTTATACTTAAGTCTCACTGCTAAAGAATGTTATGATTCTTGGCAGACTGCCCGTTTTTGTCTTCCTTTCTTTTGAGGGCTGTGGCTTCAGAAGAGCAGAAGAGAATTTTTTGCATACTAAGAATTGTGAAACACTTTTGTCAAGATCGCAACGGGGGGAAAAAATCGCGATAACGATTCTTGACGAATTAATCGTGCAGCTCTATTTCATATGCTGTTGTTTTCCTTTGCATTCACACCTGAGTGTTTAGTTTTCAGGTAGAAAGTCGCGAAAAAAGTCACAAAAGGTCACCAATGTAAAAAAAAAGCAGAAAACGCCTGTCAAAAAAGAAGCTCCTTTTTACTTTTTGGAGCAACGGGCCTTTTGCTTCAAGCGACAGAAGGCTCAGATGTGAACAGGGGCCATTGAAATGAATCTGATTTGTCTTGTTTCGCCTGATGTCTACCGGGACATGGGTAAGCAGCTTTGCTCCTTCTCCCCCTCTATGTACATAAATATTTTGTTCAATCATGATGCTGTATTACAAGTTTTTTATTGTTTATGCCTTTAGGCAATTATATTGTTTTTCTGATCAATCTGCTAATTAAATTACAGATACCCTCCTGACGAAGCGGATATTGTCCGCGAAACTAGTTGAGAGAGAGATGCCATCTGTGATCAACTGTCCTATTGTGATTCTCCTACTCTGGGGTTAAATTATTTTTCTGGTGATATATATGAACTGCTACCATGTTTTAATCTGTAATTGACTTTCTTTTGCATCAATAAAATCTTTTGTATTTTTTATATTTGTAAAATATTTAAAATTGTGTTGCTTTACTGTAATGCGATAGTCCAATTGCCCCATGTCCTTGTCCCAGCCTGGTTGGGGACTAGGCTCCCAACCCTGTTATTTCTTGTCTTGTTGGGTGTTTTTAGAGATGAGGCTTACAGCAGAAAAACACCCAAAAACACCTAGATGTGAACAAGAGCCTCAGGCGTTTTGCTTCAGGCTGCAAAACGCTCAGATGTGAACAGGGGCCATTTAAATGAATTGGGATTTTGCCTGTTGGGTGTTTTTCGGGCTTTTTTCACTCAAGGCACTCTTTAAAATTCTTCACAATCCTGAGGCATCGCAATCTAAAATGTAAAAAAACAAAACTAATAGTTTTACATAATGCAGCAACATCTATACATGTAGGACACCCAACGTTAGAAGCAATTTATTCTTACAAAGCAAATACACCTTTGTGCACTGAGACTGACTAATATTCCGATGTTTTCTCTTTTCTCTCTCTCAATTTCTCTTCCTCACTCCTCTAATGTGACCCCAGTGCTGATGAAAAGTGGCAAAAAAAAAATGCTGTGCAGGTGCCCAAGGTCCTCATTATGATGACATCATTGGTTGTTGGCAGTGGCGGCCCATCCATAAGGGGCACCCGGGCACCGCCCCCTCTATCCTCGCCACCCCCTATAATATGAATAATGGATAGATTCATGCAGAGCTTGAATCTATCCATGCCCCCCCCCCCCTTTTTAGGCATCCAGCCACTTTCAGGACGCCCTGGCAAAAATTATCCCTGAAGAAGATTGCATAAATTAACTATTTTGAAACGCGTTGGATTGAATAATTTTTTGTCATTACTGTAATACACTACAATTGTGTTGTCTTTACACATGTTTCTTGTATAAAATTTGTTTTTAAAACTTTTGTATAATAAAAATTAATTTTTTAATATTTCTTGTAAGTAATTTTGCCCTTAAAATCCCATCTATATGACGTTCTTTTTGTACTATTTAGGGATGGTGGCAATTTTTCACACCAATTTCTGAGAGTCTATCTGTTTTCAGGGGCAAAAAAGAATGCTGTGCAGGTGCCCAAGGTCCTCATTATGATGACATCATTGGTTGTTGGCAGTGGCGGCCCGTCCATAAGAGGCACCCGGGCACCGCCCCCTCTATCCTCGCCACCCCCTATAATATGAATAATTGATAGATTCATGCAGAGGTTGAATCTATCCATGGCCACCCCCTATTCAGGCATCTGACCCCTTTCAGGACGCCCGGCGCCTGAATTACAGCGGCGGGGGTGGGTTTTTTTTAAGCACCTGATTAGAGGCATAGGCTCTAATAGACTTCAAAATAGGGTGCTTTCAATGACTCAAGTGATGGGGTTGGGTTACTGAAATAGTAGACTATGCACAGTAAGCAAAATAGGCTTGCGTTCACATTTTATTGCCCAATCGTGTGCAGGGGATGTAAAAAGAAAAAAAATTGCGGCACGATCAGATGATGGTTAGTACAGCGACACCTTGCTATGTGAAAAAAATCTGTGTTGCTTTTATTAAATCAACATCACTGACAGGGGTGCACTGACAACTCATGGGGCCCCCAGGCAATAGGAGTTTATGGGGCCCCCAAGCAATCAGAGATTATGGGGCCACACAGTATACAATCACACAGTTTCTATTGGCTGAGAAGGTACTGGAGAGTTGGGGCAGCTATAATCTCGGGATTTTTAGACCAAAAGGATGTCGGTAAGGGACATTTTAGAGACAGATGTAAAAAAAAAACACAGATTTTTACATACTGTCCCTGGTTTTACTGAGGCTGGCAACCCTGATGGGGCCCCCTAGTGGCCCAGGGCCCTCGGGCAGTGCCCGAGTGGCCGAATGGTCAGTCCGCCCCTGATCACTGATACCATTACATATACAGTACATGACATAAATACAGCTCAGTGTAATACTCACACATCACATTCAGATCTAGCTTGTCAGAGTTTCCTTCTCCCAGCTTGTTACGAGCCAAACATGTGTAAGATCCGGAATTGTCTTCCTTTATATTGTAGATTGTGAACTGATTGCTGGTGTGGTTATAGCACTCTGCCCCATCCTTGAACCAGACATAGAGGGAGACCGGGGGGTTTGCTTTGGTAGAACATTCCAGTGTGATGTCCTTTCCTTCTTGTATGGGTTCCCCATATTTCTTAATAACAGGTTTGTCAGGAGCATCTGAAAATATTGTAAATTATTACACAAAAAGTTTCAGAACAGGATAGGCGGGCACTACCGATGTACATAGACCAGCCTTTACCAACCTTTGTAACATGGAGGAATATTTGTGTAGCGGTACCCCCCATGAGGGCTGCTAATAGACTATATACCCCATTGGCTACCCCGACTCTGCAAATCCTCCCTTACCTCTGACACCTTGGGTTCCATCCCGTCACAGCTGTGATAGTAATTAGAGACTCACACAATATCACTGAACAACTCAGATATGTTTACTGAGATAAAAGAAACTCAAAGAATTGCATAAGTAAACACAGCTTAATTTAACTGTGAATATGCCTCGTATATACCGTACATGAATACTTAGCATACATCCACTATAAGACCTATGTGGGCAGGTAGACAGGGAGTCCTGGAGCAAAAAGTATAAATACCGTAGGCAGAGGGATGGCATGACGGAGGCAGGACAGCAAGACAGACAGGGGTAAGCTTGGTGGAGCTCCTTTAAGAAAAGGGGGGTGGTTTAGAGATGGGAGGAGACTGGGGGAAGTTAGTGCCAGGAAGATCGGGAAGTGATATCAGTTTAGATCAGAGAGCGTGGAGATTCCCACCTGCCCTCCCTATGTTTGGTCATTATGTCAGTTGGGCTGTCCGGACAGCCCGGTAGTGGTGGGTCTTTGGAGGAAGAGAAGAAGGCTGGTAGACAAGGTGGTTGGGACTAGGGTTGCCACATCATCCCTTTAATCCAGGACACACAATAATTACACAGGTTCTGTGGCTGATTAAGGTGGTAATCACTTGGTGCCTTATCTGCATTAAATCAGCCTCAGAACCTGTGTAATTAATATGTGTCCTGGATTAAAGGGATGATGTGGCAACCCTAGTTGGGACCCATCTGTGGTATGGGGTTCCCGGGTACCTTCCGGTTAACAAGGGGTTTAACCAGGAAGGGTTTAAAATAGTAGGTCAATGCTTATGTCGAGTACCGTCTCCGAGTCAGTGGCTTGCGACTGGAGGCCTGAGTTTTAAAAGAAGTTGGTCGCAGTGACCAAGTTGTGTGACGTTGGACCACCAAAAAGTATAGAGAAGTTTTTGTTGATGATTATTTTAAATGTTATTTAAGTTACGTTAATTGTTTAAATAAAAGGCCGTAAGGCCATTTTACTCCAAAACCTTGTCATGTCATTTATGGGGTTAAAGGGGGTGGTTTGAAGGTCAGGGGTTAACAGGTTGAATAGAAATCTGGAGGTGTATGTCCTTCATATGTCAAGAGGAATAAATACCCAATACTATATCACATGTATTGGATTTCTCCCCTCTGTGTCCTCAACACACAAACCAACCAACTATAATATATCAACACAATATAACTTCAACGATATTCTATAGGGTGGCTCCCTGTAGTTGCTCAATGCAATATACAAGGGAATATAAGGAAGTTGTGCACAGCAGAGAGGAAATAAGAAATGTTCCTTTTAGTTCCAGTTATCTTCAGCTAGCCTGTGTTCTTTGCACTGCAGTAAATTGTAGTCCAAGATGAAAAACGGTAACAAGAATGAACTAAACTGCACTTTATCTGAAGAAATGATAACCAGTGTATGCTTCTCCTTTAAGTGTAGTGAAGAAATGTTCACAATACTGACTTTAAAGCACAATGAGGGAAATATCTGAATTAACGAAAACCATTTAACAAATTTTTTCCGAATGTTCGAAAATTTGAGTATTTGAAAATTTGTAAATTCGTACATTCATAAATGCGTACATTCGCACATTCGTAAATTTGTAAATTCTTAAATTCGTAAATTCTTAAATTCGTAAATTTGTAAATTCGTAAATCTGAAATAATAATTAACTAATAATAACTTAACTATTACTAACTATTAAATTATAGGTATTGTAATTTCCTTTCAAATTTGGCTGTTTGTGAACGTAACAAATACAAATTTATCCTAAATTACGAATTATCGGAAATAACGAATGCCGTATCTAAACGAATGGAACGTAATGAATTAATAATGATAAATAATAGTAATAAAAACGTTTTATTATTATTATTTATTGTTAATTTATTCCATTCCATTTGTTTAGGTGCGGCATGCGTTATTTCGGATAATTCGTAACTTCGGATAAATTCGTATTTGTTACCTTCACTAACAGCCAAATTTGAAAGGAAATTACAATACCTATACCTAATTTAATAGTTAGTTACTATTTCAGATTTTCGAATTTTCGAATTTCAAATTTCCAAATTTTCTAATTTAGGAATGTGCGAATGTACAAATTTCCGAATATGCAAATTTTCTAATTTAAGAATGTGTACGAATTTATGAATTTATTAATTTACAAATGTACGAATGTAGGAATTTACGAATTTACGAATTGCAATCATAACGAATGATCCGAAAAACAAACCCCCCCCAAAAACGAATGAAACAAAAATGAAAACGAACACAATTTTTGACAGTGCACGTGTCTACCTGTCACACAGACCTCCCGCTGGCAGCGCCAGAATGGCGTCCAGAGACAGCGAAAACAGGCCACACCCACCTTTTTATTTCCTCTCCCAGCAGGCTGTTCTGTGCGCATAGCATTCTGTTACCTGTGGTCCGGATTGGTCCTGCTAACAGTGTCACTTCCTCATCCCGGACCACATGTTTCATGATGCCTTGCTCTGGGTCATTCTCACAGGAGGAAAGAACACACATAGAGTCCAGCATGCACTAGAGGGAGCCAAACCCATATAACCATAAAGAAACTGTCCCTTAATCATAAGCACAGTAGCAAACCTTGGCTACATTTGAAATAACTTTCCAGCCTCTGGGAACCCCATCTCATAACTGCTACAGTATATCTAAAGTTAACTATTCATTAGCACCGCAATTTGCATTTTGGGGAATTTTTGAGTCACATGTCCATTTTACACAGGTGCAGGCAACCCAAAAACGCATTTGTAACACAGCAAAATCGTGGTAAAAACATGTTTTTACCGTGATTTTGCTACAGAGCAGTGTGAAAGGGCCCTCATATATACCCAGTAAAGTGACTGGCCTCAGGTGATACACAGAGATGAAACAAATCCTCCTACACACGTTTAAATGTCTCTGCCAAAAGGAAACCTTTTGGATCGATACCCTGATTACCCTGACACCTGGTGGCCCCAATGAGGAATTGGAGATTGGTACCCTCCTTTGACATGCCTTTTTGTGGCACAGGTCCAAATGCTTTCAGTCTATATAAATGGGTACATACAGACACAACCATGTCCCAATAGGCCTTACTAATATACAGTTATGTCCTTAGAAACTCATTGTCATGTTTTTTTTTCTTTGCACTTATACAGTATCTCACAAAAGTGAGTACACCCCTCACATTTCTGTAAATATTTTATTATATCTTTTCATGTGCCAACACTGAAGAAATGACACTTTGCTACAATGTAAAGTAGTGAGTGTACAGCTTGTATAACAGTGTAAATTTGCTGTCCTGTCAAAATAACTCAACACACAGCCATTATTGTCTAAACTGCTGGCAACAAAAGTGAGTACACCCCTAAGTGAAAATGTCCAAATTGGGCCAAAGTGTCAATATTTTGTGTGGCCACCATTATTTTCCAGCACTGCCTTAACCCTCTTGGACATGGAGTTCACCAGAGCTTTACAGGTTGCCACTGGAGTCCTCTTCCACTCCTCCATGACGACATCACAGAGCTGGTGGATGTTAGAGACCTTGCGCTCCTCCTCCATTTGAGGAGGCCCCACAGATGCTCAATAGGGTTTAGGTCTGGGGACATGCTTGGCCAGTCCATCACCTTTACCCTCAGCTTCTTTAGCAAGGCAGTGGTCATCTTGGAATCTTGCATCATGTTGGAATACTGCCCTGCCGCCCAGTCTCCAAAGGGAGGGGATCATGCTCTGCTTCAGTATGTTACAGTACATGTTGGCATTCATGGTTCCCTCAATGAACTGTAGCTCCCCAGTGCCGGCAGCACTCATGCAGCCCCAGACCATGACACTCCCACCACCATGCTTGAAATCCTGCAGCGCCCGCAAGGTCCTCCTCCTCAAGAAGGCACATGTACAGGCCCGTCTGAAGTTTGCCAATGAACATCTAAATAATTCAGAGAAGGTTTGGGAGAAAGTGCTGTGGTCAGATGAGACCAAAATTGAGCTCTTTGGCATTACCTCGACTCGTCGTGTTTGGAGGAAGAAAAATGCTGACTATGACCCTAAGAACACCATCCCTACAGTCAAGCATGGAGGTGGAAACATTATGCTTTGGGGATGTTTCTCTACTAAAGGTACAGGCTGACATTGCCACATTGAGGGGCCAATGGACGGGGCCATTTATTGTAAAATCTTGCATGAGAACCCTCTTCCCTCAGCCAGAACACTGAAGATGGGTTGTGGATGGGTCTTCCAGCCTGACAATGACCCAAAACATACTGCCAAGGCAACAAAGGAGATGCTCAAGAAGAAGCAAATTAAGGTCATGGAGTGGGCTAACCAGTCTCCAGACCTTAATCCTGTAGAGAATTTATGGGAGCTAAAATTTGAGTTGCCAAGCAACCTTAAGGATTTAAAGAAGATCTGTAAAGAAGAGTGGACCAAAAGCCCTCTTGAGATGTGTGCAAATCCGGTCACCAACTACAAGAAACGTCTTACCTCTGTACTTGCTAACAAGGGTTTCTCCACCAAGTACTAAGTCATGTTTTGCTTGGGGATAAAATACTTATTTTACTCACTGAACTGCAACTCAATTTATAACATATGTATCATGTGATTTTTCTGGATTTTTGATTGATATTCTGTCTCTATCATTTAAAATACACCTATGATAAAACTTATATACCCTTAATTTCTTTGTAAGTGGGCAAACGTCCACTATGATTGCTTTTACTTTGCAGGGAACCTCCAGCTGAAAGCAAAGATATCTGGATGATGCCTGTAGCTGCACCCATCATTCAGACATCTCCACCCAAAGTCCCCAATGTAATATGACTTAGATCCGGGGAAGGTGGTTAACCACTTGCCGACCGCCGCACACAGATATACGTCGGCAGAACGGCACAGGCAGGAAAATGGGTGTACCTGTACGTCCCTTTGAATTTGAGGCCTATCGGGCGCGAGCGCGCCACGGGTCCCGCAGACTCAATATTTGCCGGCGGCCCGCAATTGCGGTGAGAAGAGGCAGAACGGAGAGAGGCCTATGTAAACAAGGCATTTCCCTGTTCTGCCTAGCAACATGACAGAGATCTACTGCTCCCTGTGATCGGGAGCAGTGATCGCTGTCATGTCAGTGGTATCCCATCCCCCCCACAGTTACAATTACTCCCTAGGACACACTTAACCCCATGATCGCCCCCCTAGTGTTAAACCCCTTCCCTGCCAGTGTCATTTAAACAGTAATCAGTGGCTATTTTTAGCTCTGATCGCTGTATAAATGACAATGGTCCCAAAATAGTGCCAAAATTTTCCGATGTGTCCGCCATAATGTCGCAGTCCCTATAAAAATCGCAGATCGCCGCCATTACTAGTAAAAAAAAAAAAAGAATAATAAAAATGACATAAATCTATCCCCTATTTTGTAGACGCTATAACTTTTACGCAAACCAATTGATATACACTTATTGCGTTTTATTTTACCAAAAATATGTAGAAGAATTCATATCGGCCTAAACTAAGGAAGGAATTTGTTTTTTTATATATTTTTAAATTTTTTTATTTATTATAGAAAAAAGTAAAAAAAGATTGCTTTTTTTTTCAAAATTGCCTATTTTTGTTTATTACTCAAAAAATAAAAACCGCAGAGGTGATCAAATACCACCAAAAGAAAGCTCTATTTGTGGCAAAAAAAAGGACGTCAATTTTGTTTGGGTACCACGTCGCACGACCGCGCAATTGTCAGCTAAAACGACGCAGTGCCGAATCGCAAAAAAATGCTCTGGTCAGGAAGGGGCGTAAAATCTTTCGGGGCTGAAGTGGTTAAAGGGATGCATTTTTTTTTTATCTTTTCTAACGCTAAGGGTGCCGATAATTAAATTCCTATTCATTTAAATTCATGATATTAATTAATTAGAACGTTGAATATAATACAATTATATATAAAAATATAAATATTTTTTTAAAAACTGTCATTTTCGGTTTCGGCCAAGTGCATCTTGAATTTTCGGTTTTGGCACCAAAATTTCCGTCCGGTGCACCTCTACTTGCAGTATAAACATTGAGCATTATTTCTCCAGTTTACCTCTTATCCCCCCCATTCCTGATACATCCAATAACAGACACAGCATTCCAGTATGAGCTTAACTACTTACACAAGACGGATACCTCCACCGAGTTTGATTGTGTTTCACCAATTTTGTTTTTTGCCCGACAGAAATATTTTCCTGGATCAGTGACTTCCAATTGGCTGGCACTTCCTTTTTTGGAGTTTTGCCGTTGATTATCTTTGAACCACGTGATGCCATAATCTGGCGGATTGCTGCTTTCAACAGAACAAGTCAAGGTCGTTGACTTCCTTCTTATTATTTCTATGGTGGCGTTAGAATAAATCTGAACATTTTTGGGGGCATCTGGAATGGCAGTGAAAGTCATAATTATTTTATAGGCATTAAAAAAAAAAAAGAGGATCAACAACAAATGACAAAGAACATTTAAATACACGACTAGTATTGTACCAGCTTTGTCAGTTATGGATAGAATAGGAAAGGGTTTGAACCCCTGTCAGGTTTTTATGCAATCCAAGGCTCATTTCCTGTCCTGTTAACAATGTTTTACCAGACAGGAAAGTGAGGGAAACTCTCCAATGGAAGGGAGTGGGATAATGCTAGAACTCCAATTATATTTTTATTTCTATTATAATCAGTATAAGGGCTCATGCAGACAGGCCGAAAATATTCTGTGTTCAGATCTGTAATGCATACTTTTTTTTTTTTTAGATCTGACCACAGCTGTATGTTATGCTATGGGCCCATGGACACCTCTGTAATCTGGAGCTGGGTTTAAAAATGAGAATAAAATTAAAAAAAAAAATCTGCATCCAGGGTCTTGCATATGAACTATATTTAAAACTGTACACTTGTAAATGTTTGGACTAACATTTACATGTGTACAGAGTTTAGTGTCAATATTGACCCAGAATGACCGCCTGCCTCCTAGCAACCTAATTTTCTAGATGGCAGGAGCCACCTGCATCATAGCAGCCCACGTCTCTAGATGGCAGAATCCATCTGCATCCTAGCAGCCCAAGTCTCTAGATGGCAGGAGCCACCTGCATCCTAGCAACCTAAGTCTCTAGATAGCAGGAGCCGCCTGAATCCTAGCAACCTATGTCTCTAGATGGCAGGAGCCGCCTGCATCCTAGCAGCCCAAGTCTCTAGATGGCATGAGTCGTCTGCATCCTAGACGCTCAAGTCTCTAGAAGGCAGGAGCCGCCTGCATCCTAGCAACTTAAGTCTCTAGATGGCATGAGTCGTCTGCATCCTAGCAACCTAAGTCTCTAGATAGCAGGAGCCGCCTGAATCCTAGCAACCTATGTCTCTAGATGGTAGGAGCTGCCTGCATCCTAACAGCCTAAGTCTCTAGATGGCAGAAGCCGCTTGCGTCCTAGCAACCAAGGACACTAGGTGGCAAATAGGTTACATTTACGCTGAGTGTAACAAAAGCACAAACATTACATGTGTACAGTGTGAGGACAAGATTTTACGTAATGCAAATCTGCATGCGCCCTTATAATCAGTATACTGGCCGGTTGATTTATCAGCTTTTATAGGCACCACGTCAGCCCTAGAGATATTCAAATTCTACTGCTGCTCCTTATTTAGCTGTTGCTTCTGGGATCCTGATGCAGACACATACATACACTATATTGTCAAAAATATTGGGACGCTTGCCTTTACACGCACATGAACTGTAAAGGCATCCCAGTCTTAGTCCGTAGAGTTCAATATTGAGTTGGCTCACATTTTTATAGCTATAACAACTTCAACTCTTCTGGGAAGGCTGCCCACAAGGTTTAGGAGGTTGTCTATGGGAATGTTTGACCATTCTTCCAGAAGCGCATTTGTGAGGTCAGGCACTGATGTTGGGTGAGAAGGCCTGGCTTACAGTCTCAGCTCGAATTCATTCCAATGGTGTTCTATAAGTTTGAGG
Organism: Lithobates septentrionalis; assembly: GCA_037952835.1. NCBI lineage: Eukaryota > Metazoa > Chordata > Amphibia > Anura > Ranidae > Lithobates > Lithobates septentrionalis. The sequence goes on along the minus strand of JBBDGP010003028.1, from coordinate 129,920 downwards.
TCAGGACTCTGTGCGGGCCAGTCAAGTTCCTCCACCCCAAACTCGCTCATCCATATCCACTGTATCTCCGCTTATCGGCATGTTCCTTCTACAGCACAACTGACTGGCTGCTTATTCTACTTCTCCCTCCCACAGTCTACGCTCTGCTATACAGGGGTTGAAAGAGTCCAACATTGTTTGAATAAAAATGGAAAAAAATTGATTTAATGATGTATTAATTACTTCAGAGGCATTCATTTGTGTCTGGGATTCAGCCTTAAAGTGATATTAAAGGGATTGTAAAGTCAGAAGTTTTTTTTTGTTATCCTAATGCATTCTATGCTTTAAGATAAAAATCCTTCTGTGTGCAGCAGCCCCCCCTCAGACCCCCCTAATACTTGCCTGAGCCCCATCTCTATCCAGCGATGTTGCAGGAGAGTCTCGGCTGCCTGAGACTTTCCCTCCTGATTGGCTGAGATGGCAGAGCGGCGCCATTGGCTCCCGCTGCTGTCAATTAAATTCAGTGAGCCAATCAGGAGAGAGGCGGGGCGGGGCCCTGAACATAGGGAGCTGTGGCTCGGCTCGGATGCCCCCATAGCAAGCTGCTTGCTGGGGGGCACTTAACAGGAGGGAGGGGCGAGGAGCGCCGGCAATGGGCTCTGAGAAGAGGAGGATCGAAGATGCCCCATGCAAAACCATTACACAGAGCAGGTAAGTATAACATGTTTGTTATTTTAAACTAAAAAAAAAATTTACAATCACTTTACCTGCTTGCCAACCGCCGGCTGTTAATTGACGGCCAGGCGGTGCGGCCCTCGTTGCGAGAGGGCGTCATATGACGCCCTCGCCTTCCCGGGCCACCAGGGGGCGAGGCACCCTGTCACTGGTGCCTCGATGTGCGTGCCCGGCGGCCGCGATGTCCGCCGGGCACCGGCGATTGCCCGGTAACAAAGCAGGACCATGGATCTGTGTGTGTAAACACACAGATCCAGGTCCTGCCAGAGGAGAGAAGACCGATGGTATGTTCCCAGTACAGAGGAACACCGATCGGTCTCCTCCCCTTGTGAATCCCCTCCCCCTACAGTTAGAATCACTCCCTAGGAACATAAACATTAAACATAGGAACATTAACCCCTCGATCACCCCCTAGTGTTAACCCCTTCCCTGCCAGTCACATTTATACAGTAATCAATGCATTTTTATAGCACTGATCGCTGTATAAAGGCGAATGGTCCCAAAAATGTGTCAAAAGTGTCTGTCCGCCGCATTATGGCAGTCATGATAAAAATCGCAGATCAGGATAATAATTATAATAATAAAAATGCTATAAATCTATCCCCTATTTTGTAGACGCTATAACTTTTGCGCAAACCAATCAATATACGCTTATTGCAATTTTTTTTTTTTACCAAAAATATGTAGAAGAATACATATCGGCCTAAACTGAGGAAAAAAATTTGTTTAAAAGAAAAAAAATTGGATATTTATTATAGCAAAAAGTAAAAAAATATTGTGTTTTTTTTCAAACTTGTCGCTCTTCTTTTGTTTATAGCTCAAAAAATAAAAACCGCAGAGGTGATCAAATACCACCAAAAGAAAGCTCTATTTGTGGGGGGAAAAAATGATAACAATTTCATCTGGGTACAGTGTTGCATGACCGCGCACTTGTCATTCAAAGTGTTACAGCGCTGAAAACTGAAAAATGGCTTGGGCAGGAAGGGGGTGAAAATGCCCGGTATTGAGGTGGTTAAAGGCTTTTTTTTTTAATAACAAACATGTTATACTTACCTGCTCTGTGTATTGGTTTTGCACAGGGCACCTTCAATCCTCCTCTTCTCAGTGCCCCTTGCTGGCGCTCCTCGCCCCTCCCTCCTGCCAAGTTCCCCCCCAGCAAGCAGCTTGCTATGGGGGTCATCCGAGCTGAGCCACAGCTTCCTGCGTTCATTCAGACATGGAGCCCGGCCCCACCCCCTCTCTCTCTCTCTCTCCCCTGATTGGCTCACTGAATTTGATTGACAGCAGGGGAAGCCAATGACGCTGCGCTGCCGTCTCAGCCAATCAGGAGGGAAAGTCTCGGGCAGCCGAGACTCTCCTGCAACATCGTTGGATAGAGATGGTGCTCAGCAGGTAAGCAGCTTGCAATAGGGCCACCCAAGGAGGCTCATTCCCGAGCAGCAGCTCTCCGTGTCCAATCACACACTGGACCGTGGCTTGACCCCACCCTCTCTCTCTCCTCATTGACTCACTGGCTGTGATTGACAGCAGTGCAAACCAATGGTTCCCACTGCTGTCTTAGCCAACGAGGAGGGGGAGTCCCCGATGCACAGAGAAGGTTTTTTTTACCTTTAATGCATGAAGGTAGAGAACATTTAGCCTTTAGAACCACTATAAGAAAGAACATTCTGGTTTATCTATTCCTTTTTTTATTGTCAGTCTTTTATTTTAATTTTTTTTATTTATTTCAGTTACTTATATAGCACCGTCAATTTACGCAGTGCTTTACATATATATTGTACATTCACATCAGCCCCTACCCTCCAGGAGCTTACACTCTAAGGTCCCTAACTCGCATTCATACATACTAGGGACAATTTACACAGGATCCAATTAACCTACCAGCATGTCTTTGGAGTGTGGAAGGAAACCCGAGAACCCAGAGAAAACCCACACAGGCACAGGGAGAACGTGCAAACTCCAGGCAGGTGGTGTCGTGGTTGGGATTTGAACCAGCTTACTGCCAGGCAAAAGTGCTACCCACTACACCACTGTGCCACCCATGAAATTTTATGGAAAAATATGGTGGAAATATTCTAAATAGGTACCATTAGCATGTTGGCCCGGACTTATCATTACCGTGTCTCAGTCATTACAACATGAAGATGGACTTACACATGACATTGAGTTGAACTGTTTTGTTATCAGCTTCTCCGTCATCTCGATTGAGAACACATGTGATGTTCTTCTTGTGGTCTCTCCACGATGGTTTGAACTGCAAGCTGGTCGTGGTGCTCACTTCATAAGTGTCTTTTCTGAAATTTGTTGTGTCGATACCATTTACATCTTCAATCCAATTGAAACTAATGTTGTAAGGACAGTAATAACTTATTGAACAAGATAAAGTAACATTTTCCGACTCTCTTATTTCCGGTAGAGGGTTCATTTTTAAGGTTGACCCAATATCTGAGAAAAATAAAAAGATTAAGTAGAATTATACTAGATGCAAAGGTTACATAAAATAAACGACCCAATGGCATCCTCTGGCATTGACTTGGCAGTCTTCTAAAGAGGAACTGCAGTCTGCTCACATCTTTTTGTAATAAAAACATCTTTGGCATTCTGAAGCTTCCCTCCAACCACTTTGCATGTTATTTTATATAGCTCCCAACTGTCCCTGATTTCGAGGGACTGTCCCTGATTTGGAGCAATGTCCCTCTGTCCCTCATTCCTCCTCATTTGTCCCTCGTTTTGGTCTGATTTCTATAGTTGTATATAAAATGCACTTTTTATCTTTCAAAAAGTGTTTCCCAGCGCTAAACCTTTCATCTGATTTCTAAATTGCTGCATTTGTAAATTCCAAAAGCCAATATAAAGGAATAGTAGTGGTAAAAAAAGCACTTGTGGGTTTGACCAATCTTGTTTTTTTGTACAGTTCTCCTTTAAGGGGGCGTGGCAAGGGGTGTGTCCTATGCCTGCATCCTTTTGCTGATAGGTGTCCCTCATTCCCATCTCAAAAAGTTGGGAGGTATGGCCAAATATGCTGCAGAAATCTCCCTCTACTGAGTCTGGCTGCAACCATTTTACCTGTGGGCAGCTGAAGCGGCTGCCTGTTCACTTCCTGGATTTACACAGACACACAGAGGCACACCTCCAGCTCTGCAGCTCTCTTTGGCCCTCTTATGACTCATCCCTCCTCCCTTCCTGGCAAATGATGTGACTAATCACAGTAGAAGCAGCGCCCATGCGCCCCCCTAGGCGGCAGTGCAGAATTCCATATATATAGCAGAATGACGGCCAGGCGGTGGTTCCGTTATCTTGACTGGATGTCAGGTGACGTCTTTCAGGATAACAGCCGGCGCGCTCCCGTGGGGGGGGGGCGCGCAGCACAACGAACAGTGGTACGGCGTGTCAGTCTGACACATCACAACACCGATCTCTGTAAAGAGCCTCAGACGGAGGCTCTCTACCACGTGATCAGCTGTGTCCAATCATGGTCTGGATCACAGTGTAAATAGGAAATGCCGTGTGTCGGCTTTTCCTCGGTCGCTTCTGACAGACATGAGTAGAGGAGAGCCGATCAGCTGCTCTCCTGACAGGAGGGGTCTGCACTGATTAATTATCAGTGCAGCCCCCCCCCCCGCGCGGATGCCCACACTGGACCACCAGGAATGCCACCCTGGACCACCAGGGATGACAGTCAGTGCTCAGACAGATCCCAATCAGTGCCCAAACAGATGCCAATCAGTGCCCATCAGCAATGCCTGCCAATGCCATCAGTGATGCCTATCAGTGCCACCCATCAGTGTCCATTAGTGCCACCTATCAGTGCCCATCAGTGCCGCCTATCAGTGCCACCCATAAGTACCCATCAGTGCAGCCTTTCGGTGCCCATCAGTGTCGCCTATCAGTGCCCATCAGTGCCACCTATGAGTGCCCATCAGTGCCGCCTATCAATGCCCATTAGTGCTGCATATCAGTGCCCATCAGTGCCGTCTATCAGTGCCCATCATTGCTGCCTATCAGTGCCACCTATCAATACCCATCAGTGCTGCATATCAGTGCCCATCAGTGCCGCCTATCAGTGCCCATCATTGCTGCCTATCAGTGCCCATCAATGCCACCTCATTGGTGCCACCTCATCAGTGCCCATCGGTGCCGCCTTATCAGTGCCCATCAGTGAAGGAGAAAACTTATTAACAAAATTTTATAACAGAAACAAAGAAAAACTTTTTTTTCTTTTCAAGATTTTCTGTATTTTTTATTTGTTTAGTGCCCGGTATTGATGGGGTTAGGGACAATAACAGGATTCAAACTGCTTTAAGCTACTTGTTTTACATGTTGTTCTTATTCACTTTTTATAACCATCTCATGTTGTATTGTTCTTCTTCCCTGTAAAACTCAATACAATTCTTGGAAAAGAAAGAAAAGCAGTTGTGGATATCTTATATTAGCGTGATTAAACTTTTCTGTCTTCTTTCTAAGGGCCAGTTCACACCAGATGCAGTTTTGTGCGCTTTTTTTCTGCACAAAATGCATGCACAGCGTTTTCCATGTATTCCAATGGCTCAAGTTCACACCATGCAGTCAGTTTCCGGTCAGTTTCTGCACCAGAAACTGACCGGACACTGACTGCATGGTGTGAACTGGAGCCATTGGAATACATGGAAAACACTGTGCATGCATTTTTAGTGCAGAAAAAAAAAGCGCATGGAACTGCATCTGGTGTGAACTGTCCCGTCTAAAAAAAGGAGATGCTCAAACAGCATCATGTGCAAGAGGCCTAACAGATTAAAGTGTTACAAAGGCCCCATTCACACTTGTGCGACTTGTCCTGCCACTTGGGACTGCATAGTCGCATGACAAGTCGTACCCCATGATTTCCAATAAGTACCGTTCATATCTGTGCGACTTCAAAGTAGTCCCTGCACTACTTTGGTCTGACTTTGATGCAACTTGAGGTCCATAGACCTCAAGATTACACAGGCATTGCTTCAAGTCACGTCAAAGTAGCGTCCAAGTTGCACGACTTTCAAGTCGCACAAGTGCGAAGAGGGGCCTAAACCCACAGCATGCAGAACACACGTGCAAAGCCAAGTTGTACAAACAACCAGAACCAACTTAGACAAGAGCTATTAATAAGCTACAATATGTTGCATTTTTCTTTTTTGGGTTTGGATGCTTTAAAGCGGAAGTAAACCCAATCCAAAAAAATTTCATTTCCGGCACATGCCAGAAATGTAACACTCCCATTGGTTGTGCTCTCAACCAAGCTGTGAAACCATCCAATGGCCGGTGTCATAACTGATCACATGTGCAGCGTCATGGCAGTTGTAGATTAAACAGAGGCCAAGATGGCAGCTTCCTTGGCTGAAAACGATAGGGGGGGTTTACTTACACTTTAGGAAGGCCCTCCAGAAATTTTTTTCCCCAATTACAGCCGGCATAAACCATGCAAATTACTTACCAGATACTGCAATGGTTAACGGTTCTTTTGACATCCACTTAGAATTTTTCTGAGTACCCAGCAGCCTCAGCTTGTAAGTGCCTTCATCCTCTTTCTGAATATTTCTTATTACTATGGTGCAGTCCGTTTCTGACTTCCCAACATACTGCACTCGTCCAGCAAACAAAGGGTCCACATCCTTCTCATCCTTGCTGTTGTACACAATTGTCCCATGAAAATCCTTGTTCTTGTCATCATACTTTGCGTTATAGTACCATATATATTTGTCATAGGTGTTTTTTGGTGTGTACTCGCATGGTAGCACCGTGCAGGAACCTTTCCAGACCTCAACTTTATCCAGGTATTCCACATATTGATCTTTAACTGGTTTATTGAAACAACCTGCAACAAACACAGATATCATGAGTTTTGTTAAAATCGTTCTTCCGACTCCTCTACTCTGCAGATTTTTTTTATTCTACATCTTTGTTTTTCGCCCCTTGAGTGGACTGTCAGTTCTTATTTTAAAGGACAACTGTAGCTTTGGTACATGTTTGTGTGTAGCCACCTGGTTTAATACGTATCCCTCTCCTGGTGCTTGCCCAGAGCAGCACATTCTTTCTAATGAAATCATCTCCACCACCAGTTCTTCATCTTGCATAAGCTTGTCCACAGTCTCATTCATTTCCCTGGAGAGTGCTGAACTTCACAGAATCTCTGGAGGCCACCATGAGTACAGCTCCCTGTAGGAATGAAGGGATCTGTGACAATCAAGTGCAGGATGGAGATGATCTACTGCAGGCTTTCTCAACCTTTTAACCTCTAGAGGAACCCCAAAAATAATTTTCATGCCTTCGAGGAACCCTTACTAAAACCAAATCAGCAGGGCTCAACAGGAACAATGCTCCTTATATGAGTGGTCAATAGGAAGAATGTCCTCCTTAAAGTGGTGTTCAGAATGCCCCCCTTATAGACAGCTAAAAAGATATTTGGTGTCATCCTGCTGGCTTTGCTAAGTGGTGCTGAACCTTGAACTCTGTAGGCATCATCAAATAGGTGGTCCATCAGCAGGGCTGGACTGGGACAAAAATTTGGCCCTGGACTTCCTCATGACTGGCCCACTTTAATTTTGAGTGTCCCCAGCAGTGTCCCCCTTACATCAGAGTGTCCCAATCAGCTGCTCCCTTCACAGAGAGTCACAATCAGCAGCCCACTTCACATCAGAGTCCCCATCAGAGAGTCCCCACTAGCAGCTCTCTTCACATCAGAGTCCCCACCAGCAGCCCACTTCACATCAGAGTCCCCACCAGCAGCCCACTGCACATCAGAGTTCCCACCAGCAGCCCACTTCACATCAGTGTGTCCCCATCAGAAGCCCTTCATATCAGAGAGCCCCCATCAGAAGCCCCCTTCACATCAGAGTGTCCTCCCCCTCCCACATGTACTCACAGTTTTAAGGCAGCTTCTCGTTCCTCTCTCCAGTCATGTGATAACAAGTGATAAGGGGAGAGAGGAAGGAGAGTCTACCATTGGTCTATCTCCCCCTGCAGGCTGGAGGGAGCATAACGCCTAATGCTCTCTCCAGCATATGATGGAAGCAGCTCCTCTTGACAGGAGTGAAATTGCGATCACTCACTGTCAGTGAGGAGCGGCTCCAGGACCGCACCTGACTGGCCCACTGAGCCATCGGCCCACCGGGAATCTCCTGGTAGTCCCGATGGCCAGTACATGCCTGTCCATCAGCCACAGCTCAAGGAACCCCTAGCAACTTTTGGAGAAACCCCAAGGTTCCACAGGAACCCTGGTTGAGAATGGCTGATCTAGTGTGAATGCTTTGTAAAGAAAGGCAAAGAATGGTAGGTGCATCCGGGTAAGTAAACCTCACCAATAGAATATAAGAGTAAAGAGTCCAGAAAGTCCATTCACTCGGGCAAGCTGATCCACGAGCAGAAGCAGGCTCTCTATGCACATTGGGAAGAAGAGAAAGGAAAAGTGTCTCTGAGTGCAGAAGGACCAAACAGTTTTATTAAACCCTAATAGGGATGAAATGCAAGACAGGCTTATCTGTAATGCCCCGTACACACGATCAGACTTTCCGACAACAAAACCGTGGAATTTTGTTCGAAGGTTGTTGGCTCCAACTTGTCTTGCATACACATGGTCACACAAATGTTGGGCAAAAATTACGAACGTGGTGACGTACAAGACGTACGGCGAGCCGATAAAAAGGAAGTTCTATAGTCATGTGATATCTCCATTACGAACGCTAGTTTTACAAGACCGAGCGCTTCCAGCTCGTACTTGATTCAGAGCATGCGTGGACTTTTGTACGTCGGACTTGTGTACACACGATCGGAAAGTCCGACGACAAAAATTTGTTGGTGGAAAATTTGAGAACCTGCTAGCAAACATTTGTTGGCGGAAAGTCCGCCAACAAATGTTCGATGGAGCGTACACATGGTCGGACTTTCCGCCAACAAGCTCACATCCAACATTTGTTGTCGGAAAATCCGATCACCTGTACGCGGCATTAGAGTAAGGAATCCAGAAAGTCCATTCACTCGGGCAAGCTGATCCACGAGCAGAAGCAGGCTCTGTATGCACATTGGGAAGAAGAGAAAGGAAAAGTGTCTCTAAGTGCAGAAGGACCAAACAGTTTTATTAAACCCTAATAGGGCCACTTACATGTATGAAATGAAAGACAGTCTTATCTGTTAAATTGCTGGGACATAGATGTTATTATCCACTGGAATAAACGCCAATAGACATGTGCACTGCTGAAAAATTTGTTAGTTTTCGTTTCGTTAAATTCAAAAAATTCAGAATTCGAAAATTCAGAAATTTGAAAATTCGGAAATTTGAAAATCCGGAAATTCGAAAATAAGAAAAAAAATCTGAAAATCCAAAAATTCTAAATAATAACTAATAATAACTTAACTATTACTAAACTATTCAATTATGAGTTTTGGAATTTCCTTTCAAATTTGGCTGGACGAATACAAATTTATCCTAAGTTACGAATTATCCAAAATAACGAATGTCGCTTCTAAAAGAGATGGAACGGAACAAATTAATAATAATAAATAATAATAATATTAAAAAGTAATTTGTTACGTTCCATTCATTTAGATGGCATTCGTTTTTTTCGGATAATTCACAACTTCGGATAAATTCGTATTCGTTACATTTACTAACAGCCAAATTTAAAAGGAAATTCCAAAACCTATAATTTAATAGTTTAGTAATAGTTATTATTAGTAAGTTATTGGTTCAGATTTTCAAATTTTTGGATTTTCGTTCTTAATTTTCAGATTTTTTGTTCTTATTTTCGGATTTTTGTTCTTATTTTCAGATTTTTGTTCTTATTTTCATATTTTTCATTCTTATTTTCGAATTTCCGAACTTCCTGAATTTTCAAATTCCCGAATTCTTTACTTTTCTAATTTGCGAATTCTCGAATTTGGAATTAAAAAATCTGATTAAATGGGTTTTCGTTAATTTGGATATTTCCGAATTAATGAATTTGTCGAAATTTGTTAAAAAAAATAATTTGGAACGAAACGAATTGCACATGTCTAAATGTCAAGGATCCACTGTCAAGCCCTTACAGATGGAAAGGAACCTATTTGTTCCTGTCCGAGATTGTGGTGGAACGCGGTGTATGTAAGATGAAGTCACCAAGCGCCATATATCTGGGCATGCGCGCTCCTTTCTCAAGCAAGAAAAAAAGTCCATGGAAGACATATACAGTATATAATGTACACGCCGCCGGGACCAGCATATATACTCTATATATGGCGCCTATGGTCTTTTTGAAGGGAGCAAAAGGACAAATGTACTCTCTGTAAAGTTGTAAACACTCTGAGGATGAATTACTCCATAGTACCTGCTGTTTATAGAGCCCCCTTTTTTTTTTAAACATTTTTCACAGATTGTTGAAGAGACACTTGCCATTCAGGGCAAGAAAACAGTGTAAAGGGGCCCCTCAGGTCCACGAATACCCACCTAGCCTGCTCTCCCCCACAGCTCTTCCCTCTGTTGCAGAATCTCTGTAGTGATTGGTTAGTAGACTTGAGCACTGTCACATGAATGGAGGTCATCTGCTTCCCTACTTTCGGAAGTACTAGTCATTTCCGCTTGCCGAGACATTTTAAGGAGTGTCACTGAAACTTAAGCAAGGTAAGTATCAGTGGGCCCCTAAGTGTCAGGGGGCCCCTTTACATAGACCCTGTCACTGTCCTAAATGACACTCATGTACTGTAATGAATGGTGTGAGCTGTAAAGCTATGCACAATGTACTTAGACTATCCAGTACATATATACGTTGCAGTTTGCAAGTGGTTTACCGGGATTATGGATGATCAGCCATAACCCCGGTATTTTTTTTTTCTTTTATCAGCTACCAGCTGCCTTTCTCATAAAAGCGGTCGAAGCGGCTGATTAGCTGCTGAAACACTTTCAGAAGCGACGTCCCCTCCAACTGGAGTTTCTCAGGCTTACGCTTCTTACACCTGAAAAATAATCTGACGGTGCGGCTGGCTGGTCACAGAGGCACACAAAGACCAGATGGTCTCTGGTCGCCTCTATGATCTTGGAGGAGCGAGTGTGGAAGCAAACTATTGCACGTGCCTGCTATACCGATCCCACGAGCCGACGTATAGCTACGATGGCTCATGGGATCGTGCCGACCTGCCGCCGTAAAATGACGTCGGCTGGTCGGCAAGCCGTTAAACTGACCTCTTTTGCAGACCGAAGTTCATCCCTTTGATCTCTAAAAGAACAGAACGATACAATGTTTCTTTTTCTATCTCTTTCAGTGCTGAGTAATGTTGTTGATAAACATTGCTGGCTGCTTTTTTTTTTTTTTAAAGCAAAAAATAAAAAAAAAGTTTTTTTGATCTTTTGCTTTTAAAAGGTAAAGGAGAGATTTGGGGTATTTTTGACCCCAGATTTCTCCATAAAGAGGACCTGTCGTCCTTATTTCTATTACAAATGATGTTCACATTCCTTGTAATAGGAAAAAAAGTGATAAAAAAAATTAAAGGCACAGTGTAAAAGTAAAAAATGAAATAAGAAAAAAAAACCCATCCCTCCGTGCTCACGCGCAGAAGCGAAGGCAGACGTAAGTCACGCTCACATGTGTAAACGGTGTTCGCACCGCACATGTGAGGTGTCGCCATGGACGAGAGCAATAGTTAGTGCGAGAGCAATAATTCTAGGGATAGACCTCCTCTGTTACTCTAAACAGGTAACCTGCAAAAAAAAAAAAAAAAGTGTCGCCTATGGAGATTTTTAAGTGCCGTCGTTTGTCGCCATTCCATGAGCGTGCGCAATTTTAAAGCATGAAATGTCTACTCGGCACAACATCATCTTTCATATTTTATTTAAAAAAATAGGGTGTACATAGGATGTTTAAATTCTTTAACATGTATTGTCTCTAAAAACGTTGCGTTTGAAAAACCGCTGCGCAATTACCGTGTGACAGAAAAAATTGCAATGATCGCCATTTTATTCCCTAGGGTCTCTTGTAAAAAAAAAATGTTTAATATTTGGGGGTTATAGGTAGTTTTCTAGCAAAAAATACTGATTTAAACTTGTAAACAAAAAGTGCCAGAAAAGGCCTGGTCTTCAAGTGTCTATATAAATCATAAATAAATATAAGAAGGAACGAGGTTTGCAATAAATAGGACCTCTCTCCACTTGCATTTGATTATTTACCTTATTTGCTTTGCTTTCGCTTACCTTTAAGAAATAACATTAGGAGCCCACAAGTCCATATAACTTTGACCTTCATATTCGTCATAAACCTGTAAGAAAAATTCAGATATCAAATGTATGTTAACTTGCCCGAAGTAAGAACTGCTTGTGTTGCCCTCAGTCACCTGTTGGATTAAAGTCCCGTTAGAGCTGCACAATTCTGAATAAAATGAGAATCACTATTTTTTTTTCTTCGCATAAAGATAACAATTCTCGGTGTAACATCATCTTTCACATTATGCCAAAAAATTGGGCTAACTTTACCGGTTTTTTTTTTTTATTCATTAACCACTTCGTGCCCAGGCCAATTCTGACATTTCTCTCCTACATGTAAAATTCATAATTTTTTTGCTAGAAAATTACGTTTTTTTTAGCAAAGACCCTAGAGAATACAATGGCGGTTGTTGCAACTTTTTATCTTGCACGGTATTTGTGCAGCAATTTTTTGAACGCGTTTTTTTTTGGAAAAACTAAACAGTTTCATGCTTTAAAAAAAAAACAAAACATTAAAGTTAACCCAATTTTTTTGCATAATGTGAAAGATGAAGTTACGCCGAGTAAATAGATACCTAACATGTAGGGAATCGCCGGCTGAAAAAGCCGATATCTGAATGATGTCTGTAGCTGCAGGCATCATTCAGTTATAACCCCGGGAAAGTCAAGGACGTCCCTGGACGCCCTCCTGGCGCGAAGTGGTTAAAGCATATTTTTTTCCCACAAAATTGCGTTTGAGAAACCACTGTGCAAATACAGTGTGACATAAAATATTGTAACGATCGCCATTTTATTCTCTGGGGTCTCTGCTAAGAAAAAAATATATATATAATGTTTGGGGGTTCTATGTCATTTTCTAGCAAAAAATACAGATTTTTAACTTGCAGGCAACAAGTGTCAGAAATAGCACTATAGATACAGTAACTGAGGTGCCCATAATGTGGTCACAAAACAATCACTGAGAAAAAAGATCCGGAAACCCCCAGGAGTGAACTAACAGAGGGGTGAGTGACTTGTTTTTCCATTGTACCTTAACTGTACGTACATTGCATTAACACTGGATGGACTAGAAACTTGGTATATAGAGTGGTACCCCTGTCAATACAATTATTAAACTGCTAGAGGGGTTAAAGCCTGTAAAAAGCGGTACCCAGGTTTTATGGCTGATCGGACTGTGTATGTGGAGGTGTTGTGCATAACTTGTATAACTGTAAATCTGTGTGAAACAGAAAACGAATGCCCTGTACACATGAGCGGAATGTCCAACGGAAGCTTTTCATCGTCAATTCCGATCGTGTGTAGGCCTCATCGGACTTCTTTTTTTTAGAAAATTCTGACGGACCTAGAAATTAAACATGTTCTAAATTTTTTCGACTGAACCAATTCCTATCGGGAAAACTGATCGTCTGTATGCTGTTCCGACGGTCCAAAAACGACACATGCTGTGAAGCAAGTAGGAACTTGCTTTTTCTAGTCCCGTTGTAAGTGTTGTACGTCACCGCGTTCTGGACGGTCGGACTTTGGTCGGACTTTGGGTAAACAGTGTGTAGGCAAGACCACTTGAATGGAATTCTGTCGGAGTTCCGTCTGAGAAACCTTCGGAGTTAAAAAACTGGTTGTGTGTACACGGCATAAGGCAACCCAGATGAAGCAATGAGGAATATGGATGAATAGCGGAGGCAAAGACTAATTTGAGAGGCCTGGCGATAGGAGGTGATGGGAGAGAAGAGATGGTGAGACCTCCCTTCACCCCCGTATCTGTGCACACAGCTTACCCTTGTACCCGTGTCTAAACAAGAAAAAGTATCAGAAATTAACATCTTAGAACCATAAGATGAATACACTCATGAATTAATGCACACCCGCTAAGAACACCCAGTATTAACCATTCTGAAAACTGGAACACAGACTAGGTCACATAGCAACACAGTAAGTAAGCAGTCACTCACCCCCGAAGCCACTGGGCCTGTTTGTAGCCAGCAGAACTGAAGGGGAAAGCTGACTCCTCCAAAAACTATTTTACTGTATTGGTATCTAAACTTTAACAAAGAACAGGATGAGGGGGAAACCCGTAAAGGGAACAAGTATAATTCCACCCAGAATGAGTCCTGGCTCCATAAAAAAATATACGACACAGGAAGGGGGGACAGAGAGCCCAGGGAAACAGACAGGGAGCTCAAAAAAAAGGACAGAGAAAACAACCCAAGGACCCAGATCCAACAGACATAGCAGCAAACATTGGGGAGGACAGAGAGGAAGAGCTGGCAATTGAACCTAGACAAAAAAAAAACAGCTGCCAACCAAAGGAGAGATGGCGGAGATGTTTGCAAAATTAGAATCATCTATTAAAGGGGAAATGGCCACCTTACATGAGGATTTAAACCATATCTTAAGAAGGGTAGAAAGTACAGAGACACAATATATCGGCTGGAAGACCAGGAAAACCGGAATCGAAGAAAAAACCTTAGAATAAAGGGGAGTCTCAGATATGCAAGGAGAAGATTTGAAAGTAAAAATGGATAAAATATTTGGGCATATGCTGGGGCTGACAGAGACTGAAATAAGAAAGTTTGAAAGGGTTCACCGGGTAAGAAAGCCAGCTACACTATCAGCGGAAATACCGAGAGATATAATAGCAAGATTTCACTGTTTCCAGGATAAGGAACAGATCTGGCAGAGCCTAAAAAATAATCATGCGATTAAATATGAAGAGACCATCCTGAAGATGTTTCTTGACCTTTCACCCAAGACTTTGGCCCGAAGAAGAACATTGAAACCCTTACTGGAGCATTTGAAACGTAATAATACACAGTATTCCTGGGGCTTTCCAGCATGTCTAATATGGAGAAGAGAGAGACGGTCAGCAACCCTGAGATACCCAGAACATACGGCTATTTTTTGTGATAGACTGGATATACCACTGGTCGAAATACCAGGCTGGTGGGAAGCACAAAACAGCACTCTGACTATGGAGGAACAGAGATGGCAACCGATTACAAGGAAAAACTGGGCCTTATAAAAGAAGAAGATCTGAGAAACAAAGAACTGGGGCTGAGGGGAGGACGGGGGGGGGGGGGATAAGAGAATGAGTAAAATGTTCGGGGGGAGGGGGCGGGGGATGGGTCATCCTTACTCCTGGGGGGAACCAAAGGGCCAGGAGGAGGTAGAGGGCCTTGGATCCATGGGCCACGGGGAGGCCAATCACCCCAAATGAAGGTGGGGAGGGAGGGGAAAAGGGAGAGGGGGAAAAGGAGGGGGTTTCTCGAAGGGAACTGCTCTGGAAAGGATCAAGATAAGGATAAGGGGAAAGGGGGGTCTCTGCCCACGGTGCTCCTGGAGATGGAGGAGATGCAAGGGAGGGAGAAGGGTAGAGATGTCCCGGAGCACAGTGTGCAGAGATGACCACCCTTAACTCTATGACCTACAATGTACGCGGTTTAAATGCTCCCATAAAAAGAAACAATGTAATAAGAGAGATTAAACACTATAAAGCGGATGTAGTTCTATTGCAAGAGACACATATATCACATGACTCTAATTTAAAAATACTTTCAAGAGATTACCCAGTTTGGTACTATGGGGACTCCCCAATAAAAAGAGCCAAAGGGATTAAATAATAAGGTGATTCTGCGCAGATATTAAAATAGTGCCAAAGTAATGAATTAAAATATTTTAGGAGAGTATTTAAATTATGCCCATATCGTATAGAACCACGTGGTATTTAGGAAAAAATATATAAAGTATATGAAAAATATAAAAAGTATATACAAATATTTAAAAATATTATCTCTCAAATGGGAAATATTCAATCAATAATCTATATGGCAATAATAATGTCCATATGTGAATTCTCAGTGCCTGGCAGGCAATAGTATCAACAATAAACAAATAAATATATATCCAAACATATGGAATTAGATGGATGAAATAAGTATAGTCTGGTCTTGATAAGTTTCACTTTAAAAGTGTATGACAGTGATAAGGGGCAATCTGTAGGAAGTCCAACCAGTATTATAGTGGGTAGAGGATAATAAAGTCCTATGAATATAGGATGAGGTAAGGATGATTGTTCCAAATGTTTCTGCTGCAGCTCCTTTATGTGTCTGGTCTCCCAGAACTCTTACCTCGAGATTAGTGATAGCATGCAATTACCGCCGTCACCACTGGGGGGATCCCTCGGTTTTCCTAAGCAGTGATCATCTCTCCTCTGGATGGCATATCGTGATGCTGTTTCCTTTCTCCTAGCTACGTTCAGTCTCTCTCTCCTGTTAGATGGGATGGCACCTCCGTGAAGAGGAGACAGGGAGAGAGAAAAGGGGGGGGGAGGGGGGCTCCAATAGTGCAGTATGTCAAGTTTATTTTAAAAAATGTATT
Source organism: Lithobates septentrionalis (assembly GCA_037952835.1). Lineage (NCBI taxonomy): Eukaryota > Metazoa > Chordata > Amphibia > Anura > Ranidae > Lithobates > Lithobates septentrionalis. The sequence goes on along the minus strand of JBBDGP010003028.1, from coordinate 113,656 downwards.
TATTAAAAGGCATATACTCTTACACAAAGCAAAATTAAAAAACACAGGGAACAAATTAGGCGTTGTTCCTCGCCTTCTCACGTCACTTCCGGTCACGGCTCTATCCGGCCAATCCCTACGCGTTACGTTGTTTCACAAGACTTCATCTGTCCCCAGATGAAGTTGTGTGAAACAACGTAACGCGTAGGGATTGGCCGGATAGAGCCGTGACCAGAAGTGACGTGAGAAGGCGAGGAACAACGCCTAATTTGTTCCCTGTGTTTTTTAATTTTGCTTTGTGTAACAGTATATGCCTTTTAATAAATACATTTTTTAAAATAAACTTGACATACTGCACTATTGGAGCCACCCCCCCCTTTTCTCTCTCCCTGTCACGGAGGTGCCATCCCATCTAACAGGAGAGAGAGACTGAACGTAGCTAGGAGAGAGGAAACAGCATTACGATATGCCATCCAGAGGAGAGATGATCACTGCTTAGGAAAACCGAGGGATCCCCCCAGTGGTGACGGCGGTAATTGCATGCTATCACTAATCTCGAGGTAAGAGTTCTGGGAGACCAGACACATAAAGGAGCTGCAGCAGAAACATTTGGAACAATCATCCTTACCTCATCCTATATTCATAGGACTTTATTATCCTCTACCCACTATAATACTGGTTGGACTTCCTACAGATTGCCCCTTATCACTGTCATACACTTTTAAAGTAGAGAGGTGATAAGGGCGCTCTGGTGGAGGTGGGTAGCTGGTCAGAGGGATGATAGTGATGAAATGGCACTTCTGGCAGCACTTTGGTTAGAGGAGAAGCAACTCTGAAGATATAAAAAAGGAAAAGAAAGGCGCCTCTAAGTGCAGTATGTCAAATTTAATAAAGTGCACAAAGGGTTAAAAGCACTTACAAGATTGTTGAGTGTTAAAAGACATGATAAAATCAGGAGTCCTCATCTGTGGCCTGTGTCCATCCTCAGCACGGTGGTAGAGAGCAGTGTAGAGCCGTCCAGCAGCTGTAAAGCGTTCTCATGCGTGTTGGAAAGAGGAGGCAGCAGGGAAGCCTGTATTCACTGCGGGACACACAAGGCTGATGGTGTCAGTGTAGAGAAGGGGGTGGTAACGCGTTTCGGAGCATGTGCGGCTCCCTCGTCAGACCTTTTAGAGAAGGGGGTGGTAACGCGTTTTGGAGCATGTGCGGCTCCTTCGTCAGACCTCGGTCTGATGAAGGAGCCGCACATGCTCCGAAACGCGTTACCACCCCCTTCTCTACACTGACACCATCAGCCTTGTGTGTCCCGCAGTGAATACAGGCTTCCCTGCTGCCTCCTCTTTCCAACACGCATGAGAACGCTTTACAGCTGCTGGATGGCTCTACACTGCTCTCTACCACCGTGCTGAGGATGGACACAGGCCACAGATGAGGACTCCTGATTTTATCATGTCTTTTAACACTCAACAATCTTGTAAGTGCTTTTAACCCTTTGTGCACTTTATTAAATTTGACATACTGCACTTAGAGGCGCCTTTCTTTTCCTTTTTTATACACTTTTAAAGTGAAACTTATCAAGACCAGACTATACTTATTTCATCCATCTAATTCCATATGTTTGGATATATATTTATTTGTTTATTGTTGATACTATTGCCTGCCAGGCACTGAGAATTCACATATGGACATTATTATTGCCATATAGATTATTGATTGAATATTTCCCATTTGAGAGATAATATTTTTAAATATTTGTATATACTTTTTATATTTTTCATATACTTTATATATTTTTTCCTAAATACCACGTGGTTCTATACGATATGGACATAATTTAAATACTCTCCTAAAATATTTTAATTCATTACTTTGGCACTATTTTAATATCTGCGCAGAATCACCTTATTATTTATTTCATTTGAAAAGTGGTTTGTGTCACACTAATAGATTTTGCTGCATTTATTTATGCACTTGCACTTTTAAATTGTTTATGAATATTTTGCACTTATCCAGAGTAGCGCGAAGGCACTTTGCTCACTTAGCCAAAGGGATTGCTATAGGATTTGCCAGAGGAGTAAGGTTTGTCCTAGAGGACAGAATTACAGACCCGGAAGGGCGATATCTATTCCTGAAGGGTAAAATTAATGAGGAAGAATACTCTCTGGCAAATATCTATTGCCCCAACAGTAATCCAATAAAATATACAATTAACATCATAAAAAAATTCATGGACTTCAAGAAAGGACATACTATTTTGGGCGGAGATTTTAATGTTCGTATGTCACCAGGGATCGATAGTACGTCAAGTACACAGAGGACTGGGAATGTACTGCGGAAGGCTTTAAAAAAGATTCTATTATAGAATCAGTTGATAGAAGTGTGGCGAATGCCGAGACTATACATTCCACTGTGCACGGGACGTACTCAAGAATAGATTTTTTTCTGGTAGACCATAGACTTCTCGAGACAGTTGTCAAAATCAATATTAAAATCGCTACGTTTTCTGATCATGCACTGGTATTGATGGGTATTAAGAAGGAGGAGAAGCCAAATAGAACATCTCTCTGGAGACTAAATGAAGAGCTATTACAGGATAAAGAGGCAGAAGAGAGGATCAGTCAGGAATTAGAGTGGTACTTTAAAACTAATGACAGGAAAGAAATATCAGAAGCCACATTGTGGGAGGCCCATAAGGCATATGTCAGAGGTATACTGATTCAATTAGGAACAGAAAGAAAAAAGGCGGGAAAAAGGAGAAAGAACACTCTGATAAAAGATATTACCGGAATAGAACAGCAACATGAAAAAACAGGAAATGTAGAGGCTATGGCGACTCTTATTTGTAAAAGAGAGGAACTGAAAGAACTAGTCGAGCAAGATACATGGTTGGCCTATACTAAGATTAAAAAGGAAAGGTATATGTGAGGAAATAAAATTGGAAAACCCCTGGCAAGGATGTTAAAAAAGAAAACAGCAGCAAACTATATAGAAAAAATACAAGATAGTACAGGAAAAATGGTTTATAATACATCAGGGATAGCAAAAAATATTCTAGAATTTTAAGCAAAACTATACGCTATTAATAAGAACGAAACACCTGAGCAAAAAAAATAAAAGAAAGGATCAAATGAGGGGTTTTTTTTAGAAGAGATAGACCTAAACAGAATATCAGAGGGGCAAAAGAATGGCCTCGAAGAACCTGTAACAGAGGAAGAGATAAGGAAAATATTAAGAGAGACTCCCTTGGGTAAGAGCCCAGGCCCGGATGGCATAACAACGTTATACTATAGAAAGTTTAGAGCTATCCTGGTTCCAAAACTGTGCACACACATTAACGGGATAGGAACGAAGTGGGCAATAAGGAAAGAGGCATTAGAGGCAGCCATAACCATAATACCAAAAGAGGAAAAAGATGATTCACTTTGCTCGAATTATAGGCCAATTTCATTGCTGAACGACGACATTAAGTTGTTTGCCAAGGTAATGGCGGGGAGGCTGAAACCATTAATGAGCGAGCTAGTACATACTGACCAGGCAGGGTTTGTACCCGGAAGAGAATGCCGAGACAATGGAATCAGGACATTGTTGGTGGTGCATGAAATAAAGGAGTCTGGGAGCCACGCTCTACTCCTGTCAATTGATGCTGAAAAAGTTTTTGACAGGGTAGACTGGGGGTTCATGGGAGAAGCCCTAGCGCTGATGGGTATAGGTAATAGATGTATGCAATGGATAGGAACGCTTTACAAATACCCCACAGCAAGGGTGAAAGTAAATGGCTCTGTCTCAGGACCCTTTGAAATGCACAATGGCACTAGACAAGGGTGCCCCCTATCCCCCCTACTGTTTGTACTGTCACTCGAACCGTTGTTGGCGAAAATAGGACAGGATGTAAACATTAGGGGGCTTAGGTCAGGAGAAGCGGAACATAGGATGGCCGCATACGCCGACGATATATTGTTTTTCGTGACCTGCCCTAGGACAACTCTGTCCAACTTGATGAAAGAACTGAAACATTGCTGAATGAAATTAAAAAAGACTTAAGCAAGATAGCATCAAGACACGTGTCTTGGTTGGGGAGAATTAATATATTTAAAATGAGTCTTTTGCCAAAGATCAGGTACCAATTTCAGATGCTGCCGATCCCCCTCCCACAAGCATATTTTAAAATATGGAAAACGATACTCCTTAGGTATATCTGGAAGGGGAAAAAGCCAAGAATACGTTTACAAATACTAACTAGAGACAGAAAGCAGGGGGGCCTGGGAGTCGCAGATTTAAAGAACTATCATAAAGCGGCTCTCCTTGCTCGGGGTTTGACTGGGCAAAAAATAATAAAAATAAAAGATGGGTGGAATTGGAAAATACAATTAGCAAGACAGAGTTGGGGAAAATGATTTGGGTGCCTACACACTTGAGGAATATAGGAGAGAAATCACATAAGATGACATTTAAAGCACTAGAGACGTGGGATATAACACACAAAAAAGAAAAATGGAGATATAACTCCCCATGTATTGCACTGAAGGACACTGAGTATTTTCCACTGGGGAAAAGTAACTTGTTTGGAAACTGGATTAAAAAACAGAATGCACAATTAAAAGATGTAACGGTGAGGGGAAGGTTTTGCACATTTCAAGAGTTAAAGAAAAAAATGATTTAATGGTGATAGATGAATGGCGGTATTCCCATCTAAAACACTTTGCCGATTCCCTCCCACAACCAGTGAGGTCAGCAGACAATTTGCTACCGATGGAGAAACTATGCATGGAGGGCGTAAAAAGAAGGGGGATATCGGTAATATATAAAATCCTGATGGAAGGAAATGGGATGGGGAAGCCGCCATACATCAGTAAATGGGAAGAGGAATTAGGGACACAGGTGAATGAGTCGGAGATGAGAAAAATTATGAGTTTGGTTTTTGTAACATCACGGGATAGTAATGTGATAAAAAGTAGTTTTTAAAGTTTAGCACGGTGGTATATAACTCCAGATAAGGCCCATAAGTATCAAACGGGGACTTCGCAGTGTTGCTGGAGGGGGTGCGGAGAACGGGGAACTATGTCGCATATTTGGTGGACTTTCCTCCAAAATGAAACAATTCTGGAGAGAAATAATACAGAAAATAAAAGATATAACAAAAAAGGAAGTCCAAGAAGATCCGTGGGAGTGTTTATTCCACCGGACGAAAACACCAGTCAACCAATATATGAAAACCCTGGTCCCCTCACTCCAGAACGTAGCCAAAAGCCTAATCCCAAAACAGTGGCAAGACTCAGAGAGCCCCACGCTGAGGAGTTGGAGTAACAGAGTAGATGACATAAATAATATGGAGTATTTGAGATTTAGTGGGGAAGAGGGATGAGCTGGATTTGAGGAAAAATGGAAGGATTGGCATATATTTAAGCATACAATGAAGTTTGCAGAAATGCTTGGAGCTTGACCAGATCAGGAGTAGGTACATTAAAAGACGTAAGCGATATAAAACTTGGATCCAGTGCAGGGGAGGGGAAGGGGGGGGGTTAGTAGGGGGGGGAGGGGTTTAGAGGTTTAGAGGTAAATTGTATCTAGCCACAGAGAAGCAGGATTTCGTGTGATGGAAAAAAAATGTTATTAAATTTTATTGAATTTTGTACATGATTCAAAGATTATTAATAATAAAAGATATTGAAAAAAAAAAAGAAAAAGGCTTCATCTTCAAGACCCTTTTCACATTGAGGCGCTTTTCATGCGCTTTTTGCGCTAAAAAAAGCGCCTGAAAAAGCTCACGGAAAACTGCTTCCCATTCATTTCAATAGATGCTTTCACACTGGGGCAGTGCGCCTGGCAGGGCGGTGAAAAAAGTCCTGCAAGCTGCATCTTTTTGAGCATGTTTGGAGCGCTTAACCACTTAAGGACCAGGCCTCTTTTTTAGATGTGTTGTTTACAAGTTAAAAACAGTTTTTTTGCTAGAAAATTACTTAGAACCCCCAAAGATTATACATTTTTTTTTAAGACCCTAGAAAATAAAATGGCGGTCGTTGCAATACTTTCTGTCACACCGTATTTGCGCATCACGTCTTCTTAGCCCCTGGAAGACGTGATGATGTCACGAAATGCGTAGGGCGGAGCCAGACAACGCGCTGACGTCACCCCCAAGCAAATCGCATTCCAGCAGGGCGGGTTTGTCCGAGCTCCGGTGGCCACGGAGCCGGACTTAAGGCTGTTTATTGCATCACGCTTTGTAAGTGTGCATTTTGTTACTTGCTTTTATTTAAATAAATTTATCGGTTTTACACTATGTGAGCTCCTTCTATATTTTATGGTATCCTTGCCATGGGTTCGTTGGTGTGGCTGATGATGAGATGATTTCTGGTGGACATCGTTGGCAGTTCTTACTTCTGGCTTATAAAGATTTCTGCTTGCTGTGATCCTCTGTGGTGGGGGGTCATGGCCATCTGGTAAGGAGCAACCCCTTCCATTTTCTGGTGGTGGACCCTCCCTTGCTGTCACGGATTAACACCAATCATCACTTGGACTTTTGTTGTTTTTTTTTGTTTTTTTTGCTGGTGATTTGGATTCACTAAGATACCTTATTGATGTTTCACCTGATGGGACTTCTTTAGATCACTATCAAATGTTTTGCACATTATCCTTGTTTTATTTATAGTTATTATATAAATATCTTTTCACTGTAGATTTTATATTATGGTACACAGGTATTAGCGCAACCCCTTATTTTCTCCTATGTTTATCCACAATTGATGTTTTTTGTGGGGATTGCAGCTTTTCATATCAATTGATTATTTTGGTTTATAGCGCGGTTTCTCCCAATTTTCTACATTCTTCTAGAAGCGCATTTGTGAGGTCAGGCACTGATGTTGGACGAGAAGGGCTGGCTCGCAGTCTCCGCTCTAATTCATCCCAAAGGTGTTCTATCGGGTTGAGGTTAGGACTCTGTGCAGGCCAGTCAAGTTCCTCCACCCCCAAACTCACTCATCCATGTCTTTTTGGACCTTGCTTTGTGCACTGGTCCAAATCACTTGGTGGAGGGGGGATTGTGGTGTGGGGATATTCACAACCATTTACACATAAATTAAGGCTCCATAGTCATGGAGATATCAACAGACGGATCATTTGGTGGCTGTATTTCGGATACACCCCCTCTATGGTTACACCATATGATCCGTCTGTTGATATTCCCATGACTTTGGAGCCCTAATTTATGTGTAAATGGTTGTGAATATCCAGGTAATCCTTATGACCATCTATGACTTATCTGCTGTGCTGTCTTCAATCGATGAATGCTCGTTTCAATTTGTTTAAACTGTATTTATTTATTTATGTATTGTAATTGTTATAATTGTTGATTGCTCTGCTTTTCAACAAAACTTTGTTTACTTCTAGTGCTTATTGTGCCTGAAATCAATTGTATCTCCTGAAGAAGCCAATATCAAGGCGAAACATGTCGAGATGAAATCAGTCAGCACATGTATTAGTACTGTATTTTCAACACTTACTCCTGTCATGTCTTGTTTTTACTCTTTGAATATTTTTTTCTACTTTTATAATAACAATTTTGTTTTGTTTTGGCATCTTAAAAATCCCATTTACTTTCTCTCATTTTTCAATAGAAATGCAATAGTTTTAGTAAATATAAACTGATAAATACCTTTTATCATCAGCAGTATATAGCAATGATGTGACTTCTATCAGTGTATGGTTAAAGATTGTAGGAGGAGTTTTCATTCTCCTCTGACTGTCCTATAAGGGCCGCAGGACCCCTGACCCTCTGTCTGGACAGTGCCGATTGGCCATGTGCTGATCACATGCACTGTTCCAAGAAAAAAAAAAAAAAACTCTCTAGCACTAAACACCAAACTGAGCATGTGCAGCTTGTCCCCAAGGCTCTGTTCTATCAGGAAATGGATTGGGGACAGTGGAAGAAGGGAAGGATCAGAGAAGACCAAATCAAACAGCCTTTTTACACAATGCAGAGGCTTAACCCCTTAGGTTCCACAGTGAATATAACAAGCATGCTTTACTGCATATACAGACTGATTTTGCTGTTGTGGGTTTAGTTAAGCTTTAATTGTCATTTTCACAACATATAGGGTCTTATCAAAGTTTTGCAGCTAGATTCAGTCTAGTTAATGGCGATCTGCTCTCTGCAGGGTGAGATGCGTCTATGATTTGTGCAAGGATGTGTAGTTCCTTTCTGTTTAGTTCCTGGCTGATCCCTGATGCAGGACCATCATTTCCTTCACCACGTTCTGGTCTACACAACTTCTCCTCCAGAGATGGAACATTTTTGTCACGAAAAGGCTGTGCCAATCCGGTATATGCAAAACCTGTTACCACAAGCATGAGATACCTGTACGGGAGTCACTGAACTGTCTCTTCACTGTGTCATTTTCTAAAAACCAACATCGTCTTTATGCAAATTGTACACTGTAACCGTAAATCGTGCTAAGATTTAAAATTCATTAAATGAACCCGACACTCTTCTATCTAATGCAGGGGTGTCCAAACTTTTTTTCAAAGAGGGCCAGATTTGATGAAGTGAACATGCGTGAGGGCCGACCATTTTGCCTGACATTCTTTTTTTTTTTTTTTAATTCTTTTTAATCAATTTTTTCATACATGTATACATTCCAAACATAGAGGCCGAGAGGGCAACATACCTTCTCCCCTCTTGGCCTCGTAGGGAACTAACATAGTCCAACTAATCAACCTAAATAGAAAAATAGAAGTCCCCACCCCCCCTAAACTCAACCATCAGCACCAGTCCAGGGGAGATAGAGCACCAGTAAGTTATAATCAGAGTTCAGTTGTGTTTGCCCGACTTTCTTTGAACCATTAAAATTCGGTCTAAGTGTGTTAGTTCGAGCACTAATATACTGCCCAACAAGAATTCTCATGCCTTTGTGGCCGTGTGTGAGTAAAGAGAGGAGCTCAGGCATGTTATTTGGATATACCGTATTTATCGGCGTATAACACGCACCTTCACTTTAAGAGGGAAGTTTCAGGGAAAAAACGTAAATTTTAAATAAAGAAATGTGAAGCAAAATAAGGGTCAGTGCCCATCTGCAGCCTCACAAGTGCCATGAATGCAGCACCCACCATTGCCATCAGTGCAGCACCCACCATTGCCATGAATGCAGCACCCACCATTGCCATGAATGCAGACCCATCATTGCCATGAATGCAGCACCCACCTTTGCCATGAATGCAGACTCATCATTGCCATGAATGCAGTACCCACCCATGCCATCAGTGCAGCACCCACCATTCACATCAGTGCAGCACCCACCATTGCCATCAGTGCAGCACCCACCATTGCCATGAATGCAGCACCCACCATTGCCATGAATGCAGAACCCACCATTGCCATCAGTGCAGCACCCATCATTGCCATGAATGCAGCACCCACCATTGCCATGAATGAAGACTCATCATTGCCATGAATGCAGCACCCACCATTGCCATCAGTGCAGCACCCACTATTGCCATCAGTGCAGCACCCACCATTGCCATGAACGCAGCACCCACCATTACCATGAATGCAGACTCATCATTGCCATGAATGCAGCACCCACCATTGCCATGAATGCAGACCCATCATTGCCATGAATGCAGCACCCACCATTGCCATGAATGCAGACTCATCATTGCCATGAATGCAGTACCCACCATTGCCATCAGTGCAGCACCCACCATTCACATCAGTGCAGCACCCACCATTGCCATCAGTGCAGCACCCACCATTGCCATGAATGCAGCACCCACCATTGCCATGAATGCAGAACCCACCATTGCCATCAGTGCAGCACCCATCATTGCCATGAATGCAGCACCCACCATTGCCATGAATGAAGACTCATCATTGCCATGAATGCAGCACCCACCATTGCCATCAGTGCAGCACCCACTATTGCCATCAGTGCAGCACCCACCATTGCCATGAACGCAGCACCCACCATTACCATGAATGCAGACTCATCATTGCCATGAATGCAGCACCCACCATTGTCATGAATGCAGCACCCACCATTGCCATGAATGCAGCACCCACCTTTGCCATGAATGCAGACTCATCATTGCCATGAATGCAGCACCCACCATTGCCATGAATACAGACTCACCATTGCCATCAGTGCAGCCTGATTGATGCCCATCCATCTGCAGCCTTGGAGGGAACAGGGAGGGGGGCGGGACGAGCGCCAAAAGATTACTAGACATGAGCGATTAGTTTCGTACGAATCGGAAATTCGTACAAATTTCCAGAAATTCGTACATTCGTGAGGATCCGAAATACAAATTTTTATGCATACGAACTTTGTACGAAATACGAAATTTCTGATAAATTTATCATAATGAACATTCGTAATTGTTACGAAAAGTTAACGAATCTAAATAAAAACCCAGGAAGTCAGCACAGGGATGGTGGGAGCCCCTCATAATGATAAATTTATCATAACGAACTTTCGTTATTGTTTATGAAAAGTTTACAAACCTAATGAAAATTCGTATTTCGTACGAATCCGAATTGAATTTTGGACACAAATTACGAATTAATTTTAATACGGAGCGGAGCGAAACGAAACAAATTTATTGACGGCGCACATGTCTAAAGATTACATACAGGATAAACTCCTGTTTTCTCGGCGGTCTCTTTAATAGAAAGTCCCGCCTCCTATGATGGACAGAACAGTTGTACAATGGCAGCGCTGGAGACGGGACTTCCTATTACAGAGGCCGCCGTGTAAACAGGAAATACTCCTGTATGTAAGGCACTCATCTCACCTCCTCCCTATCCCCTCCAAGGCAGCCAGCATGTCTATCTTTTGTGGCCCCCGGCGCTGGGAGATCGTTGGGGGGCCACAAAAGATATATATATGTCCAAATTACCAGGCGGGCCATTTAAAACCCGCAACGAGGGCCGCAATTGGCCCGCGAGGCGGACTTTGGACATGCCTGATCTAATGTATTATTTATCTAAACTACATGGCTAATTGTTTGTGGGCACCTGACCATCACACCTTTTAGGAGCTTAGCAAACATGCCACCGCAAAACCATGGGCATTGTAGAGACGCCCTGCCTTTGAAACTGTAATAGCCTCTGCTTTTCTGAGAAGGCTTTCCATATGATTTAGGACTGTCTGTGGGAATTTTTGCCCATTCAGCCAAAAGAACATTTGTGTGATCAGGTATTAATGTTAGACACGAAGACCTGGCTTGCAATCGGTGTTTCATCTTATCCCAAAGGTGTTCAGTAGGGTTGAGATCCGGGCTCTGAGTAGGCCACTCGAATTCCTCCACACCAAACTGGTCAAAGCCCTATTCTCCTGAAGATCCCAGATCAGGGGACAATTGTATAAAACTTGCGTTAAAGGTTTACCTTTGGGAACATGTTACATGTTCCACTAAATTTTAGGGTGCAGCCGCTGCCCACTGCCCCCCCCCAGATTAAAGTGCAGAATTTATGCAGCTTTCAGAAAGCAGGGGTGGGGAGCTGAAGTTACACTCTGCAGAGCTCAGTGAGGAAAGCTCTGAGAGCTGATTGAAGGAAAGAGACACCCCCTCCCCTCTTCACACAGCACACAGGAACAGAGCTGATGCTGTCAATCACAAGCTGTGTGCTGGAGCTACCTCCCTTGTCACCTTTCTTCTCTTGGTGTCAAGAACACTTGTCAGAAGTGATTCATGCTGATAGCAGAGGAAGGAGGCAGCAGACAGAAATTACACTTAGTGCTCTTAATTGAGACAAGTACACACTATAATTCATCCCAAAGGTGTTCTATGGAGTTGAGGTCAGGACTCTGTGCAGGCCAGTTAAGTTCCTCAACCCCAAACTCGCTCATCCATGTCTTTATGGGCCTTGCTTTGTGCCCTGGTGCGCAGTCATGTTGGACCAGGAAACTGTTTCCACAAAGTTGGGAGCTTGAAATTGTCCAAAATGTCTTGGTATGCTGATGCCTTAAGATTTCCCTTCACTGGAACTAAGGGGCCAAGCCCAACCCCTGAAAAACAACCCCATACCATAATCACCCTCTCCATCAAATGATTTGGACCAGTGCACAAAGCAAGGTCCATAAAGACATGGATGAACAAGGCCAGGCCTTCTCGTCCACATCAGTGACTGATCTCACAAATGCGCTTCTGGAAGAATGGTCAAACATTCCCATAGACACACTCCTAAACCTTGTGGACAGCCTTCCCAGAAGAGTTGAAGCTGTTATAGCTGCAAAGGGTGGGCCAACTCAATATTGAACCCTACGGACTAAGGCTGGGATGCCGTTAAAGTTCATGTGCGTGTAAAGGCAGGTGTCCCAATACTTTTGGTAATATAGTGTACCTCCCAACTTTCTGAGATGGGAACGAGGGACACCTATTAGCAAAGTACATAGGCAAAAGACACACCCCTGCCACGCCCCCGTTAAAGTAGAATAAAAGGAGAAAAAAATGTATTGTTTAAACCCACTAGTTCTTTTTTACCACTACTATTCCTTTATACTGGCTTTTGGAATTTACAAATGCAGCAATTTAGAAATTGGATGAAGGGTTTAGAAGGAAGAAAGGAGACTTTACAATAAGGTAATTTTCACAAAGTCTGCTGCTTCAGTTTTGATGATGGAAATTTGCATATACTCCAGAATGTTATGAAGAGTGATCAGATGAATTGCAATTAACTGCAAAGTCCCTCTTTGCATTAGAATTAAATTAATCCCCCAAAAAAACATTTCCACTGCATGTCAGCCCTGTCACAAAAGCACCAGCTGACAACATGTCAGTGATTCTCTCATTAACACAGGTATCAGTGTTGACGAGGACAAGACTGGAAATCACTCTGTATTGCTGATTGAGTTAACAGACTGGAAGCTTTAAAAGGAGGGTGGTGCTCGAAATCATTGTTCTTCCTATGTTAACCATGGTTACCTGCAAGGGAACACGTGCAGTCATTATTGCTTTGCACAAAAAGGGATTCACAGGCAAGGATATTGCCATACCTCCCAACTTTTTGAGATGGGAATGCGGGACACCTATCAGCAAAAGTATGCAGGCATAGGACACACCCCTTGTCACGCCCCCTTAAAAGGAGAATTGTACAAAAAATAAAACATTGGTTAAACCCAAAAGTACTTTTTTTACCCTTACTATTCCTTTATATTGGGTTTTGGAATTTACAAATGCAGCAATTTAGAAATCAGATGAAAGGTTTAGCGCTGGAAAACACTTTTTGATAGATAAAAAGTGCATTTTATATACAACTATATAGATCAAATCAGAATGAGGGACAAAGAGGAGGAATGAGGGACAGAGGGACATTGCTCCAAATCAGGGACAGTCCCTCCAAATCAGGGACAGTTGGGAGCTATGATATTGCTGCTACTAAGATTGAACCTAAATCAGCCATTTATTGGATCATCAAGAACTTCAAGGATAGAGGTTCAATTGTTGTGAAGAAGGCTTCAGGGCGCCCAAGAAAGTCCAGCAAAAGCCAGGACCGTCTCCTACAATTGATTCAGCTGCGGGATCGGGGCACCACCAGTGCAGAGCTTGCTCAGGAATGCCAGTAGGCGGGTGTGAGGACATCTACAAGCACTGTGAGGAGAAGACTTTTGGCGGATGGCCTGGTGTCAAGAAGGGCAGCAAAGAAGCCACTTCTCTCAAGGAAAAACATCAGGGACAGACTGATATTTTGCAAAAGGTACAGGGACTGGACTGCTGAGGACTGGGGTAAAGTATTTTCTCTGATGAATCCCTTTTCCGATTATGTGGGGCATCTGGAAAAAACCTTGTCTGGAGTAGAAAAGGTGAGCACTACCATGATTCCTGTGTCATGCCAACACTAAAGCATCCTGAGACCATTCATGGTTGGGGTTGCTTCTCAGCCAAGGGAGTGGAGGGCTCACTCACAATTTGCCTAAAAACACAGCCATGAATAAAGAATGGTACAAAAACATCCTCCGGGAGCAACTTCTCCCAACTATTTAGGAACAGTTTGATGATGATCAATGCCTTTTCCGGCAACATGGAGCACCTTGCCATAAAGCAAAAGAACCTCCACAAATTCTGACAAGCTCCAAGCATTGATTATGCAAGAGTGGGCCGCCATCAGTCAGGATGTGGCCCAGAAATTGATTGGCAGCACGCCTGGGAGAATTGCAGAGGTCTTGAAAAAGAAGGGTCAACACTGCAAATATTGACTCTTTGCATAGCCATTTGCCGACCGCCCTATAGCGGTTTTATTGCTACAGGGCGGCCGCGCTGTGCAGGATCACATATGTATTAAAAATTAAAAAAAAAGAGCTGCACTAGTAGTGAGAAAAAAAAAATATATCTATATATATATACACAATGTGGTGAGCAGACAATAAACAGTCAAATAAACACATAGGATAGTGATTAGAGCATAACCTGCAAGACAAACCAATACAAATGGATGTAATCCGGAGGAAACACACACATCACTTCTTGAATAAACAAAAAATAATCCAATATAGCAAATAGAAAAGTGATATAAAAATAATCAGTGAAAAAATATAACGTGAGATTTAAATAAAAATAAAAAATAATCATTGAATGCATATAAAGTCTCTTCCATGAAGCTTCCCAACGGGGAATAAGGGTTAAGAACACCTTGTGAGGAATCTTCTACACTTAAGGACACTGTGAATCCACCACCACATACATTGAAGGCTTACCAGCTGGACAAGCTGTGGAAGCTTGTGGCCAATACCCGGCCCGGGCCTTTAAGTCCTCCCGGCACCTCCAGTGGCTAATCAAGCCAAGCGTTCCTGCAGGCTTAGTGGAAATCAGCACTCAAACGAGCAGCCACGAGTGGACCATCAATGGGTAGGTTTAAGCCCATAGAGAGAAACAAAAAAGTTTTCCATAGGTAAAACCAGATAGTTTTTATTGGTAAAAAAAATCTGTTACAAACAGACAGACTAAAAAAGAGATTCCATAAAAATGCGTTGAGCCGGCCGGCAAAATGGTACGGACACGCCCGTGCAAGCGGGGGCGCGAGAACAGCGCGGTGACGTCAGGAGCGACGTGCTGACTTCAGTATACCATAGTAACATCTGACAAAAAGATCTAAAAACACTGAAGCACCAGACTTTGTGAAAATTTTGGCCACAGCTGTATAATAAAATATATTAGTAACAAATATGAACTATCCACATTTGGGGCTTTTGCCATAATCATTTACAATTCAGATATCTCTTTTTCTTTACAAATGCATTAAAAAAAAAAAAAACAAGACTAAATAAATTTGCACAAATAAAAAGATATATGAAAGATAAAGTTACCTTTACACTATAGAGCAGGGGCCTCCGAACGTTCTAAACAAAGGGCCGGTTTACTGCCCTTCAGATTTTAGGGGGGCCGGACTGTGGCCATTGGGAGTAGAAAAGGTCCTGACATCATTGAGAGAAAAACAATGCCCCATTGTTTGTCTCATTGGGAGTAATTGTGTCCCATCATTGTGTCACTGGGAGGAATTGTGCCCCATCATTAGTGTCAGTGGGAGGAATTGTGCCCCATTGTTGGAATCACTTGGAGGAATTTTCCCCCATCATTGGTGTCATTGGACCCCATTATTGGTATCATTGGAAGAAATTGTTCCCCATCGTTGGTGTTATTGGGAGGAAGTGTGCCCATCATTGGTGTCACTGGGAAATTGTGCCCCATCATTGGTGTCATTGGGCTTCATTATTGGTGTCATTGGGAGAAATTGTGCCCCATCGCTGGTGTCATTGGGGGAATTGTGTCCCATCATTGGTGTCATTGGGCTCCATTATTGGTGTCATTGGGAGAAATTGTGCCCCATCGTTGGTGTCATTGGGGGAATTGTGTCCCATCATTGGTATCATTGGACCCCATTATTGGTGTCATTGGGAGAAATTGTACCCCATCGTTGGTGTCATTGGGGGAATTGTGTCCCATCATTGGTGTCATTGGGCTTCATTATTGGTGTCATTGGGAGAAATTGTGCCCCATCGTTGGTGTCATTGGAGGAATTGTGCCCCATCATTGGTATCATTGGACCCCATTATTGGTGTCATTGGGAGAAATTGTGCCCCATCGTTGGTGTCATTAGGAGGAATTGTGCCCCATCATTGGCGTCATTGGGAGGAATTGTGTCCCTTTATTGGTGTAAGTGTGGGGGGGGGGGGATTATGTCCCATTGTTGGTATCAATGGGAATTGTGGGGGATTTGTTTCCCATCATTGGTGTCATTGGGCTCCATTATTGGTTTTATTGGGAGAAATTGTGCCCCATTGTTGGTGTCATTGGGGGAATTGTGCCCCATCAATGTTATAATTGGACCCCATTATTGGTGTCATTGGGAGAAATTGTGCCCCATTGTTGGTGTCATTGGGAGGAATTGCGCCCCATCATTGGTGTCATTGGGAGGAGTTGTGTCCTTTCATTGGTGTGAGTGGGGGGTGGGATTATGTCCCATTGTTGGTATCAATGGATGAAACGGCCGCATCTGGCTCCCGGGCCGTAGTTTGGAGACCCCTGCTATAGAGGTACTGTACCTGAAAAGTGCCAGTCGTAGATAGTTGTAATTTGTTACACATGAACATAAGGGTGTGGTGCAAGGACTAGTCCAGGCAGTAAAAAACATTGAACCAATAAAATCTATTAAACAGAATATTCTATTTTACATTTTTTTCAGCAACACAATCACCACTAAAGCACTGACATGCTTTCAATCTATTTTAAAGAGTAACTAAGAAAATAAAGTATACATATATATGTCATGGGATAAAGATTGAATTAATAAAACACCCGGGAATGTACAAAGTGTCCTGATTCATAGCAACCAATCAGAATTATACTCTCTGTATTCTGACTTCCCCAAGGTTCCTTCCTATTGGTTGCTTTGCCCTCCTGACTTGCAGCACTTTGCACATCATCCAGGGGCGGACTGACCATTGAGCCACTCGGGCACTGCCCGAGGGCCCTGGGCCACTAGGGGGCCCCATCAGGGATGCCAGCCTCAGTAAAACCAGGGACAGTATGTATAAATCTGTGTTTTTTTTACATCTGTCTGTGTATACTGTGTGTACATGTATGTGTATACTGTGTGATTGTATACTGTGTGTGTGTATACTGTGTGGCCCCATAATCTCTGATTGCCTGGGGGCCCCATAATCTCCTATTGTCCGCCCCTGACATCATCATTATTTATTACGTGAGAAAAAGGTCCTCCAAGGCATTTCTGTAAATCTTAAATATATTACCTGCTTTCCTGAAAATTTTAGAAGCTCCAATTCAGCAATTTGTGCAATTGATTGCCTCTCCTTCCCGGAGCTCAGCCACGATACTTGTGTGATGTTGGAGCCAAGCTGAAGAGCATTACATAAAGTGCCCACCCTCTGAACTTCCTGCCTCCGCACTTCTATACTAAGTGAAACTGACTTTTTGTAATATGTGCTTATTCAAGCATTAGAAAATCAGTTGTGTTGTTTTTTTTTTTTTTTAATTTTATACTGTATATTTACAGAGTACAGATTGGGTTCCACATTTGATAGTATACAACCCCTAGCAAAAAGTATGGAATCACCACTCTTGGAAAATGTTCATTTTCACCCCCTTCCTGCCCAGGCCATTTTTCAGCTTTCACCACTTTGAGTGGCAGTCGCACTCTGAGTGACAATTGCGCATTCATGCAACACTGTACCTAAATTCATTTATTAGCTTTTTCTTAACACAAATAGAGCTTTGTTTTGGTGGTATATATTTAATCACTGCTGGGATCTTTACAAAAAAAGACTGAAAATTTAAAAAAAAAAAAAGTTTTTCTTAGTTTTTGTCAGTAAATTTTGTATATACCCTGTTTCCTCGAAAATAAGACCTAGCGTGATTGTCGGTGATGGCTGCAATATAAGCCCTACCCCCCCCCCAATTATGCCCTAGTTAAAGTCCTTGTAGGTCTTATTTTCAGGGTAGGGCTTATTTTTCGGGAAACAGGGAAGTCTTATTTGGGGGGTAGAGCTTATATTGCAGCCATCACCGACAATCACACTAGGTCTTATTTTCGGGGAAACAGGGTAAGTAATTTTTCTCCTACACTGATGTGTGCTGATGAGGCCACACTGATGGGCACTGATAGGCGGCACTGATGAGCACTAATACCCACCACTGCCACCTATCAGTCCCACCTATCAGTGCCCACCAGTGCCACCTACCCTGTTTCCCCCGAAAATAAGACCTAGCGTGATTGTTGGTGATGGCTGCAATAAAAGCCCTACCCCCCCAAATAAGCCCTAGTTAAAGTCCTTGTAGGTCTTATTTTCAGGGTAGGGCTTATTTTCGGGGAAACAGGGTAGGACTTATTTGGGGGGTAGGGCTTGTATTGCAGCCATCACTGACAATCACGCTAGGTCTTATTTTCGGGGAAACAGGGTAGGTGGCACTGATAGGCAGCAGTGGTGGGCACGGATAGGCATCACTGATGGCAGCACTGATGGCAGCACTAATGGGCACTGATGAGCACTAATATGTGGCACTGGTGGGCACTGATAGGCGGCAGTGGTGGGCACAGATAGGCAGCACTGATGGGCAGCACTGATGTGCAGCACTAATGGGCACTGATGGGCAATACTGATGGGCACTGAAAGGCTGCACTGACTGGCATCACTTATGGGCACTGATTGGTGGTACTGATGGGCATTGATTGGTGGCACTAATGGGCACTGCTGGGGCTTTCCTGTAAACGGGGCACTGATGATCAGTGCCCGGATTACCATTTAGAACGCGATGACGTACGACGGGACTAGAAAAAGGAAGTTCAATAGTCAGTAGCCAATAGCTGCCCTTGCGTCGTTTTTGGTCGGCCGGACTAGCATACAGACGAACGGATTTCCCGATAGGAATTGAGTCCGTCGGAAAGATTTGAAACATGTTCTATTTCTAGGTCCGTCAGAATTTTAGAAAGAAAAAGTCCAATGAAGCCTACACACAATCGGAATGTCCGACAGAATGATTCCGGCGGACCGTTTTTGCCGGTCGTGTGTACGCGGCATTAGGCTGCAGGCAGTGGGCCTGGATGTGCACCTGTGCCTTCTGGATACACTAATACCACAGGATGCATTCTCAGCAGCTAGCTGTCCTTGTGTGCAAGATGCCTAATGTATTCAAGTACCATTAAAAGTGAATAGAAGTGCTTGGTGCGGTACGGAGGTGTGAAATTGAGTCCCGTACTAATGAAGGTTTATGAATTTACAGCGGGTAAAATAATTATTGAACACGTCACCATTTTTCTAGGTAAATATATTTCTAAAGGTGCTATTGACATGAAATTTTCACCACATGTCGGTAACAACCCATGCCATCCATACATACAAAGACACCAAAACAAATACGTTCAGAAATGAAGTTTTGTGTAATAAAACGAAATGACACAGGGTAAAAAAATTGAACACACGAAGAAAGGGTGGTGCCAAAAGGCATGGAAAGCCAAGACACCAGCTGAAATCTATCAGTAATTAGAAAGCAATCCTGCCCCCTTGTCAGTGCAAATTAATATCAGCTGGTTCAACTCAACTGATAGCCTATAAAAAGATGTCTCATTACCAAGGTGTCACACAGGAACCATCTCATGATGGGTAAAAGCAAAGAGCTCTCTCAAGACCTTGGCAACTTTAACTTTATTGTTGTAAAACCCACTGATGGCATTGGTTACAGAAGGATTTCTAAACTTCTGAATGCTCCCAGTGAGCACTGTTGGTGCCATAATCCGGAAGTGGAAAGAACATAATTTCCCCATAAAGCGGCCACGACCAGGTGCTCCTCGCAAGATTTCTGAGAGCGAGGAGTGAGAATTATCGGAAGGCTTGTCCAAGAGCCAAGGACCACTTGTGGAGAGCTTCAGAAAGACCTGGAATTATCAGGTACAATTGTTTCACAGAAAACAATAAGTAATGCACTCAACCACCATGGCCTGTATACACACTCACCACTCAAGACTCCATTGCCGAAGAAAAAGCATGTTGAAGCTTGTTTTAAGTTAGCTGCACCACATTTAGACAAGCCTGTGAGATACTGGGAGAATATAGTCTGGAACTCTTTGGATGCCATAATACACACCATGTTTGGAGGTAAAATGGCACCCAAAAAACACCCCCATACCAACAGTGAGGTTTGGAGGTGGAAACATCATGGTGTGGGGCTGTTTTTCAGCATACGGTACTGGCAACATTCATGTCTTTGAAGGAAGGATGAATGGAAAAATGTACCAAGACATTCTTGATAAAAAATCTGCTGCCATCTACCAGGATGATGGAGATGAAACGAGGGCGGACATTTCAGCAAGACAATCATCCCAAACACAAATCCAAGGAAACTCTCAATTGGTTTCAAAGAAAATAAAGCTGCTAGAATGGCCCAGCCAGTTACCTGACTTGAATCCAATGGAAAATCTATGGAAAGAACTAAAGATCAGAGTTCATAGAAGAGGCCCACAGAACCTTCAAGATTTGAAGACTGTTTGTGTGGAAGAATGGTCCAGAATCACACCTGAGCAACGCATGCGACTAGTTTCTCCATACAGGGGGTGTCTTGAAGCCGTCATTACCAACAAAGAATTTTGTACCAAGTATTATAATAAACTTCAGTTAGCGTGTTCAATTCTTTCTCCCTGTGAACAGAACTTCATTTCTGAACTTATTTGTTTTGGTGTCTTTGTATGTATGGATGGCATGGGTTGTTACCGACATGTGGTGAACATTTCATGTCAATAGCACCTTTAGAAATATATTTATCTAAAAAAATGGTGACGTGTTTAATAATTGTTTATTGTATATGCTGGGTCGTTTTTCACAAAAAACTGCCGTAGGTCAAATGATAGCACGCTTTACAACAAACACAGGATAAAAATGACCCAATACATACCGTTTGTATCTTTATTTTGCACTCCTTTCCATGTGCAGTGATCTATATCGGAGGTTATACATTCACTTCCTCTAATGAGGTTTTCAGTATCCATATGGTGTGCAGCTGCGTGTTTCCTGACATCTTGTAGGGTCTTTAACAATGTAGTGATTGGTGATAAAAGTCTTCTAAAGTGTGTTAAGCCAAAAAAAAAAAAAAATATTTTATGTTTTGTTAAGTAAGGAAGGAATAAATTGTCTGTGGGGGTTTTACTGTCATCTAGACCTCTTTAGGGAGATTTTCCCTCACTTCCCGTCCTGTGAACAGCATTTTACTCTATAGGAAGTGAGGAAATCTCTGCAACAGTCAGGGTCGGTTCACACTGGGACGACTTGTCAGGTGACCTAGCCGCCTGACAAGTAGCGTCCCGTTCTGTACAATGGAACCGTTCTAATCGGAGCGACGCAATTCGCTCCGACTTAGAAAAAGGTTCCTGTACTACTTTGGGGGCGACTTGCATAGACTTCTATATAGAAGTCGTTTTGCAAGTCGCCGCCCCTGTCGTGTCCAGGTCGTCTGAGGCAGTCGCGCTGCAAGTCGCGCTGCCTCAGTGTGAACCGGGGCTCACTGTTGCAATAAAAATAGGCGCTGGGACTTCCATGCTTTTCCATACAGAACAGTAAAGGGAAAATTACATTTATTTGGAGAGCTTACCGGCTGTCTCTAATTTCGAGCAATGTTCCTCTGTCCCTCTTTCCTCCTCATTTGTCCCTCATTTTGGTCTGATCTCTATAGTTGTATATAAAATGCACTTTTTATCTTTCAAAAAGTGTTTCCCAGTGCTAAACCTTTCTCTAAATTCTAAATTGCTGTATTTTTCAATTTTAAAAGCCAATATAAAGGAATAGTAGTGGTAAAAAAAAAAGCACTAGTGGGTTTAATTAACCTTTTTTTTGTTTTTTTCCCATTTAAGGGGGCGTGGCAGGGGGGCCTGTCCTATGCCTACATACGTTTTGCTAGTAGGTATCCCTCATTCCATCTCAAAATGTTGGGAGGTATGCAAATAGGGCTACCCTCCCATGACTGTCCAAGGAATGCCACTTAACCAGAGCACCAGAGCAAAGTCATAAAGGAGTCCAAAACTGCTTTTATGATCCACAAATTGGCCAATGCATTTTTGGAGGCAAAGCACACTCCCCGTTCATCACGGCTACACGATAATACAAATATGGGAAAAAAATATATAAAGATTGTACAGTTTTATATTTGTAGTGATCTTGTACCCAAAATGAAGGGGGGTGTATTTTGGCCCTGAACTGCAGTGAAAATGTGTAAATCATTAACCCCCTGATGCCGGCCGTGCGCAAATATGTGGCCCTACTGGACTGGGCTTTTTTCCATGGGGCCGCAAATTTGTGTATTTCCCTTTGTGCTGGGAGCGCGCCGCACAGAGCCTGGGATCTCACGGAGAGAGCGCTGGGACCGTATTAATGATCAGGACCCGGAACTCCTGATTCCAGGTCACCTGATCACTGTGGTAGACTCTGATTGGCTATCACAGGGATCAATCCCTGTGAAGCCTGCCCCCCGTGCTTTCCTTCTCTTTGAACGGAGGAGAGAGATGCTTAGTATCTCTTTCACTCTCTTTGCAGAGAAAAAAAAATAATAATAATAATAAAAAAAAAAAATACCCAGATCAAGGTTTGATCTAGGTCAGTGCCAGGGTCAGTGTTTGGGTCAAGAAAAATCAGTAAAATTATAATAAAAATAAAAAAAAATTGGTTGGATGATTATTTTACCTAAATCGAATGAATTTTTTTTTTTGGGAGTAAGGTGAGGTGATAGGTTGATGAATGTATTAGGAATATGTAAGGGTAATAGGAAATTAACGCAGAATATTATGATATGAAGGAAGGGAATAAGGAAATTAGTCGGTAACAACTAGATACTTTATTGATTTTTAAGTAAAGAAATTAATGTATGTGTTAACGTATGTTGTATGTACAACTGTTACCACTTTTTTTAAAATTTAATAAAAAGAAATTGATAACAAAAAAAAAATTGGTTGGAGGATTTTTTTTACCTAAATCGAATGAAATACAAAATTGTGATTATTTAGGTTAGTATAGAATGAGACACACGCAGTGGTTTGTCACAACTTTATTTACAAACATATGTACATTAATATTTGACAGAATGTCACATTATCACAATTGTTCACTCATCTGAAAAAAGTGGGCGAGAATCGTATTTTCGCTTATTGTAGAGGTATAAAGGGACTTTGTCCTCTATATATATTGCTCATCGTCCAGCATGTAGCAACAGGTGCAAGTAGGAGCAGGTGGAACACTGAGATAGAATGACAAGTGTGTGCGGTATAGGGAAGGAAAAAAGAAGAAAAATGGGAAGGAAGAAGGAGAGAATGAAGTACTTTAGGACAGAAGAAAGGAAGAGGAGAAAGAAGGATGAAAGGAAGAAGAGAAAGAAGGATGGATGGAAGGAAAGAAAGTAAAGGAAAGGGGTGGAGGGCATAGGGGAAGTAAGGAAGGAAAGAACCATTGGAGAAAAGAGAGGGAGGAATGATACAAGTAGGGAAGGAAAGAAAAGAGGACAGAAAGGAGGAAGGGAGAAAAGAAGAGAGGGAGGAAGCGAAAAGAGAAGGAAGAAGGCAAGAAAAAAAGGGAGAGAAGGAAGGAAGGCAGAGAAGAAAATGTAGGAGTAGAGCAGGAAGTACAGAGAGGAAGGAAGGAAGAATGAAGAAAGTAAGAGGGAGGGAAGAAGGAGAGAAGGAAACAGTGATGGAAGAAATTAAGAAAGTAAGGAAGGAAGGAGCAGAAAAGGCAAGGAGGAAGAGGAAGCAGGAAATAGATAAGATGGGGGAGAAGGGAGGAAACAGAGAAGGAAATAAGGTAGAGAAGAAAAGGTAGAAGGAGTAGAGCAGGAAGGACAGAGAGGAGAATATAGAATGTAATGCAGAGGGAAGGAAGAGAGAAGGAAATAATGATGGAAGAAAGAAGGGCAAAAAGGCAAGAAGGAAGGGAAGAAGGGCAAAAAGGCAAGTAGGAGGTAAGACAGGGAAGGAGGCAGGAAAAAGAAGGAAGGAAGGTAGAGAAGAAAAGGTTGAAGGGGTAGCGCAGGAAGGAAAAAGGGAGGGAATTCATAAAAAAGGAACAGAGAGAGGAAGGCCAGGTGGAAGAAGGCATGTGAGCAAAGAGAAGAGAAGGAAGATAGGGAAAAGGGAGGGAGGGAAGGAAGGAAGGAAAAAGGAAGGAAGGCATTAAAAAAGGAAGGGGGGAGTTGGAAGTAAGGGAAGAAGAAAGGAAAGACAGAGAGAAGAAAAGTTGAAAGGGGGAAAGAAGGGAGAATGAAATAGGGAAGGGAGAAGGGAATAAAGGCATTAAAGAGGAGATTCATAGTGAGAAAAGAGAGGTAGATGGGACAGAATGTTAAAGAATAAAACTCTCAGAAAATTAATACATTTTGAGCAGAGAGATGCTTAGTATCTCTTTCACTCTCCTTGCAGAGGAAAAAAAAAATATATAGCAAATATAGATGATACCCATCAATCCATTGATTCTGAGATGGGTCACTCACAGTCTGAATCTGTGCTTGTGAAGGGACATAGATGGGATCTTCTTCATTTTGTAATTAAATAGCAGACGTCATCTTCAGTGAAAACACATCAAAATGATCAGTAGATCATGGACAATCAACAGCTGAAGTTATATGATAATCTCAGCCCTGCCCCCTCCCACCCTTGCCCGAAACTTCTTGGTGGTAAATCAGGCCACCTATTACATCAAAGCTTGAGATCTGCATGCAGTTTCAGCTGCTGATACCACTGAATCTTCTGTCCTTTTTAACACTTGGGCATTGTTCAGGGCCAGATCACCCACAAGCCAACCTAGACATGGCCCAGTGGGACATGTGTGAATACTGAGGGCCATTCTATATGGACGATTCTAATATGGAATTCTCTCTCTAGCCTGTAATGCTGCCACAGTTCCCTCGCTAGTCACAGGGGAATGAGGAAGAAATATCTTGTTGGCTTGGGTTGCAAGGGAGCGACTTCATAGAGTTAAATGGTCTCTTAGCCGTCCTGTTGCAGGTGAGTTGTCACCAGTGACAGGTTCACTCATGTGCCATGGCCCTAACTGTGAAAGCTGGATAACATTTAGGTGCTTCTGCCTGCATGGCCACTGACATTGTAGTAGAGCAGCCATTCTCAACCAGGGTTCGGGGTTCCTCCAGAAGTTGCTAGGGGTTCTTTGAGCTGTGGCTGATGGACCACCTATTTGATGATGCCTACAGTGTTCAAGGTTCAGCACCACTTAGCAAAGCCAGCAGCATGACACCAAATATCGTTTTAGCTGTCTTTAAGGGTGGCATTCTGAACACCACTTTACGGGGGACATTCTTCCTATTGACCACCAACATAAGAAGCATTGTTCCTGTTGAGCCCTGCTGATTTGGTTTTAGTAAGGGTTCCTCGAGACATGAAAATTATTTTTGGGGTTCCTCTAGGGCAGTGATAGCGAACCTTGACACCCCAGATGTTTTGGAACTACATTTCCCATGATGCTCAATTACACTGCAGAGTGCATGAGCATCATTGTAGTTCCAAAAATCAATGTAGTTCCAAAACATTTGGAGTGCCAAGGTTTACCATCACTGCTCTAGGGTTAAAAGGTTGAGAAAGCCTGTAGTAGAGTGTTCATTTACTTCCCATGCTCAGATCCAGGCACATGCCCTTCATCTCCTTTCCTACAACTTCCTGGGATTCTGGACACCCCGGAAACTCCTGCCTTCCCTCAGCAGCTCAGAGAGGCCACATCTGACGAGGCAGACGAATCTGGTCAAGTGATCTGCGGCCAGATGTGTGGCCCTCCACTGACAGAACTGGTGCGCGGGCAACTGAGCAGGAGCCTAATAGCATGCAGCTTCTTTGCAAATGACCCAGCTACTGTGCACAGCCCTTCCCCAATTGTTACCAGAATACTGCAATTTTTGTGGGGTGCCCCCCGTGTCCTTGGGCCCTTGATTACTCCAGCTGTTCTCCTGTGCTACCAGAACTACCGTAGACTTCACTAATCACTGGTAGCTGTGTTCTATACTGTTTCGCCAGGGTAGTGATTCTCAGCTAGACTCTCAGATGCTATAGAGTCTTCTGGAAGCTATGCTTTTCAGCCTCATGTTATTTTGATTGAACAACACAGACACTGCAGTGTATGCATGCTCTTCATCTTTCTGGCTGTATTTTGCATTATTGATTCTATCTTTGCAGCTGTTTACTACACTGAAAGTGACAGTTACTTCCTGTCTGATCATTCAGGCGATTATCCATCGTTTTCTAGCATCAGAGATCACAAACTTTGCTAAACATCCAATTCACAAAAGATTAATGACCAAAATAGCAGATGGGCAGTGGCGGCCCGTCCATAGGGGGGCGCAGGGGCGCCCCCATCCCCCCAAAGCTACTCATCATAAAAAAATAAAATAATTACTAGCTTTTTAAGTGTGTGTGGGGCGCCAGACACACAGGTGCTATGGGAAGCATGGAGCGTTTCCAATCACGTAATTGCAAACAAGAACCTCTATTGCCTTCCTTTAGATAGTCCTCGGGGCACAGAGCTCTGCGCCCTGCACACTCCCACTGTAGCATTGTTGGATAGTGATTGGCGGGTCTCGTGGTGTCACTTCTGGCTTCTCTGACTCATCCAGGCCAGTCTGAAGGTGGATGGAAGGCGACTTTGCTGTGAGAGATGTGAGTACGAGGGACTTGGAGGGGGGAAGGGGTGACACTTGACAGGGATGCTAATGGGGATGCCTGCTGATGGGGACGCCTGATGTAAAGGGGGACTCTGATTGGGATGCCTGATGTAAAAGGGGACTCTGATGGGGACGCCTGATGTAAAGGGGGACTCTGATTGGGATGTCTGATGTAAAGGGGGACTCTGATTGGGGTACCTGATGTAAAGGGGGACTCTGATTGGGACGCCTGATGTATAGGAGGGCTCTGATTGGGACACGTGATGTAAAGGGGGACTCTGATCGGGACGCCTAATGTAAAGGGGGACTCTGATGAGGACGCCTGATGTAAAGGGGGACTCTGATTGGGACGCCTGATGTAAAGGGGGATTCTGATTGGGACGCCTGATGTAAAGGGGGATTCTGATTGGGACGCCTGATGTAAAGGGGGGACTCTGATTTGGACGCCTGATGTAAAGGGGGACTCTGATTGGGACGCCTGATGTAAAGGGGGACTCTGATTGGGACGCCTGATGTAAAGGGGGACTCTGATTGGGACGCCTGATGTATAGGCTGACTCTGATGGGGACACCTGATGTAAAGGGGGATGCTGATGGGGACACCTGCTGTAAAGGGGGACTCTGATTGTGATACCTGATGTAAAAGGGGACTCTGATGAGGACTCCTTATGTTAAGCGGTTTAATTTTCTTTTACTTGAAATGTGGATGTGATTGGCCTACTGTGATGGGCACAGTGAGGCTCCATTTGATTAGCATAGTGAGGCTGCAATTGATGGGCACAGTTTTATCTAGCAGTAATAATAAATAATCACCTGATAAATGGCTATTTACAGTCCTTATTACAAATTGTTTCATTTTTCAGTTTGTTTGCGCCCCCCCCCCTAAGATAAAAATAAAATGTTGAGCACCAGCTCCAGTGCAGTGTCAGTGTTGTTCAGAGTAGAGCAGACTACAGTCGTGTGTGCAGAAGCACCGGCCATCCGGCCATCCAGGATTCTGCTTGGCTCTCCAGCTCCCCAGCGGATTCTCAGCTGACTGATCGGGTTCCCCAGCAGCCCCTAGCTACATCCAGGAACGGTAGCGGCTCACCTCGGCCCCCTCTCTCCATCCCGCCGGCCGCTACCGCCGCCGCTGCCTCGGCTCCCCAGCGGATACTTAGCCGACCGACCGGGCCCCTCAGCAGCCCCCAGCAGCACCTAGCTACATCTAGGAACGGTAGCGGATCTCCTCGGTCCCCCCTCCATCGCGCCGCCGCTGCCGCCGCTGTCGCCGCTGTCGCCGCTGTCGCCGCTGTCGTCGCTGTCTCTGGACGTCCGTCCAGCCTCCAAACTCTAGGACAGGACACACCGCGGCTCCGGCCTAGCACGCCGCCCTAGCCCGGCCTGGTTGCCTTCCTCCCCCACCCACCCCTGCCTTACCGATCAGCACCCCCCCTCTCCTTATCCTAGCTACCAGCACTGATGCGATCGTAGTCGCATCAGGGATCATCACCTCCGGATAGACTGTGGCTCGGGCCTAGTCCGACGGCCATCTTGGGACACCCAGACGCGGATACAGCACTCCCCAGCTACCCGGAGCGCTCCTCGGACTCCACAGAAGGACCTACAGGGACCCCGGCCCCCGCTCACCCCCTCCCAGACCCCTACCCTTCAGTGCTCCTCCTCAGCATTGATCCCACCACGGCTCGGGCCTAGCACGGCGGCCATCTTGGTACTCCCAGTTGCGCCGTAGCTCCCTACCAGCTGCCCGGAGCCCTTCCCGGACTCCACAGCAGTACTCCACAAGGACCCACTAGCCCCTACCTGTGCACCGCCACAGCCGCTGTCTAGTCACCTCGTCTTTAGCTGCTAGACTCGGGGGACAGACCGCAGCTGCGGCCTAGCTCCGGCCCACCTCCTCAGCTCAAAAAGAAAAAATCGATACGATCATCACACAAGCACCGACTTTTTTGCTGATCCCAATCACCACTGACACCACCAAAAACATCATCAGAAGCCTCAGAGACAGCACATCACCAAACGACATCATTCCCACAAAACTCCTGAAAGAATGTTTCGACATCTTGGCTCCTACTATAACACACCTCATAAACCAGTCATTCAAAGAAAGGACTGTCCCAACTGCCCTCAAACACGGCATCGTCAAACCCCTCCTAAAAGAAAAAACCAACCTCGACCCTAAGGACCCTAACCACCGCAGACCGATAACAAGCCTCAACACCATCTCCAAGATTATGGAGAAAGCAGTAGTACAACAGCTACAGCACCACCTGGACACACACCAACTCCTGGATCCTCTGCAATCAGGCTTCCGCCCAGACCATGGAACAGAAACGGCACTCCTCAAAATATGGGACGACGCCCTCGAAGCAGCTGATGATGGAGAATCATGTCTCCTGGTACTGTTGGACCTCAGTGCAGCGTTCGATACAGTGGACCACAATACTCTACTCATCCGCCTCACAGAAGTAGCAGGAGTCACAGGTTCAGATCTACAATGGTTTGCATCCTTCTTAGGGAATCGCTCTCAGACAGTGAAACTAGGAGAATTGTACTCTGAAACCCGCAAAATCTCTTGTGGAGTCCCTCAAGGTTCACCCTTGTCACCAGTGCTCTTCAACATCTACATCCGCCCACTCCTCAAAATCATCAGAAAATCGGACCTCTGCTTCCACTCATATGCTGATGATACTCAACTCTACCTCCGCATCACCGGAGAAAACGACCACCTTCAGCAACTAGAAAAATGCCTCACTCTGATAGACGACTGGATGACTACTAGCTCTCTCAAACTCAACGGATCAAAAACAGAGCTTCTTCTCCTATACGGAAACCAAAATTCCAAAACTAAGACCCCATGGACACCTCCCACCATCTTTGGACAGACCATCTCGCCAAGCACCAAAGTCAAGAGTCTCTGAGTCATTTTTGACTCAGAAATATCAATGGATGCACAAATAGGATCAGTAGTCAGCGGATCTCACCATCTTCTCCGCCTGCTACGTAGACTCATCCCATTCGTGCCAGAAGAGGACAAAGCAGCAGTAGTTGGAACAATCATCAATTCCAGACTCGACTACGCAAACTCCCTCTACATAGGACTACCCCAATATCAGCTTGCGCGCTTACAACTCATCCAAAACACGGCGGCAAGACTGTTAACAGGAAAAATCCCTGGGAATCCATCTTCCCTTCCCTGAGGAGCCTACATTGGCTAACTGTAAAGAATCGGATCACTTTCAAGACCCTCTGCCTCACCCACAAATGTATACATGGAAACGCTCCTCAATACCTAAGCGATAAAATAAAACGCTACACACCCAATCGCAGTCTTCGATCTTCTAACCATAACCTCCTCCTTATTCCAAAAACCCGCTACAAAACAAAGGGAGAACGAAGATTCGCAGTCCAAGGACCACGGCTTTGGAACGCTCTACCTACACACATTCGCATGGAAGAAAACCATCAGGCCTTCAGAAAGAAACTCAAGACCTACCTCTTCTAAGAAGCTTGACTACTCAGGACGGATCCAGCGCCTTGAGGCGATTCAGTTCGCAACTGCAGCGCTATACAAATCATTCATTCATTCAGCCGCCACTGCAGATGGCATAGAATTGCTTCAGCTCCTAAATTAAAATAGCTGTAAATAGACATGAAATATTAACAAAGCATATCCCTGTATAGTGTGTACTTGGCTCAATTGCTTATTGTACATTGTGGAGAAACCATTATGTGCCCATGATACCAACACCTGCCAATGTCTGCACAGTTCAGGCATTCTAGTGGAGTACCTCACCATTGGAACCTCTGAGCTTCATTCAACTGGCCATTCATTGGGTGTACTATAAATACTCTATATTGTGGGAAGTAGCTAGAGCCCAATAACAAAGTGCAGGTGGACACGTGAATGTGAAAAGAAGAAGTGTGTGAAGAGAGAAAAAAGATCAGAGATGAAAAAGAAAAAAGGAGAAAAAAAGAAAGAAGGAAAAAGAAAAAAAGCAAAAAGAGTGGTATTATTCACGAAACGCATCGGTATTTTAGGATGCATTCTCATGCCTACTGATAGGAATCTACTTAGACTCATTATCTACAACCAAATGATTATACTGTGTTTCTTACTATTGATTACACTGCATAGTGCCATTTAGATGACGTGTACATACAGTATATGAATCTGCAATAATTCATTTTATCCATATTAAATCTCTTGTCAATTTTATATGCCATCCCTTTGATATGTATATGTATATGAGGTCAACACCATGTATGTGTATGTATACATATTAAACATTTTCTACTATGTGCATCAATGTTATGTATTGTCAGACTCAATATGCCAATTAATTATACTTTCTAATTATCTCACCCCCACAAATCAATAGCCTCATTCAAAGTTCCACCTTCCTTTTTCTCATACATGATTTAAGAATTAGGGCAGGGAGATCTCACCGCTGGATCATCTGAGGAGCCAATATCTGATGTAGCCCACCAAACTTTACCTATAACTAAAATAATCCCTCCTGGATGAAATGACCCTTCAAAACAAATTTCTGAACGCAATCCATAACACGCTTCATGAATGTCCCAGTGAGGCATATTCCACCTCGGGGTTACGCTCCCGTTCTTTGTCCTTTTCATTTAAATTAGCAATGATGGAGCAGGAGGTTCCATCCTGGCAGTCTTCATGGGCTCTTTCTGACGAAGGAATGTTCTTATACTAAAACAAGAAGTGGAGAATACATATAAATACATTAGACTGAATCTCACAAATTTCAGATTTGCTATGATGAAGGGAAATCCAGAAACGGTCATTTTGACTAAGTAGGACCCTAACAATCTTTTTATTGGCTGAAGAGGATCACCGCAGGACCAGGAAGAATCAGTGGTGAAGATGGCGGCGGTTGGGGATGCTGCAGAAACAGGTGCCTGGAGATGTCATCACTAGAGGACAGTACAGCTGGAGGTTTATATGTGTGAAAAAAATTGGATCAAGTCTAGTGGTTGTGGCGCTGCTCTATGAAGGTGTGATCTTAATTAGGTGCTATTAATTGCGTTGGCTTGGCAAACAATAAACAATTAAAGCCACAGATGGTTTTCTATCTGGTCCCAGTGTGAAAAGCTGCAGAGGACCTTTGGTTTACCTTTTAGAACCAATGTAGAAATATGGCCAGTACAACGTTGTCACCTTCGTTCCTGGCTCAGAAAAATCCCAAATGTGGACATTTGGGATTTTTCAGAGCCAGGAAAGGAGGTGACAACGTTGTACTGGCCATATTTCTATCTTGGTTCTAAAAGGTAAACCAAAGGTCCTCTGAATCTTTTCACACTGCGACCAGATAGAAAACCATCTGTGGCTTTTTTTTTTTTTTGAAAAATTTTTTTTATTGAGGTTTACATAGTATGAACAGGTACATTGCAGTAATATCATAGCATGTTAGCTTGTATACATACAAATAGGTGCATTTGACTGAGCATATATAAGGCGGAAACAAAGCAAATCTATCTTGGAATAATGGGGGGGGGGGGGGGGATCTGCCAAGCGGATCACTGTTTCTGAAAGACTAAGAGCTGACCAACCTAATACCCATAATGATGGGTGCCTAACAGTACATCACAATACAACCTCAGGAGTGGAAGCATAGTATAGACAACAATATCTTATAAAGATGCATTACGTTCAAGTAGTATCAATGTAGACTGTGGGAGTAACCAGTGTCAGAGATATGAGGGACATGGAAGTCAAGGGGCTGTGATGATTTTGTGGAGAATTATGGTATATGGAAGCTGGGGGGGTCCTTTTGAGTGGGATACTTAATTTTAAGGTTGCCCAGAGAATTTGAGATATCTCTTTACAGGTACCAGTCCGTGTATCGGAATGGGCGCATGACATCTTGCAGAGCCGTCTGAGTGAATGTGGCTTCTATATATTTACGCCACCTCATGAAGAAGCGCGAAGTAGAGCGAAAGTTCAGTGAAATGGTGTCGAGCCTTTCCATGTAGAAAAGTGCCATCATGGCTTTTTCAACTTCGGGTAATGCAGGTGGCGTTGGTATAATCCAATGTTTCATTATCGTTCTGCGGGCTACTAGAAGGAGTAGATGTGCCCATTGGGGAATATTCGTAGGTCCTCTGGTTGTTGGAGGAGCTGTTTGGGGCGTGTATCCAAATAGGCATAATAGTTGATCCCTTGGGATTTGTGCTTTATTGATCCTGTCAATGTGATCTAAGACAGAGTTCCAAAATGTAGTTATGGCTGTGCAGTCCCAAAGACGATGCAATAGGGTGGGGCGTGGTTCCGAACACCAGGGGCATTTCATTTGACTTGGATTGTCTTTGGTGAAGTAAAAAGGGTAGTATGCTCTATGTATAATTTTGAATTGGGTTTCCCGCCACGTTTCAGATATCGTTAGTTTGCGGACTTGTCTGTATCCTTCAAGTATTTTTTCTGACAGTTCATCATCTCCTAGGATAACAGACCATTTATGAAATGGTTTGAGGCGGTATTTTGCAGATTGATGTTGGATGAGGTAGGAGTAGAGATTGGTGATGGAATAATCATTTTGCTGTAATACTGTGTCTATGAAGGATTTCTGGAAGGGATCAGATTTGGGTCCATAACAAGACTTCAAATAGTCGATTAATTGAAAATAAAAGAATACATGTTGTGATGGTAGGGAGAATTCGCTAGCCAACGACCGGAAAGATTTGAAGCGCCCCGAGGTGCCTTGGTATATGGAGACTACTTTCGTGAGGCCATTGGATCTCCATTGATCAAACGCTTTGTGCATCGTGGATGGGAGAAACATAGGGTTTCCTTGAATGATTAAGTGCCTTGAAATATTTGAGGGAAGTCCCAGTAGTTTTCGTACTTCTCTCCAGGCAATTACAGTGTCTCTGATAAGTGTATTGGATTTGAGGTGAGGTGAGAGAGCGTTGAGGTTAGAATGAAGGATAGCTGATAACGTGTGAGGTGAAGTCATGGCAGCTTCAAGAGAGGTATTGCAATATTTCGACTTTCCATTCAGCCAATCCAAACCTTGCCGAAGCAAACACGACAGATTATAAAAACGTAAATTGGGCAGACCCGCCCCACCCTCGGACTTCGGGAGACATAGTTTTTGTAGCGCGATACGTGGTTTTTTGCGAGACCAAATAAAAGTAATTAATGCTTTATGTATTTTCTGTACATCTGAATGTTTTAATAATAAAGGTATGGTCTGCATTGGGTAAACGACACCATTTTGAATAGGTGACATCTCCCAAAGAGCGAGAGGGGGAGGGCCGCCCAAGCTTCCAACTCCTGCACAATCTTAGTTATCAGAGGTGGGTAGTTAAGTACATAGAGAGAGAAGGGTTCACGTCCTATGTGTATGCCTAGATATGTGATATATCGGGTTGTCACTGTAAATGGTGATAGATGTTTCCATTTAGTTGACAATCGTGGGTGTAGTGGTAGGATCTCGCTTTTATCGAGGTTAATTCTAAAGCCCGAGCTTAGTTGAAAAGCCGCAAATAGTTCACGCAGTTTTTCAAAGTCTGAAAGAGGATTAGTGGAAAACAACAGTATGTCATCTGCGAATAAAGCGGATCTGAGAACCTGGTCTCCTATTGTGATTCCGCTGACCCCATCTTGTGCGTTTAGTAGTCTGGAAAGTGGTTCTATGGCCAAGTTAAAAAGTAAGGGGGAAAGTGGGCATCCCTGTCTCGTTCCCTTAGTCAGGGGAATCGAGGCCGACATGAAGTCAGGAGTGACAAGTCGTGCTGTCGGGGATGCATACATTTGTTGAAGGAAACTCAAGATAGGGCCCGTGAAACCGAATTGTTGTAGTACTCGAAACAGCCAGGACAAACTAACGTTGTCGAAAGCCTTTTCGGCATCTAGTGATATAATAGCGACATCTTGGTCTGGATGAGTTGTAGCGTAATGTAACGCCATTAGTACTTTTCGTATATTTAAAGTGGCTGATCGACCCGTAACAAATCCCGATTGAGCTGGGTGTAACAATGAAGGGAGAAGATGTGCTAAGCGCGACGCAACAATTTTAGAGAGGATTTTGACATCTACGTTTATGAGGGATATTGGGCGATAGGAACCTGGCAGTTGGGGGTCTTTTCCTTTTTTAGCTATCAGTTTAATGTGGGCTTGTGTCCCTGTAGGGAGATATGGCCCCCCATCCCACATGGCTGCATATACGTGCTTTAGGGTGTCTGGGATGAAGTCTTTGGTCATTTTATAAAATTCAGCTGTGTATCCGTCGGGACCCGGGGCTTTATTAGATGACATATTTTTGATCATGCGTCGGATATCGTCGGTTGTGATAGGTGCATTAAGTGCCTCTAGTTGTGCAGTTTGAAGTCTGGGTAGATGTACTTTAGATAGGAGGGCTTCCGTAATGGCTGGATCCGTCTGGTCGGCAGCATATAAATCTGTGTAATATTTAGTGATTATGTTACTGATTTCATCAGTAGACGTAGTTATGGATCCATCCGCATTTCTCAAAGTAGAGATGCGGGTGGGTCGTCTCGTTCCTGCAGACAGTTTAGCCAGTAGCTTGCCAGCTTTGTTGCCATACCTGTGGAAATGTAATTTAGAGTATGCCATCCTAGCCGCCTCCTGATGTTCTGCCCAAAGATCAAACGTGCACTTAGCTTGTCTCCATGTTCGGATATTATCAGGCGTACGATTTAAAGTCAGGCAGTCATGAGCTGTACGTAGCGCTTCACTAGCTTGCCGGTATTGTTGTTTAGAGTGTTTTTTGAATTGTGTGGTATATGAAATGATCGTCCCCCTGAGGAAGGCTTTGCCAGCTTCCCAAAAAAGATTAGGTTCGGTAATATGAGCTCCATTGGTGGAGACATAATCGTTCCATGCCGTGGTTAGTGTGTGTTGAAAATCTTGGTTGTCCATCAAGTAGGATGGAAAGCGCCATATGGGCGAAGGAGTTGAAGGTGCCATCTGTGTCATGTGTATAGATATAGGGCTATGATCTGATATCCTAGCGTCTAAGATCTCTGATTCGCATAGGGTGTTGATTAGTGCAGGGGAGGCAAAGAAGTAATCGATGCGTGAAAAGGAGTTGTGTGGGGGTGAGAAGAAAGTGTATTCCCTATCTGTCGGGTGGTACAGACGCCAGGCATCCGCATATTGCATGGAAGCAATAGCTTGTCTTATTTTTTTATTCAAAAAAGTGAATTTTTTCCAAAAAAAGTGCGCTTTTAAGACCGCTGCGCAAATACGGTGCAAAAAAAAGTATTGCAATGACCGCCATTTTATTCTCTAGGGTGTTAGAAGAAAAGCAGGCTTAAATGGAGGAGAAGATTTGGATGCCGCACACCGGATGTAGTCAAAAAACTTCACTTTATTGAAAAAATGGGATCATCAAAATAACAAGACTGTCATGCAGAAAGTACAGGTTAGCTTACCTGTACTTTCTGCATGACAGTCTTGTTATTTTGATGATCCCATTTTTTCAATAAAGTGAAGTTTTTTGACTACATCCGGTGTGCGGCATCCAAATCTTCTCCTCCATTCAAGCCTGCTTTGCTTAGCATTCAGCCAGCACCTGGAGCTCTTCTGCTCTGAAAATTCCACTTACACCTGGGTCAGTGTCAGCCTGAGCGGTGGAAACACTTTCTTTGCTTGTCTGCATCTAAGGATACATGTTAGAAGAAAAACCATATATAATGTTTGGGGGGTTCTAAGTAATTTTCTAGCAGAAAAACCTGTTTTAAACACCTAAAATCCAAAACGAGGCTGGTCCTATTTATTTTTGTTACATTTTTTTAATACCTGCAAATGAATTAGAGGATGGAAACCCTCTTGATCCCCTTTAGGGAAAAAGAGACTTGACTGATGGGGGCATGGCCAGGAGCTGGGAGTAAACAGTATGTAAGTGGCCAAAGAGGATTGGGTGACGCACAGGGTGAAGGGGTTGGGCCTGAGCTCAGTAAAAGGACTGCCCCCAGGGAATTCTGGGCTTTTTGAAGAGCTTTCCACCCTCCCGCCCCCTTTTTGGATGGTCTGTCGCAGCTTTAGCAGCGTTTTTTTTACCTTGCCAGCATTTAAAGTTGCTGTAATGGGCTATGCCCTTGATTGGAAATTGGAATTAGGCTGTCTGTCCAGCACTTATGGTAAGGACAGGCCCCCTTTTGGAATTTGACTTGTTAATGTTAATGCGTGCTCACAGTACAACTGTGACTGGCAATGGTTTAATGTGTTTACATGTTCCGTGTTGGAAAATTACATAAAGCTGTGGCCTTGCCCTTTTCCAACCTTATGGTTGTAATTGTGTGGTTTCTTATACGGGGGGGGGGGGGGGGGGAGGGGTTGTTCATTATGTTAATAGTTGGTTTTATGCCTAGGCGCCTTAGCAGTCAAATACAGTGGCGGCTGGTGCTCAATATTTTGGGAGGGGCAAGCAAACAAACCTGCCCCCCTCACTTGCACTACCGCCCCCCCCTTTGCGGGAGATGGACGGGAAGCGATCAGTGGCCTTACCTTAGGAGGCCGATGACGAGGTGGGGCTGGATCCAGGGTAAGGCACCTGGAAGTTTAAAGAGGCTGTCGCTGCCCATCTGCCCCCCCACCTGTTGCTCCTCCTCGCTCCAGCTTGCCGAGGAAAAAGCTGGGGCTATTGCTTCTCCTCCCGGCCGAACAGGAAGTGGGTCCTGAGACCTGATTGGACTGGAGTCCTAAGACTCCCTGGCCAATCGGGTCTCAGGACCCGCTGCCTGATTGGCCAGGAGGAGAAGCAGGGGGAATATTAGAATATTATTTTTGCTAATGTCAAACAACTGGGTGGGCTAAGGGCACAGTGCTCTGCGCCCCGAGCCCACCCTTTTTTGAAGCCAATTAGAGCCTCAGCCTCTAATCATGTGCTTAAAAAACAAACAAAACGCATTGAAATCCATGCGTCCGGTGCCCTGCATGTAGATTAGAGGCTGGGCACATGGATTAGAAAGGGGGCGCCCATGCGCCCCTGATGGAGCGGCCGTCACTGGTCAAATATATAATACTAGTACAGCAGTTAATGCTTTTTGTTACCTTCTTCAAAACGAAAGATGAAGACTCACTTTTGTCATCAACCGTTCTTCTACAAAGTGCATTCCTGATGCTGGGTAAAAGAAAAAAAAGAAAATCCAACTAAAAAATTATGAAAATAGTCATTATTTACATAATCAATGTGCTTTTAACATGTGATATTCTATTTTTAGTTTATTCAAGCTTATGCAGAAACATTGGCTTAGGGTTGTGCTTTCTCTGGTTCCTCCTTTTTCCTGAATCAAGATGTTACAGTAATTAAATTTTCACAGCTCAAACCTTTCCATTTTTATTGCACACCTCATTTTATACCAAGTGACATCCTCACTGGGTCTCTGTGTCCTTCTTTCAAGCGCACTGTGGTGCCATTCATTCTTAATGGCACCCAAATGCACCTTGCTAATGCTCATACATTGTAATGCATTAAAATGCATGATAACAGTATTTTTAAATGCACGATAGACGTGCAATTTGTTTCGTTCCAAATTAGTTTTTTAACAAATTTCGACAAATTTGTTAATACGGAATCATCCAAATTAACGAAAACCCGTTTAACAAATTTTTGCAAATATTCGTAAATTCAAAAATTTGTAAATTCATAAATTCGGAATTCGAAAATCCAAAAACCAGAAAATTCTAAAATCTGAAATAACTAACTATTAAATGATAGGTATTGGAATTTTTCTTTCAAATTTGGCTGCTAGTGAACGCAACGAATAGGAATTTATCCAAAGTTGCGAATTATCCAAAATAACAAATGCTGTATCTAAACGAATGGAACGTAACAAATTAATAATAATAAATAACAATAATAGTAATATTAAATACTTTTTATTATTATTAATTATTATTAATTTGTTCCGTTCAATTCGTTTGGATGGGGCATTCTTTTATTTCGGATAATTCGTAAGTTTGGATAAATTCGTATTCATTACATTCACTAACAGCGAGATTTGAAAGGAAATTCCAATACCTATAATTTAATAGTTAGATATTTTTAGTTAGTTAGTTATTATTTATAATTTCCGTTCTTTCGAATTATCTGATTTTTTTTTCGAATTTACAAATTCTCGAATTTTCGCATTTACATATTTTTGAATTTACAAATTTTTGAATTTACGAAATTAGGAATTTTCTAATTTATGAATTTACGAATTTTTGAATTTACGAATTGTGATCATAACGAATGACCCGAAAAACGGAAAAAACAAAACAAAAAACGAATGAAGCCAAGAAGAACAAATTTTTCGGCAGTGCACATGTCTAGTGCATGAACATCTTTGGTGCAATTGTTACATGTTGGTATTCTCACTGGAAAGAATGGGCTGCACAAATGTGCATAAATGCGTGTGAAATGTCCATACACACATGTACACTGTTGCATATGCATAGCTGTGCACCCAGTCTAAAGGAAGTTCTTTGTGGGAGAAAATGCCATATTTTTGGATGAGATCTTGAATGCTGTCTGTGCCACCATAGAGGTGACCTCTCTTTCTGTTCTGTCTGAAATTCCTCACATGGGCAGGAAGTGAGAGGAAATTTTACCTATGGGGATACAATGATACAGGCAGCAATAAAGCCTATCTAGACCTTCCTAGCCCAGCTAGAAAATGTTGCTTTTGATGCTGTCTGTGTCCCGACAATGGAATTTTCCCTCACTTCCTGTTGTGTATAATACCCATTAAATGTATAGAAAGTGGGGGAGTGTCCTTCACCTCCTGTTGTGTCTTATACCCAATTAACAAGAGAGGAAGTGGAGGGAATTTTCCTTCAATACCCCTAAATTATATAGGAAGGGGGATATTCACTTTATCTTTCTCTTTCTGGGAAAAGAGAGGAAGTGGGGCAATTTTCCTTCTCTTCCTGTTGTGCCTGAGTGATACCCATCAAATAGACCGGGGAATAAGGGGGGTTTTCCTTCACTTCCTGTTGTGCCTGATACCCATCAAATAGACAGGAAGTGGAGGGATTTTCCTTCACTTCCTGTTACCCATCAAATAGAAAGGAAGTGGTGGGATTTTCCTTCAGTTCCAGTTGTGCCTGGTACCCATCAAATAGACAGGAAGGGTTGGAATTTTCCTTCACTTCCAGTTGTGCCTGGTACCCATCAAATAGACAGGAAGTGGGGGGATTTTCCCTCACTTCCTGTTGTGCCTGGTACCTATCAAATAGACAGGAAGTGGGGGGATTTTCCTTCACTTCCTGTTACCCATCAAATAGACAGGAAGTGGGGGGATTTTCCTTCACTTCCAGTTGTGCCTGGTACCCATCAAATAGACAGGAAGTGAGGGGATTTTCCTTCACTTCTTCACTTCCAGTTGTGCCTGGTACCCATCAAATAGACAGGAAGTGGGGGTTTTTCCTTCACTTCCTGTTGTGTCTGGTTCGCATCAAATAGACAGGAAGTGGGGAGATTTTCCTTCACTTCCTGTTGTGCCTGATACCCATCAAATAGTCAGGCAGTGGGAGGAATTTTCCTGCACTTCCAATTGTGCTTGATACCCACCAAATAGAGAGGAAGTGGGAGGATTTTCCTTTACTTCCCATTTTGCCTAATTCCCTTTAAAAAGCAAGCGTGATATTTTTCATTTCTGATTGTGTGTGATGCCCCTCAAATAGACAGGAAGTGGAAAGATTTCACCTTACTTCCTGTTCTGTCTGACCTCTATCCATTAAAAAAGTGAGGAGTTTTCCCATAGAACTCTAGTAGGTGAACTCTGGACAAATGTTAAGTGATATTAAAGTTGTTTTAAAAAATACAAATAACAAACATGTTATACTTATCTGCTCTGTGCAGTAGTTTTGCACAAAGCAGCTCAGATCCTCCTCTTCTCCGGTCCCCTGCCGGCACTCCTGGCCCCTCCCTCCTGCCCCCACACCAAGCCAGTGTTTTGTGTGTCCATTCAGACACAGAGCCGTGGCCCCACCCATTCTCTCTTCTCATTGGCTCACTGATTTTGATTGACAGCAAGGGGAGCCAATGGCGCCCGCTGCTGTCTCAGCAAATCAGGAGGGAGAGTACCGGACAGCCGAGGCTCTCATGCAACATCGCTGGATCGAGATGGGGCTCAGGTACGTTTTAGGGGGGCTGAGGGGGGCTGCTGCACACAGAAGGTTTTTTTTTTAATGTATAGAATGCATTAAGATAAAAAAAAAACTTCTGCCTTTAGAACAACTTTAAGTCCAGGACTTTTATCAAATAGCACCCCCTTTTTAATGACCTAAAGTCCCCAGGAGGCAGCTAACATTTTCCCTTTCTAGCCAATCAGGAAATAGTAGGTAGATGGGCTTGGGCATATTTTATATATTCCTCTGGTGCGCTGATCATTTTCATCCGCTGAGCTTTGTAGTTTAGTGTAGTTTAGTTTAGTGTATGTAACAAACTGCACCATACATCTTATGACAGTATTACTTAATAACTGATTATCTCATTCATGTCTGATGTCTTCATCTAAGGAAACATCTGTTTGTGGTTTTATCTCTGTACACTTTTGTTGGATATGGAACGGCTAGAATTAGCAAGTTCAGGAACTTGTGGTTGGGCAACTTATGGTCAGCAGACGTTAGCAGAAATTAAGAAAGCGTTGACCTCTTAGCCTGAACTGTAGAGGTTAACACTTAGGTCACAAGATGAAGACATTACTAATATATGGAAATCACAAGATTAAGAAATTACTAATATGCTAATGAACATTGTTGTGTATTATTTTGATTGGCCCCCAAAATGGGGCAGAGTCTTGTAAAGACAGCATAAAAAGCCTACCCTCAGAATAAACCATTGTAATCATTTAACACGTACTTTCTGTGTGTATGTGTATTGATTAACCGCCGGCGAGGTCCTCCACTGAGCCATCTCAAGAGCCTAGGCCACAAGGAGAAGACGGGCACCTAACAGATAGTCTGATTGTGTTATGTGGGTTCCTCTCACAGCTTACCGTACTCTGAATCGAACAATCAGAATGATGAGCATTAATAGGCTGATGAAGGAAAGGGTCCCGATGGATGCGAACTTTACTATAGGAGCCGGACTGTCTGCAAGAAAAAAGGTCTGCTTATTACTGAGTCTTCCACTCCCTTAACAAAAAAAACCAAAAAAAAAACACTTATTAAAAGCTTATAGAATGCAAAACATTAAGAGAATTAAAAATATATCTTTTTTATGTAACCCGGCTTTTGGCCTCTTTATGTGGCCTCTTTTAAAGTTACTGGGCCTCACTGATACCTCCTGGCAAACCTGAATTCCCCTAATCCTGCAAACAATGAATTCCTACACAGTGCTGAAATCCATTCTTTTTGGATTTGGGGCTCTCAGGATTTCCAGGAGGGTTTGAATGGCTCACAGGGCTTTAAAGACCTCTGGGAACTCAGCAGAGATATGGCTCCTGGCACCAGAGTCACCTACTACAAATGCATTCTCAATATGTTCCACTAGAGGGCAAATAGTAGAGCTGTTCACTGTGCTCTTCGCTCTCTGATGCTATTTTCCCTTTCAGCTATCCTTGTTTTTTTTCAGCTGGCCATCTCGTCACCATTTATACAAAAGACCCTCAAATTCAAAGGTGGGAGACCATCACGATGGTAAGTTTCAGGAAAAGAGTGTCTCCCTTTGCGGATTGCTTTGAATTTTTTTCAGCCCCGTATGCTTATGCTCTCTAAGTTCAAGAGCCACGGAAGGTGGACGTTCTTTGCAGGAACATAGCCCTAGAGGCCGCTCCCATTCAAGGGGCAAGTTCCAAGGATGATGTCTTATCGCTTCTTCTTAGAGCAACCAAAAGTCCTGCAATGCCTGTGTCGCAATATCTATGCCCAATAGGCTGGTGAGTAAAGACTGCCTGGAGGAGTTCGCAGTTGACATGGGTAACACTCAAATATCATTGTTATTGAAGAGGGTGGCGTGAGATTTTATGCTGTACTTATTTCAATTATCTCGGGCCAGGCAGACCCCTCCTAGTTGCCTGTCACTAGAAGAGCATCCTGGCACGTCGGCAGGTGGCGTTGTCCCACTTAGTTCCGCTACTCTGTTGAGTGGACAGCCTGCGGACAGTAGTAGCTCCTCTTCATCAGAGGAAGGCCTGGAACTGCTTGGCTTCAGTTTTCCCTCCATTGAACTATGTATCCAGACAGTCAATAAGCCAATTGTATGGGTAAAGTCATAATCACCCTTTCTTCAGAACGGCAAAGTTTGGAGAGAAAATCTCCTTTATTTGTCCATACAGGTTTTATCCTCGTTAGAGATTGGATAGCATCACTTTAATCCCTGCCTACAGTAGATACGATGTTTGAAACTTTGGGCTGCTTTTGTTTTCTCAGGCAAGTTTGGTGTAAGATACCTTATAACAGGAAATCTCTGTGTTTGTAGGAAACTTAACACAGCCA
Source organism: Lithobates septentrionalis (assembly GCA_037952835.1). NCBI lineage: Eukaryota > Metazoa > Chordata > Amphibia > Anura > Ranidae > Lithobates > Lithobates septentrionalis. Next base: position 70,624 of record JBBDGP010003028.1, on the reverse strand, counting down.
TAACAGGAGTAACAGAAAGTCCGTCCTGCTCCCGCAAGATGGGAAGCAAAGGGATAGGGAATGTTCCTCCTCTCAGCAGGTTCCATTATTCTAGGCAGATAGGCTGCTATAATACATAAATATCAGACATACGGTGGTTTTCGTCCTGATTCCAGTCACAAAAAGAATATACAGGCTTCAATTCAACCCTGTATGTAGTTTGCAAGGGATGGTGGCTAGTGTCCGGTTGTAGATCTGAAGACGTTAAACTTTTTTATCCCCTTAGAGATCTTCAAAATGGAGTCCATTACACCAGCGCAGCCGGATGGTATAATGCACGGGGATGGTGGGAATTCCTCATATTGGGAACAGCAGGTGTACAGACCCGGGAACTCAGCACAAGTATGATGGGAACCCCTCATAATGGGCAGAGCAGGTGTACAGACCCAGGAACTGGGCACAGGGATGGTGGGAACCCCTCATAATGGGCACAACAGGGGTACAGACCTGACAACTCAGCAGGGGGATGGAGGGAACCCCTCATAATGGGCACAGCAGGGGTACAGACCCAGGAACTCAGCACATGGATGGTAACAACCCCTCATAATGGGGATAGCATGAAGGGGGTAAAATCTTCCAGAGGTCAAGTGGTTAAAATTCTGCACATTCTCAAGGCAATATGTTACAATGTAAACCTATAGATTTATGCAAAGAAAGTGCTATAGTGCATGAACAACAAATGTGCTGCATTTGCAATAAAGTGAATCCAATATATTATGCAATATATTATGATGTGAACCTATAGATTATACAACAAAAAGTGCTATAGTGCATAAACGATAATTGTGCTACATTTACAATAAAGTGAATCCAGTGCATCAAATGAAATGTCCCCAAATATTTTGAAGAAAACACCCAAAGTTCTTCTTAGTAATCCAATCACCACTTAATAAAGTGCACACGCATTCTTATTCGTGCTTCACCCGAAGTGGTATATCTAAGCGCTCACCAGATAGTAGTGGCACCAAAGTGACCCTCAGGCATGAAAAACCATGTATCTTCAAAAAAGGTATCTTTCCCAGATCCTGGCAGAAAGACTTCAATCACCAGTCAGCAGAAATTGTGTATGACTTCTATCTCTGAGTCACGGTGCTTCAATGCCTCAGCTAAAACTGCAAAAAGTGGCTCCCCATAAAAGCCACAAAAACTTGGATAGTGTAAAAATGTCTTTATTCCAACAAAGCTAAAAACTCCCAATCAAATGTACAGGATGAAAAAACAGCAAACTAAGCTGCAGTTGAGAAGGGAAGCAGAGACTGAGCGATAATTTATGTTCTATGGGTATTAGTTGACAACTCGGCAAGCGTCCCAGCTGATCCAGGAACGGAGGACAGTGTGTCGAGCCTCCCTTTCAATACATTTCACAATATGCGCGCGTCTTCAGGAAATAGGCTCGGCGACATTTTACTGCAGCCCATATAGTATTGCCTGTGATGTAATTGGTCAGAAAAAAACAGCTGACTAAAGAAAAAAAAAAACATCTTGTCTGCAAAGCCACAAACAAAAAATCCTGCAGAGACACAACTCCGCCAGCCTTCTCAGCTGCAACTTTACAAACGTCACATGTTCCATAACCTGATATTAATAAATCAATAAAAAAAAATCAATAAAAACACAGAAGTGTGCATGGTTCTCTAGTATAGAACAACCTTTGTTTGATATAGTGGGGATATACTACTGACTTCCCATTGGAGGGGGAATAAAAATTAATAAAAAAATCATAAACAAAATAATAACTAACAATAAACCCACACAGAAGTCTTTGTTTTATAAAATAATTTTATATAAATGTAATGTTGGGTGCTAACTTTATCATATATATAATCTTGGGGATTTATTAAACAAAATAAAATAAGGTTATATATGTATGGTTTATATTTGTGTTTCCATAGTGTTTTTTAAGACATATGGATATTGGCATTGGATATGTGATTAGCAGCAACTTGCAGAGGTATGTGTGTATATACATATATAGTTTATGGTCCACTGGTGTGGAACATCAGGCTAGGAAAAATGTCTGTATACAAATATTCTTTTTTTATTGATTTTTTTTTAATTGATTTATTAATATCAGGTTATGGAACATGTGACGTTTGTAAAGTCGCAGCTGAGAAGGCTGGCGGAGTTGTGTCTCTGCAGGATTTTTTGTTTGTGGCTTTGCAGACGAGATGTTTTTTTTCTTTAGTCAGCTGTTTTTTCTGACCAATTACATCACAGGCAATACTATATGGGCCGTGCCCATTAATTATTTATACAATCTCAAGGCACCCATACCAAAATGAAAAAAACTAAACTAATAGTTTTACATATTGTAGCATCATCCACAAGTATATCCTATACTTACAATGAACATCCACCATAACCTCCGGTGACCTAGTACGTCCTACAGAATTTTCAGCTTCACAGGTATATTTCCCAGCATCTTCTGCCTTTATAGATTCACTAAATTTTTTTATATTCTTTCCGTTCTTGTACCATGTAATGTTGGTCACGTCTGGGTTGCTGCTGTTGACATCGCATCGAAAGATGACCTTGTCTCCTTCAACAAATATGATCTTTGCTTCTTCAGCAAATCTTGTTCTATTTAGCTCTAAAACTACCCTTGGGTACCTGGGAGCATCTAAAGATAGGTAAAAAAATATATTATTCAAAGGTAAAGAATATATAAACCCAATATTTCATATTCCTAATATGTGGCTGCTGTAACGTGTAACCCAGAAACCTGCATAGTGTGCCGCTCAGGCTCTCTGAACGGGGTGTAAGTTCTAAACATCCGCGGCTGGGAGTGCTGGTTCGGGAGGGAGCTCGCCCCGGCTCCTGTAATGACTAGAGATAAAGAAAGGTCTCCCTGTAGCCGCTCATCCGTACCATCCCTGGGATGAGTGTGTGAGTGGCAACCTCAGCCTGGACTCCAGCTAGGTCACTCCCCAAACGAGTTTCGCTCAAAGGCCTGAACTCCTGATCCCAGTACTAGATCCGGGCCTATGAAAGAAAGTATTACAGCAATGGCCACAGCAGGACAACCAGGCAGCCTATATTTAATAGGAGTCTTTGTATTTCTTACATGGCAGGTATTATCAGTAAAGGGTGTAGAAAGCAACATATCAGTGCTATGCATGAGCAGCCCCTCCATTTCTTAAAGTGTTTGTTCAGCTCAGGGCTTGAGCTTGGACTTGCAAAAACTCAACTTTGACACAGAACATATTGGCTTCCTGGGTGGACTGGAGGTACCAGTTTACAAACAGAAGGTTTGTATTGCACCCTAAAGTCCCACTGCAGACACCATGCAAGCGACCCCCCCCCCTCCTCTAAAGCCCCCCTACTCGTAATTTTTTTTGTATACTTACCATTTTCCATCTCTTCTAGATCAGTGTTTCTCAACGTTTTCGTTTTTCAGTCAGGGCTCCCTTTTAAATTCTGCACAATCACAAGGCACCCTATTCTAAAATGTAATACCTAAACTAATAGTTTTACATATCGTAGAATCATCCACACACGTAGGACAGCCAACATTAGAGGTGATTTATTCTTCCAAAGCAAATACACTTTTGCACACTGGTAATGACTAGTGTTCCAGAGTTTCTCTTCTCCCTCAGCTTCTTTCATTCACTCAGCTAATGTGACCCCAGGGCTGCCGGAGAGGGGCAGGGGAGGGCAAGGAAGGATGCTGTGCAAATGCCCGGTGTCCTCCTTATCAACCGATGATGTTATTGGTTGTTAGGACGCCGGTGGCTAGAAGGTTGTAATGGTGTACAATGAAAACCTGTAGCTTTCTGGAACTAAAAGTCAGCCTTCATCCACCCACTGGCTTGTAGACATTTTTGGGCAAGTGTTAGCTATTTTGTCATGGCATCCCTGAAGAAACCTCAGGAGACCGTGGTTGAAAATGGCTGTTCTAGATGATCATATTCTTCTCCCTATTTTCTCAGTGGTGGGCACCCCTCAGAGGTGCAGCTTGTCACGCTCACTTCATGAATACACTATGAGCTGCTTTTTTTAATCTTTTATTTTGTTAACTAGGTGGTGGCCTGTATCATTAAAAAAGTGCTTTCAGTTGGACTATAAGGCGCTTCCTCTGATATAGCCATCTCCGTTTATATATTGTTTGATAATGACAGGTCTACTTTACTTGCTGGCTTATGGAAAGTAGATCTTATACTTACAATGAATGTCCACATTAACCTCCGGTGACATTGTACGTCCTACAGAATTTTCAGCTTCACAGGTATATTTCCCAGCATCTTCTGCCTTTATAGAGTCACTAAATTTTTTTATATTCTTTCCGTTCTTGTACCATGTAATGTTGGTCACGTCTGGGTTGATGCTGTTGACATTGCATCGAAAGATGACCTTGTCTCCTTCAACAAATATGATCTTGTCTTTTTCAGCAAATCTTGTTCTATTTAGCTCTAGGACTACCCTTGGATACCTGGGAGCATCTAAAGATAGGTAAAAAAATCTATTATTCAAAGGTAAAGAATATATCAACCCAATATTTCATATTTCTAATATGTGGCTGCTGTACCATGTAACCCAGAAGCCTGCATAGTGTGCCGCTCAGGCTCTCTGGAAGGGGTGTAAGTTGTAAACATCCGCGGCTGGGAGTGCTGGTTCGGGAGGGAGATCGTCCCGGCTCCTGTAATGACTAGAGATAAAGAAAGGTCTCCCTGTAGCCGCAAATCCGTACCATCCCTGGGATGAGTGTGTGAGTGGCAACCTCAGCCTGGACTCCAACTAGGTCACTCCCCAAACGAGTTTCGCTCAAAGGCCTGAAGTCCTGATCCCAGTACTAGATCCGGGCCTATGACTCAGAAAGTATTACAGCAATGGCCACAGCAGGACAACCAGGCAGCCTATATTTAATAGGAGTCTTTGTACTTCCTACATGGCAGGTGTTATCAGTAAAGGGTGTAGAAAGCAACACGTCAGTGCTATGCATGAGCAGCCCCTCCATTTCTTAAAGTGTTTGTTCAGCTCAAGGATTGAGCTTGGATTTGCAAAAATTCAACTTTGACACAGAACATATTGGCTTCCTGTGTGGACTGGAGGTACCAGTTTACAAACAGAAGGTTTGTATTGCACCCTAAAGTCCTACTGCAGGCACCATGCAAGCGATCCCCCACCCCCTTCCCTCTAAAGCCCCCCTCCTCATCATTTTTGTTTGTATACTTACCATTTTCCATCTCTTCTAGATCAGTGTTTCTCAACGTTTTCTTTTTTTCAGTCAGGGCTCCCTTTTAAATTCTGCACAATCCCAGGCACCCTATTCTAAAATGTAAAAACCTAAACTAATAGTTTTACATATCGTAGAATCATCCACACACGTAGGACAGCCAACATTTGAAGTGATTTATTCTTCCAAAGCAAACACACTTTTGCACACTGGTACTGACTAGTGTTCCAGAGTTTCTCTTCTCCCTCATCTTCTTTCCTTCACTCAGCTAATGTGACCCCAGGGCTGCCGGAGAGGGGCAGGGGAGGGCAAGGAAGGATGCTGTGCAATTGCCCGATGTCCTCTTAATCACTGATGATGTCATTGGTTGTTAGGATGCCGGTGGCTAGAAGGTTGTAATGGTGTACAATGAAAACCTGCAGCTTTCTGTAAATAAAAGTCAGCCTTCATCCACCCACTGGCTTGTAGACAATTTTGGGCAATTTTTAGCTATTTTGTCAAGGCATCCCTGAAGAAACCTCAGGAGATCTTGGTTGAAAATGGCTGTTCTAGATGATCATATTCTTCTCCCAATTTTTTCAGTGGTGGGCACCCCTCAGAGGTGCAGCTTGTCACGCTCGCTTCATGAATACACTATGAGCTGCTTTTTTTAATCTTTTATTTTGTTAACTAGGTGGTGGCCTGTATCATTTAAAAAGTGCTTTCAGTTGGACTATAAGGCGCTTTCTCTGATATAACCATCTCAGTTTATATATTGTTTGATAATGACAGGTCTACTTTACTTGCTGGCTTATGAATAGTAGATCTTATACTTACAACGAATGTCCACATTAACCTCCGGTGACCTAGTACGTCCTACAGAATTTTCAGCTTCACAGGTATATTTCCCAGCATCTTCTGCCTTTACAGATTCACTAAATGTTTTTATATTCTTTCCGTTCTTGTACCATGTAATGTTGGTCACGTCTGGGTTGCTGCTGTTGACATCGCATCGAAAGATGACCTTGTCCCCTTCAACAAATATGATCTTGTCTTTTTCAGCAAATGTTGTTCTATTTGGCTCTAAGACTACCCTTGGATACCTGGGAGCATCTAAAGATAGGTAAAAAAATCTATTATTCAAAGGTAAAGAATATATAAACCCAATATTTCATATTCCTAATATGTGGCTGCTGTACCATGTAACCCAGAAACCTGCATATTGTGCCACTCAGGCTCTCTGGACGGGGTGTAAGTTCTAAACATCCGCGGCTGGGAGTGCTGGTTCGGGAGGGAGATCGTCCCGGCTCCTGTAATGACTAGAGATAAAGAAAGGTCTCCCTGTAGCCGCACATCCGTACCATCCCTGGGATGAGTGTGTGAGTGGCAACCTCAGCCTGGACTCCAACTGGGTCACTCCCCAAACAAGTTTCGTTTAAAGGCCTGAACTCCTGATCCCAGTACTAGATCCGGGCCTATGACTCAGAAAATATTACAGCAATGGCCACAGCAGGACAACCAGGCAGCCTAAATTTAATAGGAGTCTTTGTATTTCTTACATGGCATGTATTATCAGTAAAGGGTGTAGAAAGCAACATATCAGTGCTATGCATGAGCAGCCCCTCAATTTCTTAAAGTGTTTGTTCAGCTCAGGGCTTGAGCTTGGACTTGCAAAAACTCAACTTTGACACAGAACATATTGGCTTCCTGGGTGGACTGGAGGTACCAGTTTACAAACAGAAGGTTTGTATTGCACCCTAAAGTCCCACTGCAGACACCATGCAAGCGATCCCCCCCCTCCTCTAAAGCCCCCCTACTCGTAATTTTTTTGTATACTTACCATTTTCCATCTCTTCTAGATCAGTGTTTCTAAATGTTTTAGTTTTTCAGTCAAGTCTCCCTTTTAAATTCTACACAATCACAAGGCACCCTATTCTAAAATGTAAAAACTTAAACTAATAGTTTTACATATCGTAGAATCATCCACACACGTAGGACAGCCAACATTAGAGGTGATTTATTCTTCCAAAGCAAATACACTTTTGCACACTGGTAATGACTAGTGTTCCAGAGTTTCTCTTCTCCCTCAGCTTTTTCCTTCACTCAGTTAATGTGACCCCAGGGCTGCCGGAGAGGGGCAGGGAAGGGCAAGGAAGGAAGCTGTGCAAGTGTTCGGTGTCCTCCTTATCACTGATGATGTCATTGGTTGTTAGGATGCCGGTGGCTAGAAGGTTGTAACGGTGTACAATGAAAACCTGTAGCTTTCTGTAACTAAAAGTCAGCCTTCATCCACCCACTGACTTGTAGACATTTTTGGGCAATTTTTAGCTATTTTGTCAAGGCATCCCTGAAGAAATCTATCTCAGGAGACCGTGGTTGAAAATGGCTGTTCTAGATGATCATATTCTTCTCCCTACTTTCTCAGTGGTGGGCACCCCTCAGAGGTGCAGCTTGTCACGCTCACTTCATGAATACACTATGAGCTGCTTTTTTTATTCTTTTATTTTGTTAACTAGGTGGTGGCCTGTATCATTAAAAAAAGTGCTTTCAGTTGGACTATAAAGCGATTTCTCTGATATAACCATCTCAGTTTATATATTGTTTCATAATGACAGGTCTACTTTACTTGCTGGCTTATGGAAAGTAGATCTTATACTTACAACGAATGTCCACATTAACCTCCGGTGACCTAGTACGTCCTACAGAATTTTCAGCTTCACAGGTATATTTCCCAGCATCTTCTGCCTTTATAGATTCACTAATTTTTTTTATATTCTTTCCGTTCTTGTACCATGTAATGTTGGTCACGTCTGGGTTGCTGCTGTTGACATCGCATCGAAAGATGACCTTGTCCCCTTCAACAAATATGATCTTGTCTTTTTCAGAAAATGTTGTTCTATTTGGCTCTAGGACTACCCTTGGGTACCTGGGAGCATCTAAAGATAGGTAATAAAATCTATTATTCAAAGGTAAAGAATATATCAACCCAATATTTCATATTCCTAATATTCGGCTGCTGTACCATGTAACCCAGAAACCTGCATAGTGTGCCGCTCAGGCTCTCTGGACGGGGTGTAAGTTCTAAACGTCCGCGGCTGGGAGTGCTGGTTCGGGAGGGAGCTCGTCCCGGCTCCTGTAATGACTAGAGATAAAGAAAGCTCTCCCTGTAGCCGCACATCCGTACCATCCCTGGGATGAGTGTGTGAGTGGCAACCTCAGCCTGGACTCATACCAGGTCACTCCCCAAACGAGTTTCACTCGAAGGTCTGAACTCCTGATCCCAGTACTAGATCCAGGCCTATGAATCAGAAAGTATTACAGCAATGGCCACAGCAGGACAACCAGGCAGCCTATATTTAATAGGAGTCTTTGTATTTCTTACATGGCAGGTATTTTCAGTAAAGGGTGTAGAAAGCAACACATCAGTGCTATGCATGAGCAGCCCCTCCATTTCTTAATGTGTTTGTTCAGCTCGGGGCTTGAGCTTGGACTTGCAAAAACTCAACTTTGACACAGAACATATTGGCTTCCTGTGTGGACTGGAGGTACCAGTTTACAAACAGAAGGTTTGTATTGCACCCTAAAGTCCCACTGCAGGCACCATGCAAGCGATTCCCCCCCCCCCCCCCTCTAAAGCCCCCCTACTCGTAATTTTTTTTGTATACTTACCATTTTCCATCTCTTCTAGATCAGTGTTTCTCAACTTTTTTGTTTTTCAGTCAAGGCTCCCTTTTAAATTCTGCACAATCACAAGGCACCCTATTCTAAAATGTAAAAACCTAAACTAATAACTTTACATATCGTAGAATCATCCACACACGTAGGACAGCCAACATTAGAAGTGATTTATTCTTCCAAAGCAAGTACACTTTTGCACACTGGTACTGACTAGTGTTCAAGAGTTTCTCTTCTCCCTCAGCTTCTTTCCTTTACTCAGCTAATGTGACCCCAGGGCTGCCAGAAAGGGGCAGGGGAGGGCAAAGACGATTGCTGTGCAAGTGCCTGATGTCCTCCTTATCAACCGATGATGTCATTGGTTGTTAGGACGACGGTGGCTAGAAGGTTGTAATGGTGTACAATGGAAACCTGTAGCTTTCTGTAACTAGAAGTCAGCCTTCATCCACCCACTGGCTTGTAGACATTTTTGGGATTTTTTTTTAGCTATTTTGTCAAGGCATCCCTGAAGAAACCTCAGGAGACCATGGTTGAAAATGGCTGTTCTAGATGATCATATTCTTCTCCCAATTTTTTCAGTGGTGGGCACCCCTCAGAGGTGCAGCTTGTCACGCTCACTTCATGAATACACTATGAGCTGCTTTTTTTAATGTTTTATTTTGTTAACTAGGTGGTGGCCTGTATCATTAAAGAAAGTGCTTATAGTTGGACTATAAGGTGCTTTCTCTGATATAACCATCTCCGTTTATATATTGTTTGATAATGACAGGTCTACTTTACTTGCTGGCTTATGGAAAGTAGATTTTATACTTACAACCAATGTCCACATTAACCTCCGGTGACATTGTACGTCCTACAGAATTTTCAGCTTCACAGGTATATTTCCCAGCATCTTCTGCCTTTATAGATTCACTAAATTTTTTTATATTCTTTCCGTTCTTGTACCATGTAATGTTGGTCACGTCTGGGTTGCTGCTGTTGACATCGCATCGAAAGATGACCTTGTCCCCTTCAACAAATATGATCTTGTCTTTTTCAGCAAATCTTGTTCCATTTGGCTCTAGGATTACCCTTGGGTACCTGGGAGCATCTAAAGATAGGTAATAAAATCTATTATTCAAAGGTAAAGAATATATAAACCCAATATTTCATATTCCTAATATTCGGCTGCTGTACCATGTAACCCAGAAACCTGCATAGTGTGCCGCTCAGGCTCTCTGGACGGGGTGTAAGTTCTAAACATCCGCGGCTGGGAGTGCTGGTTCGGGAGGGAGATCGTCCCGGCTCCTGTAATGACTAGAGATAAAGAAAGGTCTCCCTGTAACCGCACATCCGTACCATCCCTGGGATGAGTGTGTGAGTGGCAACCTCAGCCTGGACTCCAACTAGGTCACTCCCCAAACGAGTTTCGCTCAAAGGCCTGAACTCCTGATCCCAGTACTAGATCCGGTCCTATGACTCAGAAAGTATTACAGCAATGGCCACAGCAGGACAACCAGGCAGCCTAAATTTAATAGGAGTCTTTGTATTTCTTACATGGCAGGTATTATCAGTTAAGGGTGTAGAAAGCAACACATCAGTGCTATCCATTTCTTAAAGTGTTTGTTCAGCTCGGGGCTTGAGCTTGGACTTGCAAAAACTCAACTTTGACACAGAACATATTGGCTTCCTGTGTGGACTGGAGGTACCAGTTTACAAACAGAAGGTTTGTATTGCACCCTAAAGTCCCACTGCAAACACCATGCAAGCGACCCCCCCCCCCCCCCAAAAGCCCCCCCACTCGTAATTTTCTTTGTATACTTACCATTTTCCATCTCTTCTAGATCAGTGTTGCTCAACGTTTCCTTTTTTTTTAGTCAAGGCTCCCTTTTAAATTCTGCACAATCCCAAGGCACCCTATTCTAAAATGTAAAAACCTAAACTAATAGTTTTACATATCGTAGAATTATCCACACACGTAGGACAGCCAACATTAGAGGTGAGTTATTCTTCCAAAGCAAATACACTTTTGCACAAAGGGTACTGACTAGTGTTCAAGAGTTTCTCTTCTCCCTCAGCTTCTTTCCTTCACTCAGCTAATGTGACCCCAGGGCTGCCGGAGAGGGGCAGGGGAGGGCAAGGAAAGATGCTGTGCAAGTGCCCAGTGTCCTTATCACTGATGATGTCATTGGTTGTTAGGATGGCGGTGGCTAGTAGGTTGTAATGGTGTACAATGAAAACCTGCAGCTTTCTGGAAATAAAAGTCAGCCTTCATCCACCCACTGGCTTGTAGACAATTTTGGGCAATTTTTAGCTATTTTGTCAAGGCATCCCTGAAGAAACCTCAGGAGACCGTGGTTGAAAATGGCTGTTCTAGATGATCATATTCTTCTCCCTATTTTCTCAGTGGTGGGCACCCCTCAGAGGTGCAGCTTGTCACGCTCACTTCATGAATACACTATGAGCTGCTTTTTTTAATCTTTTATTTTGTTAACTAGGTGGTGGCCTGTATCATTTAAAAAGTGCTTTCAGTTGGACTATAAGGCGCTTTCTCTGATACAACCATCTCAGTTTATATATTGTTTGCTAATGAAAGGTCTACTTTACTTGCTGGCTTATGAACAGTAGATCTTATACTTACAACGAATGTCCACATTAACCTCCGGTGACATTGTACGTCCTACAGAATTCTCAGCTTCACAGGTATATTTCCCAGCATCTTCTGCCTTTACAGATTCACTAAATTTTTTTATATTCTTTCCGTTCTTGTACCATATAATGTTGGTCACGTCTGGGTTGCTACTGTTGACATCGCATCGAAAGATGACCTTGTCCCCTTCAACAAATATGATCTTGTCTTTTTCAGAAAATGTTGTTCTATTTGGCTCTAGGACTACCCTTGGGTACCTGGGAGCATCTAAAGATAGGTAATAAAATCTATTATTCAAAGGTAAAGAATATATCAACCCAATATTTAATATTCCTAATATTCGGCTGCTGTACCATGTAACCCAGAAACCTGCATAGTGTGCCGCTCAGGCTCTCTGGATGGGGTGTAAGTTCTAAACGTCCGCGGCTGGGAGTGCTGGTTCGGGAGGGAGCTCGTCCCGACTCCTGTAATGACTAGAGATAAAGAAAGCTCTCCCTGTAGCCGCACATCCGTACCATCCCTGGGATGAGTGTGTGAGTGGCAACCTCAGCCTGGACTCATACCAAGTCACTCCCCAAACGAGTTTCACTCGAAGGTCTGAACTCCTGATCCCAGTACTAGATCCAGGCCTATGAATCAGAAAGTATTACAGCAATGGCCACAGCAGGACAACCAGGCAGCCTATATTTAATAGGAGTCTTTGTATTTCTTACATGGCAGGTATTTTCAGTAAAGGGTGTAGAAAGCAACACATCAGTGCTATGCATGAGCAGCCCCTCCATTTCTTAATGTGTTTGTTCAGCTCGGGGCTTGAGCTTGGACTTGCAAAAACTCAACTTTGACACAGAACATATTGGCTTCCTGTGTGGACTGGAGGTACCAGTTTACAAACAGAAGGTTTGTATTGCACCCTAAAGTCCCACTGCAGGCACCATGCAAGCGATTCCCCCCCCCCCCCCCTCTAAAGCCCCCCTACTCGTAATTTTTTTTGTATACTTACCATTTTCCATCTCTTCTAGATCAGTGTTTCTCAACTTTTTTGTTTTTCAGTCAAGGCTCCCTTTTAAATTCTGCACAATCACAAGGCACCCTATTCTAAAATGTAAAAACCTAAACTAATAACTTTACATATCGTAGAATCATCCACACACGTAGGACAGCCAACATTAGAAGTGATTTATTCTTCCAAAGCAAGTACACTTTTGCACACTGGTACTGACTAGTGTTCAAGAGTTTCTCTTCTCCCTCAGCTTCTTTCCTTTACTCAGCTAATGTGACCCCAGGGCTGCCAGAAAGGGGCAGGGGAGGGCAAAGACGATTGCTGTGCAAGTGCCTGATGTCCTCCTTATCAACCGATGATGTCATTGGTTGTTAGGACGACGGTGGCTAGAAGGTTGTAATGGTGTACAATGGAAACCTGTAGCTTTCTGTAACTAGAAGTCAGCCTTCATCCACCCACTGGCTTGTAGACATTTTTGGGATTTTTTTTTAGCTATTTTGTCAAGGCATCCCTGAAGAAACCTCAGGAGACCATGGTTGAAAATGGCTGTTCTAGATGATCATATTCTTCTCCCAATTTTTTCAGTGGTGGGCACCCCTCAGAGGTGCAGCTTGTCACGCTCACTTCATGAATACACTATGAGATGCTTTTTTTAATGTTTTATTTTGTTAACTAGGTGGTGGCCTGTATCATTAAAGAAAGTGCTTATAGTTGGACTATAAGGTGCTTTCTCTGATATAACCAACTCTGTTTATATATTGTTTGATAATGACAGGTCTACTTTACTTGCTGGCTTATGGAAAGTAGATTTTATACTTACAACCAATGTCCACATTAACCTCCGGTGACATTGTACGTCCTACAGAATTTTCAGCTTCACAGGTATATTTCCCAGCATCTTCTGCCTTTATAGATTCACTAAATTTTTTTATATTCTTTCCGTTCTTGTACCATGTAATGTTGGTCACTTCTGGGTTGCTGCTGTTGACATCGCATCGAAAGATGACCTTGTCCCCTTCAACAAATATGATCTTGTCTTTTTCAGCAAATCTTGTTCCATTTGGCTCTAGGATTACCCTTGGGTACCTGGGAGCATCTAAAGATAGGTAATAAAATCTATTATTCAAAGGTAAAGAATATATAAACCCAATATTTCATATTCCTAATATTCGGCTGCTGTACCATGTAACCCAGAAACCTGCATAGTGTGCCGCTCAGGCTCTCTGGACGGGGTGTAAGTTCTAAACATCCGCGGCTGGGAGTGCTGGTTCGGGAGGGAGCTCGTCCCGGCTCCTGTAATGACTAGAGATAAAGAAAGCTCTCCCTGTAGCCGCACATCCGTACCATCCCTGGGATGAGTGTGTGAGTGGCAACCTCAGCCTGGACTCATACCAGGTCACTCCCCAAACGAGTTTCACTCGAAGGTCTGTACTCCTGATCCCAGTACTAGATCCAGGCCTATGAATCAGAAAGTATTACAGCAATGGCCACAGCAGGACAACCAGGCAGCCTATATTTAATAGGAGTCTTTGTATTTCTTACATGGCAGGTATTTTCAGTAAAGGGTGTAGAAAGCAACACATCAGTGCTATGCATGAGCAGCCCCTCAATTTCTTAATGTGTTTATTCAGCTCGGGGCTTGAGCTTGGACTTGCAAAAACTCAACTTTGACACAGAACATATTGGCTTCCTGTGTGGACTGGAGGTACCAGTTTACAAACAGAAGGTTTGTATTGCACCCTAAAGTCCCACTGCAGGCACCATGCAAGCGATCCCCCCCCCCCCTCTAAAGCCCCCCTACTCGTAATTTTTTTTGTATACTTACCATTTTCCATCTCTTCTAGATCAGTGTTTCTCAACTTTTTTGTTTTTCAGTCAAGGCTCCCTTTTAAATTCTGCACAATCACAAGGCACCCTATTCTAAAATGTAAAAACCTAAACTAATAACTTTACATATCGTAGAATCATCCACACACGTAGGACAGCCAACATTAGAAGTGATTTATTCTTCCAAAGCAAGTACACTTTTGCACACTGGTACTGACTAGTGTTCAAGAGTTTCTCTTCTCCCTCAGCTTCTTTCCTTTACTCAGCTAATGTGAACCCAGGGCTGCCAGAAAGGGGCAGGGGAGGGCAAAGACGATTGCTGTGCAAGTGTCTGATGTCCTCCTTATCAACCGATGATGTCATTGGTTGTTAGGACGACGGTGGCTAGAAGGTTGTAATGGTGTACAATGGAAACCTGTAGCTTTCTGTAACTAAAAGTCAGCCTTCATCCACCCACTGGCTTGTAGACATTTTTGGGCTTTTTTTTTAGCTATTTTGTCATGGCATCCCTGAAGAAACCTCAGGAGACCGTGGTTGAAAATGGCTGTTCTAGATGATCATATTCTTCTCCCAATTTTTTCAGTGGTGGGCACCCCTCAGAGGTGCAGCTTGTCACGCTCGCTTCATGAATACACTATGAGCTGCTTTTTTTAATGTTTTATTTTGTTAACTAGGTGGTGGCCTGTATCATTAAAGAAAGTGCTTATAGTTGGACTATAAGGTGCTTTCTCTGATATAACCATCTCAGTTTATATATTGTTTGATAATGACAGGTCTACTTTACTTGCTGGCTTATGGAAAGTAGATTTTATACTTACAACCAATGTCCACATTAACCTCCGGTGACATTGTACGTCCTACAGAATTTTCAGCTTCACAGGTATATTTCCCAGCATCTTCTGCCTTTATAGATTCACTAAATTTTTTTATATTCTTTCCGTTCTTGTACCATGTAATGTTGGTCACGTCTGGGTTGCTGCTGTTGACATCGCATCGAAAGATGACCTTGTCCCCTTCAACAAATATGATCTTGTCTTTTTCAGCAAATCTTGTTCTATTTAGCTCTAAGACTACCCTTGGATACCTGGGAGCATCTAAAGATAGGTAAAAAAATCTATTTTTCAATGGTAAAGAATATATCAACCCAATATTTCATATTCCTAATATTCGGCTGCTGTACCATGTAACCCAGAAACCTGCATAGTGTGCCGCTCAGGCTCTCTGGACAGGGTGTAAGTTCTAAACGTCCGCGGCTGGGAGTGCTGGTTCGGGAGGGAGCTCGTCCCGGCTCCTGTAATGACTAGAGATAAAGGAAGGTCTCCCTGTAGCCGCACATCCGTACCATCCCTGGGATGAGTGTGTGAGTGGCAACCTAAGCCTGGACTCCAACCGGGCCACTCCTCAAACGCGTTTCTCTCGAAGGCCTGAACTTCTGATTCCAGTACTAGATCCCGGCATATGCATATTATTCAAAGGTAAAGAATATGTAAATCCAACATGTCATATTCCTGATACATGCATGCTGTACCATGTACTTGTAAGAAAAAAGTCTCCTGCTCTCATTGTATTGTTTCCTAAATACACATGGCCCCATATATGGGTCCCACTTGGTACAGCGTATAGCCACAACCTGCCATAGACTTTGACAGGTTGCCTGCAGAGGGGCTGGACGTTGTACCTGTCCTTCCCAGGCACACCAAAATGTTGGGAGGGAAATATTGTTCCTAGATGGCTCCACGTACAAGGAGCCTTAATCAGTGGGGGGCGCCAGGTGGGTGCTTGGGTGTGCTGAAGCTCCCCCAAAAAATCTTCAAGCACCCTCATAGCACCCCCAAAATTTCCACAGAGTTATTACAATACAGTCACAGGATTTTAAACAAATTATTTGGTACCTGCTGTGAATCTTGTCGCAAGAGGCTAGGGACTCTTTTGTAATGTGGAGGGATACAGCCGAATAAGCCGCTAATGATCAGTTATACCCGGCGGGGGCTGGGTGGTGAGGAGCCTGCATCAGTGGCCGATTGATCCAGTGCTGGTCTCCTGCATTTGCCGCCAAAAGAAGAATTTGGATGGAAGCAGCAGAGAGAGCCGAGCCCTGTGCAGTGCCCCAGGAAACCTGGAGGAAGCCGGTATTCTGAGGAGAGAGGAGCTGTGTTTACCTATATGGTGGGGGAGGAGTGAGGGAGGAGAACGGAGCTGCTGCACTCAGTGCATTGCAGTCTGCAGGGCTTACTGAGCCTGTCAGTGTCAGAGGATAAGAGGGGTGTGTGTGTCACATGGTGTGTGTGTCACATGGTGTGCTCCGAGGGGGAAGGCTCAGGAGGAACGAGGCTGATCACTGCTGCAGGCATCTTCTGTTTTTATTGTAGCTGCTGAGCCTGGAAGGGAGGGGGGCTTTCCAGTCCTCTGATCTAATGCAGCTGCTGCATTACACTGATTGAGGGGCCTGATCTGGACTGAGCAGTGGACACGGAGGGAAATCCTCTGATATCAGCCCTCTCATTGGGCTTGGAGACATGTACAGCAATCATTAGAATGCCACACAGATCAGGAGTGCCTGTGCCTGCTACTTATAGTGTCCAAATGATGATCAGGTGTCCCCATAACAGTGCACCATTGGACTATGGGGTCACCCTCCTGCTATGGGCACTGTGCATGGGTTCACCCTCCTGCTGTGGGCACTGTGTATGGGGTCACCCTCCTGCTGTGGGCACTGTGTATGGGGTCACTGTTGTGCTGTGGGCACTGTGTATGGGGTCACCTCCTGCTGTGGGCACTGTGTATGGGGTCACCTTTGTGCTGTGGGCACTGTGTATGGGGTCACCCTCCTGCTGTGGGCACTGTGTATGGGGTCACCCTCCTGCTGTGGGCACTGTGTATGGGGTCACCCTCCTGCTGTGGGCACTGTGTATGGGGTCTCCCTCCTGCTGTGGACACTGTGTATGGGGTCACCCTCCTGCTGTGGGCACTGTGTATGGGGTCTCCCTCCTGCTGTGGGCACTGTGTATGGGGTCACTATCCTGCTGTGGGCACTGTGTATGGGGTCACCCTCCTGCTGTGGGCACTATGTATGGGGTCACCGTTGTGCTGTGGGCACTGTGTATGGGGTCACTGTTGTGCTGTGGGCCCTCTAAAGGGGGCACTCTCCTGCTCTGGGCCCGATAAAAGGGGGCACTCTCTCTATGGGGTCACTCTCTTTCTCTTTGCACTCTAAGGGCGCACTCCTAATCTGGACACTCTAAGGGGTCACTCCTAATCTGGGCACTCTAAGGGGTCACTCCTAATCTGGGCACTCTAAGGGGTCACTCCTAATCTGGGCACTCTAAGGGCGCACTCCTAATCTGGGCACTCTAAGGGGTCACTCCTAATCTGGGCACTCTAAGGGGTCACTCCTAATCTGGGCACTCTAAGGGGTCACTCCTAATCTGGGCACTCTAAGGGCTCACTTCTAATCTGGGCAATCTAAGGGCTCACTCCTAATCTGGGCACTCTAAGGGCTCACTCCTAATCTGGGCACTCTAAGGGCTCACTCCTGCTCTGCACTGTATGCTGTGTACTGCTCACTGACCTCCACTGTATGCTGCTCACTGTTGTGCTGTGCTGGGTGTTCTGGCAGCCCTAACATGTACTAGGGGTTGTCATTGCTGGCCCTTATACATGCTGGGGTTTATCATTGCTGGTTCCATTTGGGCTTGTTTTACTCCCACAATCAATTATGTGTGCCCGAAGGCCCTACTTTATCTATACAATGGGAGAGACCATGAAAAAACACACTTTTTGGCCACACACACTTTTGACCACGCCCACAAGAGGGCGACGCATGCCGCATTAGCACCACCACTTATGCTTTCAGCACCCACACAGCACCCCCCAAAAAAAAATGTCTGGCCTTAACCTCCCTGGCGGTTTTCCCGAGTGTGGCTCGGGGTTAAAATTCAGGACCATTAGCGGTAACCCCGAGCCACACTCAGATTACATCGCAGGATCCTGGTGTGGCTTTTCTTACCTTGTCCCCAGGATCCTGCGATGTCCCCCACTGTGCCTGCGGGCTCTGTCCCCCTCCGAAGCCTCTCCGTGCCAGGCTCCGTTCCCTGCGAGCGTCGCTGGCAAATTCAAAAAATTGTAAAAATCATAACATATACAGTACTGTAAGCTTACAGCTTACAGTACTGTATGAAATCATTTCACATCCCTTTTGTCCCCAGTGCTTTGTCCAGTGCCCTGCATGCAGTTTTATATGATATATACTGCTCTTTCTGCCTGGAAACTGGAGATTGTCCATAGCAACCAAAAAGTGTCCCTTTACATCAAAAGTGGCTTTAGACCAGCTAGAAAACAGCGATAGTAAATTAGAACACTTGCAGAATTGAGCGATAGTGAATCGTGGGGAAATGTATTTTATTATTATTATTATTTTTTTTTAATTATTTATTTTTATTTATTATATTATAATTTATGTTTTTGTGTTTCAAACTTTATCATACCCGGGATATCTACTAGACTCTTGTTTGGACAGATTTAAGTGTGTTATTGTTAAGAATTACAGACCTACAAATATAAAACGCCAAATTTCCATGCAAAATAATTGTACCGCTTTCAGCACCTAAAATCCGAAATAATCATACCGCCAGAGTTGTGATTGCCGTGTAACGGGAGGGAGGTCTGAGGCCTATTACTTGAGAAAGGAAAGTGAAGCCTGTGAGGAGACACTTCTACTGGAGGCCATTATTTCCAGAATTGTCTGTGAGGGAGGAGAGGAGGAGTGGAGGAGGAGGAGCGGAGGAGCGGGGGAGCCCTGCTGATATGTGGACATTGTTATTGACTGTGACCAGAGCACTGGGTCTGATGGGCCGCTCCTCTGACTGTAAGTGATTTCTATATGGTATGTTTAGCAGATTTGGTTCAAATACTAATGATAACCTACAAAGCTCAGTTGATCTCCCCCATTAATTTCCATTCACATTTTTTACATTACCATTCAAAGTCTAAGTGCTTGGGACATTCACTCACCAGATTTCTTTTGTAGATGGACTTCTTAGTGGCCTTTGCATATTTTTTCCATAATTCAGCATGAAACAACTTCTGCACTTTGTTTCCTGTAATGAAGACCAGCCACTGTTGGTCTATCTGCTATTGCAGGGTGACTGGTCTTGTATCCACCCCCCCCCCGGCAGCATGTAGTGGGTGTGGCCTGCTGGGTCCCTCCCACAGCTCTGATGTCTGCACCGGCTATGTACTGTACACAATGGTGATGCCACAGCTGCATTTACAAAGCAATATCTGAGTTTCCAAAAGATTTGGTGCGTTCACCATAAATCTATGACTAGTGAAGAGTTCATTTAAATTAAAGTATTTGTGTCGGGAATTCAGCTTTAAGTTAAAACCCAACTCCAGACTCCATCCCCCAGTTTAGGTTGTACAGTCTGAAATAAAAAAGACTCTGCAGGTGGCGTGTTCTGTAATCAGTGGTGTATTTTGGTTTTGTGCTCCCCTAGGCGCACGGGCATCACCCCCCCGTCCATGGCTGCCCCCCCGTGGCGGTGCGCCCCCTCTCTCCAGCCACCCCTCTAGCACCAATAGATAGATTCATGCATCCCCTATTCAGGCGCCCGGCCCCTTTTTGGGTTCAGGGCGCCTGAATTACAACGGCGGAGGGGTGGTTTTGAAGAACCTAATTAGAGCCATAGGCTTTAATAGGCGTCAAAAAAGGTAACCTGCAAGTGCCCACACTCAGCTGTGTTAGATAAGCGAATGAATATTCACTTTCCTAATACTAAACCGCCTCTCCGCTAATCAGGTGCTCGGATCTGTTACCTGTCACCTGATTGGCTGAAACGACAGGCGCTGTGATTGGATACCAGGCGTCCAATCATAGCAGAGGACGAGAAGAGAGGACGGGAGAAGACATCGAGGAGCTGTCCCACTGTGACAGGTAAGTGCAGACGGCGGGCCGGCAGGGGGCATACTGGCAGCATTTGATATGGCACAGTGGCTGCGTTTGATGGGGCAGAGTGGGAGCAATTGATGGGCACAGTGGCTGCGTGTGATGGTACAGTGGTGGCAATTGATGGGCACAGTGGGAACAATTGATGGGCACAGTGGTGGCAATTGATGGGCACAGTGGCTGTGTTTGGGGGCACAGTGGCTGCGTTTGATGGCACAGTGGCGGCAATTGATGGGCACAGTGGCTGTGTTTGATGGCACAGTGGCGGCAATTGATGGGCACAGTGGCTGCGTTTGGCACAGTGGTGGCAATTGATGGGCACAGTGGCTGCATTTGATGGGCACAGTGGCTGCGTTTGATGGGCACAGTGGCTGCGTTTGATGGGCACAGTGGCTGCGTATGATGGGCACAATGGCTGCGTTTGATGGGCACAGTGGCTGAGTTTGATGGGCACAGTGGCTGCGTTTGATGGGCACAGTGGCTGCGTTTGATGGGCACAGTGGCTGCGTTTGATGGGCACAGTGGCTGCGTTTGATGGGCACAGTGTCTGCGTTTGATGGCACAGTGGTTGAGATTGATGGTACAGTGAGGCTGCGATTGATGGGGTTTTTTTCAGAATTTTTCAGTTTGTTTGCGCCCCCCAAACATTTTGAGTACCAGCCACCACTGCATCTGGCCCCTTTCAGGATGCCGTGCGCATGAATTCCAATACGGAGGGGGTGTTTAAAATAGGGTGGGCTTGGGGTGCAGAGAATGTGAACGGAGCCCACCCAGGTGTGTTACAACAGCAAATGAATAGTTGTAACACTGATCCTCCTCCCGGCCAAACAGGAAGCGGGTTTTGAGACCTGTCACCCGATTGGCTGAAAGGACAGGCGATCCTATTGGACGCCTAGGAGGAGGGCAGGAGACGCACGGCCGCCAAGATGGAAAAATGGAGGAGAAGCCCGATGCCCGCTGCAGATGCCTGTTCCCGCTGCTCGATCCTGATTCCGCTGCTGATGCCCGCTGGCTGATACCCGCCATCTAGTTGAAGTAAGACAGCAAGTGGGCAGGGGGGCTTGAGGTGCCGCCGGTAGGGGGAATGCTTGTTTGCCACTCCCCCAAATAAAACACCAGTCGCCACTGCTTAGGCAAGACTAAAATCAGACACCCCCACCCCAACTGATTTAAAACTGCGCACGCCTGTGCAACGGCGGCAAATGATGTACATTTTACTATCCATGGGAGATGCTTTAAAAGTCTTTACAAGTTACCACTTTAGATGTACAGAGGAGGTCTAGTGCTAGAATTACTGCCCACGATCATGACGTTCCCGATTATACCTCACATATGTTTAACAATTGCTGTTTGCTCGTGTAGGGGACCAACACGCACGTTCACCTTTGCAAGTGAGCATGGGAGGATAGGAGCACTTAAAACATTTTTAATCATTACTTTATTTTTTATTTTTTTTACATTTTTACCCTATTGCTTCAATTTTTTTTTAAATCACTTTTATGGTTGTCACAAGGAATGTAAATATCCTTGTGACAGCAATAAGCAGTGAAAAGCACTCTTATGGAGGGATCTTGGGTCTATAAGAATCCCTCCTCTGCACTTAAAAGCATTCAGAACACCAAGATTGGCATTTTTGAATGCTTTTGATTTTTACTGGTGCCGATGATTCCCGAGTAAACTGGAAGTGATGTCATTACTTCCAGTTTACCAGAGTGCCACTCTGGTCTCCCAGTGGGGTGATGCTGGCAGAATACCGGTTTAGTCACCACCCCAGGTAAACGCCTTGTTTGTCTTTGCGGTAGATACGCCCCAACCTGTAATTACTTTTTTTACAGCAGGTCATTCAACAAGGACTCTTGATGGTCTGTCTGATAAGTAGCTATTTATCTGTATATTAAATATGAAAGGGTTAGTCCATACAAAATTGATGCTTCTGTTTTTGGTAGAACCTAGAGGGTGGCAATCTGTTCTACCTCTCAGGGGCTTTACCAATTTCCCAGCTCTACATACATGCTCTGTCCATTATGCCTGTACTGAGTCCCCAGGTCTGTACACCTACTCTACTCGTTATGAGGGGTTCCCTCTATACCTGTGCTGAGTTTCCAGGCCTGTTTACCTGCTGTGTGCATTATAAGGGGTTCCCACTCGTCACATTGGGATTATCTATTTCTTTTGTTATATTATGTAATAGGAGAAGCTGGAGTGCACAAATGTGGGTGAGGACACAAAAATTCCTAGGTGGGCAGGAATCAGTGGCATTGGCTGGGGGGGGGCTGACAGTGGCTGAAGCCCTGAGTGGGTCCCCAAAAAGCCCCGGGTCTCAGGTGGGCACGGTTCTATTATTAGCCCTGAGTGCCGCTGCCAAACGGGGACCGATCTGATCCCAAGCACGGCCGAGTGTAATAGCAGGTGCCTTCTGGAGCCTTCAGCGCTGATGGACATCCCACTGGTCCAATGCCGGGACCGTGGGACGTGACGTCCATCATAGGTGCTGCAGGCTCCGGAAGGCGGGAATTACAATGTGGCCGCTGCGCCACTGTCAGAAGATCCCGACCCCACTCGCCGCTTGGGCTCTCCTTGCCTCATCATGGCTCTCTCTGGCTGCCTGGACTCTGGAGTCTACTCTACTGTGTGATGGGCGCGCCGCTGAGCTGCAAAAGGGCACCTGGAGTCTGGTCATGTATATCAGTGTATGTCATGTAAGTCATGTATGTCAGGTAGGTCAGGTAGGTCAGTGTCAAATAGGTCAGCACGCGTCAGGTAGGTACTACCCCCCCCCCCCCCCCCCACCGGTGCTGGGCTCGGACTTCGGGCTTAAGCCCCTGTTTTTTTTTGCCACCTACCAACTCCCCTGGCAGGAATAAAGGGGATTATTGCAGAAGATCGCACTAATGAAGCCTCCAGGATATGTCAGCAGCCAGGGGCTCATGTGTGAATGGTTGGATGGACCTGAGTCTAAAATATAACACACAAACAATATGAAAGCAAGGAGAAGGTATTTACATTGGACATCAATACGTCTCTTTGATGAAATGCCTCAGAGGTGCAGCTTGTCACACGCTCTTCATAAATACACTATGAGCTGCTTTTTTTTTTATTTCTGTTAACTAGGTGGTGACCTGGATCATTTAAGTGCTATATGGTGCTTTTTCTAGTATGACGATCTTGGTTTACAGCAGGAGTCTCCAAACCTTCTAAACAAAGGGACAATTTACTGTCCTTCAGACTTCAGGAGGGCTGCACTGCGGCAAGTGGGAGTGGAAAAGGTCCCAACATCAGTGGGGAAAAATAATTCCCCATTGTTAGTTTCAGAGAGTAATAGCACCCCATTATTGGTGCAAGTGGGAGGAATTGTGTCCCATCCATGATATCATTGTGCCTTATCGTTGGTGCCATTGGGAGGAAATGTGACTCCTTCATTGGTGTCAGCAGGGGGAATTATGCCCCATTGTTGGTATCAGTGAATGAAATAGTGTCCCAAGGGCCCGGATACAACCGAGTAAAGGGCCGCATCTGGCCCCGGGCCACAGTTTGGAGACCACTGGTTTACAGTATTTACTGCTTGCCAATGACAGGCCTACTTTACTTGCTGGCTTATGGAACGTAGATCTTATACTTACAATGAACATCCACATTAACCGCCGGTGACATTTTACGTCCTACAGAATTTACAGCTTCACAGGTATATTTCCCAGCATCTTCAGCATTTACAGATTCACTGTATTTTTGAATATGCTTTCTGTTCTTGTGCCATATAATATTGGTCACTTCTGGGTTGATGCTGTTGACATTGCATCGAAAGATGACCTTGTCTCCTTCAACAAATATGATCTGGTCTTCTTCAAAAAACATGACCTTGTCTCCTTCAACAAATATGATCTGGTCTTCTTCAAAAAACATGATCTTGTCTTCTTCAGCAAATGCTTTTTGTTCTTTTTAGCTCTAGGACTACCCTTGGGTACCTGGGAGCATCTAAGATATGCTTAAGAAAATATACTCAAAGGTAAAGAATATCACTGGAGCGCTGTGCTGTTGAGGGGGAGGGAGCGGCCAGCTCAGGCTCTCGGCGACTCACTGAGAGGTTGAGCCAGGGGCTGGTCCAGGAATGTGGGTGGCTCCCGACTATATGGTCACGATCTTTTACCGAGCCTGGACCGGCTCTGTGACATCAGCCGGCACTGGGCAGAACAAACTGCACTCCTGTGATTCACTGGAGAAGAACAGCCAAACGAGCTTTGACTGTGCTTCTCCATTAAGAACTGACCACACCAGGCATGAGAGCACAGCGTGTGTGCTATGTGAGGAGGGAGAGGAGGGGTGTCCCTTCCCTCCAATCAGCTCTCAGACCTCTCCTCACTGAGCTCTGCAGAGTGCAACTTCCTCTCTCCGTCCCTTTTTTCTTCTGATAGCTCAGACAAGCTTTATAAATCCTGTACTTTGAATGGCTGTATAGAAGAGAAAACTGCAGATAAACAGGTACAACATGTGTAGGATCATTTGTTTCATCTCTGTGTATCACCTGAGGCCATTCACTTCACTAAATAAGTGTATGGGTTTATAACCATGTTGCTTTTATTATATTAGCATCACATATCACATACCATTACATATAAATGACATAAATACAGCTCAGTGTAATACTCACACGTCACATTCAGATCTAGCTGGTCAGACTTTGCTTCTCCCAGCTTGTTACGGGCCAAACACGTGTAAGATCCGGAATTGTCTTCCTTTATATTGTAGATTGTGAACCGATTACTGGTGCGGTTATAGCACTCTGCCCCATCCTTCAACCAGACATAGAGGGAGACCGGGGGGTTTGCTTCAGTAGAACATTCCAGTGTGATGTCCTTTCCTTCTTCTATGGTTTCCACATATTTCTTAATAACTGGTTTGTGAGGAACATCTGAAAATATTGTAAATTATTACACAAAAAGTTTCAGAACAGGATAGGAGGGCACTACCGATGTCCATAGACTGTAAGTCTGTATTCACATTTAGCGTTTCGAGAATCGTGCCGCGCCACATGCATAGGGCAGTCCATTCATTTCAATGAGTTGCCCAATGCACAACAAACACTGCAAAAGTAGCTCATGCACCTTTTTTGAGCTTCACCCAATTTTTTGCATAAAAAAATACAAGTCTTTTTATGCCACGTTTGGGCTGCCATTAACAAGGAATGGCATTGCAAGCACAACAAGCAATATAAGGAAAAAAGAGAGGACGGACTCCTTTAATAAAACTACCAGAGAGGTTGGTTTATTAAAGGCTCAAATGGCTACAGCAAGTAACCGATTAAAAACAATTTATGGACCTCCTATGCGAGAGCCGCAATAACCAGTGGAGGCTGTGGAAAAGCACAAGACCCACACCAGAGTCAGCGTGTGTTCCACCAGGAGGTGACGTAGTGCAACGTGCGTTCCAGCCTTATGCGTTTTTATCATCAAGTGTGATGTCATCAGAAGCTCCTCTTTTTTCCTACTCATATCGCTGGTGACATCCCGTTTGAGGATACGTCCTACTTTTGACGAGGAGGAGATCGGAGGAATTTGCTTAATAGATCCAAGGAGGTCAGGGAGACCCCACAAGCCCTATATGATCCTTCCTGTCATAAGGCAGGGGGATCTACAACATCTGGTGAGTGTACATCTACACCTAATATTTCACCGTATGATCCATGTAGGAGGAATCTTTTTCATTGGATTATTCTAAAGATTTTTTGGGGAATTTTATTTATTCACAATGTTATTTATACTTTTTATTTAACATTATGCACTTGTTTTGACTGTATTTAATGTTACTTTTTGGGCACTTTTTATAGTCTGGGGTCTGTCTATCTAACAGCCCCCCCCCCCTTGCTCTATATTACCATTTGTTATTTATTTGTTTGCACTAAGTACATGCAATTCACAATTTAGCTCTTATTTATGTGATCTTAGCACACTGCCCATTTCTATACTGGATTCAGGAAACGTAAAGATGACTTAAAAAGGAGCTCCAGCCTCCTTCAGAAAAAATTAAGTCAGCAGCTACAAATACTGTAGCTGCTGACTTTTAATATTAGGACACTTGCCTGTCCTGGAATCCAGCGATGTCGGCACCCCAGCCATTGGCTCCCGGGT
This sequence comes from Lithobates septentrionalis, assembly GCA_037952835.1. Lineage (NCBI taxonomy): Eukaryota > Metazoa > Chordata > Amphibia > Anura > Ranidae > Lithobates > Lithobates septentrionalis. The sequence continues at coordinate 44,236 of JBBDGP010003028.1, read as the reverse complement.
GCTCCCGCCGCCATTGCTTTTATAGGTAAACTGTCAGTGAAACCTTGCGGCTTCACAGCCGGTTACCTACCGCACCATTGCGAGTGGCCCGGCGGCGGGTGAAGAAGAATGGGAGCCAAAATTCTGGGTGATCTCGCCGCAGCAAGAGTTGAAGCTGTTATAGCTGCAAAGGGTGGGCCAACTCAATATTCAACCCTACGGACTAAGACTGGGATGCCCTTAAAGATCATGAGTGTGTAAAGGCAAGCGTCCCAATACTTTTGGCAATATAGTGTGTGTGTGTATATATACAGTGGGGACGGAAAGTATTCAGATCCCCTTACATTTTTTACTCTTTGTTATATTGCAGCCATTTGCTAAAATCATTCAAGTTCATTTTTTTTCCTCATTAACCACTTCAGCCCCAGAAGAATCTACCCCCTTCTTGACCAGAGCACTTTTTGCGATTCGGCACTGCGTCGCTTTAACTAACAATTGCGCGGTCGTGCGACGTGGCTTCCAAACAAAGTTGAGGTCCTTGTTTTCCCACAAATAGAGCTTTCTTTTGGTGGTATTTGATCACCCCTGTGCTTTTTATTCTTTGCGCTATAAACAAAAAAATTAGCCACAATTTTGAAAAAAAAGCATTATTTTTTACTTTTTGCTATAATAAATATCCCCAAAAATATATATATATAAAAAAAAATTTTTCCTCAGTTTCGGCCGATACATATTATTCTACAAAAGAAAAGGAAAAAAAAGGATGACATTTTGTGGAAAAATATGGTGGAATAAAGTGTTATTTTGGCGGGCTGTATAAATAGGTACCACAGCATGTTGGTCTGGCCTTAACATTTTTACATCTCAATCATTACAACACAAACACATAGATGGACTTACACATGACATTGAGCTGGACTGTTGTATTATCAGCTTTTCCGTCATCTCCATTAAGAACACATGTGATGTTCTTCTTATTGTCTCGCCACGATGGTTGGAACATCAAGGTGCTCGTGGTTCGTACTTCACTAATGTCACTTCTGATATCTATTGTGCTGGTACCATTTACGTCTTCAATCCAGTGAAGACTAATGTTGTTCAAAGGACAGTAATAACTTATTGAACAAGTTAAAGTAACATTTTCCAACTCTCTTATTTCTGGCAGAGGGTTGATTTTTAAGGTTGTCCCAATATCTGAGAAAAATAAAAAGATTAAAGTGACTGTAAACCCTCACCTTGTATAAGAACCCATTCAGTTTAAAATAGAAAAGAAAGGCAGAACAGGATACTTTCTTATATAAGTACAGGTGCATCTAAAAAAAATTAGAATATAATCAAAAAGTTAATTTATTTCAGTAAGTCAATTCAAAAACTGAAACATCTATATTCTATAGATTCATCACACATAGAGTGATATATTTCAAGCATTTTTTTTCTTTTAATTTTGATGATTAGGGCCTACAGCTAGTGAAAACCCAAAATTCAGTACCTCAGAAAATTTGAATATTGCGAAAAAGTTGAATATTGTAGACTCACGGTGTGACACTCTAATGCACTAATTAACTCAAAACACATGTAAAGTTTTCCCCAGCCTTAAAATGGTCTCTCAGTCTGATTCAGTAGGATATTGTCAGAAACCATGAATCAGGCTGAGACAGAAGTACAGTTAAATCACACTTGTTTAATAATAATAAACAAAAGGTAAACAGCGTAAACATAGTCAAAACATAGCCAGAGTTCAGGAACTGGAACGGATAGTCAGACAAGCCAAAACGTCAGGGAGCCAGAAGGAATGTCAGCCAAGCAAGTCTTTAACAGGAACACAGGCGCGCGTCTCTGGAGATGTGACCAAGTGAAGGCAGAGATCATCTGGACCGGACGGCTTAAGTAGGCCGGGCCGACGAGCAGGATCATCAACAGGTGAGTCACTGTGGAGTGATAGGAGCTGGCAATTAGCCGACAGCAGAGCGGCAAGCTCAGAAAAGGAAGGGCTGGGCCCAGCCCTGACAGATACACAACCATGGGGAAGACTGCTGACTTGACAGTTGTCCAGAAGACCATCATTGACACAATCCATAAGGAGGGTAAGTCACAAAAGGTCATTGCTAAAGAAGCTGGCTGTACACAGAGTGCTGTATCCAAGCATATTAAAGGGTTTGTTAACCCATTTATATAAGACTATGCCAGCCCCTCTATTAGAGGCTGGCATAGCACACTGTATGTAAGTAGTTTTCAAAAACGAGCGTTGTTAATACCTAATTTGAGCTGTCTTCAGGCAGGTCATGTGACTTTTTGACTGCTTTACAGCTCCGATACAGGGCTTCTGCGGAGGAGACGCCCGGCCACGTGATCTCCCCGCCTGATGTCAGAGGGAGATCACGGCCCCTCCCTCAGAAGCAATCCATCGGAGCTGTAAAGCGGCCGCGAGTGATGTGACCGGCCTGAAGACGAGCATAGCACACTGTATGTAAGTAGTTTTCAAAAACGAGCGTTGTAAATACCAAATTTGAGCTGTCTTCAGGCCTGTCATGTGACTTTGTGACTGCTTTACAGCTCCGATACAGGGCTTCTGCGGAGGAGACGCCCGGCCACGTGATCTCCCCACCTGATGTCAGAGTGAGATCATGGTGCCTCCCACAGAAGCAATCCATCGAAGCTGTAAAGCGGCCGCGAGTGATGTGACCGGCCTGAAGACAGCTCGTCTAATAGAAAGGCTGGCTCAAGACGGGCCGGAGACAGACACAGAGGGGGATGACAGGCAGGAAGGAGAGGCTGAGGTGGGGAGAGAGGAGAGCTGAGAGGACAGATACGTATAATGCAGGGACGTACTTTGACCACGGTGATCAGGGCTAGGCAGCCCTAAATTTCCGTGGTCAGCGCAGAGAGGGCATACAGAAAGTGGCAGGTTCAGGGTTTTTTTTTTTTTACAGTTTAGAGGGGGACAGATTACACAGCACAAGCGCTGTGCTGTGTAATCTGCTTTAAGGGACCATGATCATTTTTTTTTTGGGTTAACAAACACTTTAATGAAAAGTTGAGTTGAAGGAAAAAGTGTGGTAGAAAAAGGTGCACAACAAACAGGGATAACCACAGCCTTGAGAGGATTGTGAAGCAAAGGCCATTCAAGAATTTGGGGGAGATTCACAAGGAGCGGACTACAGCTGGTGTCAGTGCTTCAAGAGCCACCACACACAGACATATCCAGGACATGGGCTACAACTGTCCTTGTGTCAAGTCACTCCTGAACCAGAGACATCAGAAGTGTCTTAAGTGGGCTAGGGAGAAAAAGGAGAGGACTGTTGCTCAGTGGTCCAAAATCCTCTTTTCCGATGAAAGTAAATTTTGCATTTCATTTGGAAATTAAGGTCCCAGAGTCTGAAGGAAGAGTGGAGAGGCACAGAATACAAGTTGCATGAGGTCTAGTGTGAAGTTTCCACAGTCAGTGATGATTTGGGGAGCCATGTCATCTGCTGGTCTTGGTCCGCTGTGTTTTATCAAGTCCAAAGTCAGCGCAGACCTCTACCAGGAAAGTTTGGAGCACTTCATGCTTCCTTCTGCTGACCAGCTTTATGGAGATGCAAATTTCATTTTCCAGCAGGACTAGGCACCTGCCCACACTGCCAAAAGAACCAATACCTGGTTTAATGATCATGGTATCACTGTGCTTAATTGAGCAAACTCGCCTGACCTAAACCCCATAGAGAATCTGTGGGGTATTGTCAAGAGGAAGATGAGAGACACCAGACCCAACAATGCAGATGAGCTGAAGGCCACTATCAAAAGCAACCTGGGCTTCCATAACACCTCAGCAGTGCCACAGGCTGATCACCTCCTTGCCACGCCGCATTGGTGCAGTAATTCATGCAAAAGGAGCCCCGACCAAGTATAGCATGCATACTAGACTGTACATGGACATACTTTTCAGTAAGCCAACATTTCTGTATTAAAAATCTTTTTTTCATTGGTCTTATGTAATATTCTAATTTTCTGAGATACTGAATTTTGGGTTTTCACTAGCTATAAGCCATAATCATCAAAATTAAAAGAAAGAAATGTTTGAAATATATCACTCTGTGTATAATGCATCTATATAAAATATGAGTTTCACTTTTTGAATTTAATTACTAAAATAAATTAACTTTCAAATTTTTTGAGATGCACCTGTACATTGTACAGCAGGCAAATATCAGGAATATGAAATGTTGGGTTTACATATTCTTTAAAGTTGTAAAGTGTTAAGTTTTTTTTACCTTAATTCATTCTATGCATTAAGGTGAAAAAACCTCTGCTGAAGCTCCCCCCCAGACCCCACTTTTTCTTACCTGAGTCCAATGCGATCCAGCAATGTGCACGAGTGCAGCGGCTCCAGCCGCTGTCACTCTCCTCTTTGGACAGATTCATAGCAGCAGGAGCCATTGTCAATCGTCGCTGCTGTCAATTAAAATCTGTGACACAGGAGTGGGGGGCAGGGCAGCAGTGGGACTCGGGAGTGCGCCCCCACGGGTGCACCAATGGAAAGCAGCTTTCTGTGGAGGCACCCGATGAAGAGGAGGGACCTGGAGCACTGGCGGAGGACCTCAAAAGAAGAGGATCGGGCCTGCTCTGTGCAAAACCATTGCACAGAGCACGTAAGCATTTTGTTGTGTTTTTTTTTTTTTTAAATCAAAAGTTTTACAACCATTTTAAAGTGGTGTTCCACCCAAAAATAATTAAAAGCCAGCAGCTACACATACTGCAGCTGCTAGCTTTTAACAATAGGACACTTACCTGTCCTGGAGTTCAGCGCTGTAGGCCCCGCAGCTGATGTTTCATTGTGGGTAAGGGTACCCGGAAGTGTAGCCTTGCGGCTTCACGCCGGGAACCCTACTGCGCATGCGCGAGGCCCTGCTCCTCTCTCCTGACAGGGGGAGGAGGAGGAGGGAGCCCCGTGGTGATGTCACAGGCCGTGACCTGGACTCCCGGAAGTGGGAACAGGATACCTGTCAAAGACAGGTATCCTGTCCCCCCTCCCCCCCCCTGAAAGGTGCCAATTGTGGCACCAGAGGGGGAGAGGAGACAAATGAGCGGAAGTTCCACTTTTGGGTGTAACTCCGCTTTAAGTAGAATTAAAGTAGATGCAAAGGTTACATAAAACAAATGGCCCAATGGCATCCTTTGGCATTGATCAGTCTTATGATTCAGTTTTTTTTAAATCACTTAAATACCTTTATTTAATGCTTTTTATGCAGTCATGTGACCGCTAATCTTCCTTTCTCATTGGGTGGTCAGCATAAACTGTCAGGAGGTGACATCACAGTAGGAAGTGATGTACTGTATGAAGCAAGGCATTAAATTATTCAAAATAGATAGAGCTGCCCATTTCTTACATAAATTCACCTGACACATGCACTTTAACTCAATCAACAAGATTTTCATCAAATAAATGAACTGATGTAACAAAAAGTCTCAAGTGCACTATATAAACAAGTGATAGTAGTGACCTAAAAAATATTATCCCAGTGGGGTGAGATCAATATATGCATAGTCCTCTCAAGTGGTGTGTACTCCTTTTTCTGTGGGGGGTGAATCCTGTGCTTCCACCAAACAACACCTCAGTGCTCACAGAACTCTCACCTTACCCCCTATTGGTGACGCCTTGTGCCGTGTGCACACCAGGATTCGGGTAAGCAGCCTCGCATCTTTCCCCCTTGTAACATTTACATATTGCTGAATTGTATTTTTGTTGTATGTGATTGACTATATCGTCATTGATCTTGTGTCGATTAAATTACAGATGTTTTCCTGATGAAGCGGCCCAGTCCGCGAAACTAGTTGAAATGCTGTCACCTATGTTTTTAATCTGTTACTGACATTTCCTGTCATGTATTATGTATTAATAAACTTTTTCTATTTTTTATTTGATTATTTATATACTTAATTGTATGCCCTTCGGTATTGTTCCCGAGATAGTCCACTTGCCCCCCCCCCCCCCCATCCTTTCCCTTGGGGAGTCCTGGTTGGGGACCAGGCTCCCAAACCCCTTATTTCATTACTCCCATATAACAAGAGCCTAGAAGGTAAGGTTCCCGCTATATGGTCTGATCTGGTCTGGCCTCCCTTTAGGTTTCCCTGTTGGATACTTGGCTAGAGGGTCTTTAGCACCTTCTAAGGTTTCGCTGGTCTCATGTATCCATATGTAAGGATAAAACAAACTTGCAATATCTTACGTTTTTCTTTTTATGATTTTGGATGCTTTAAGAAGGACCTGTGGAGAAGTTTTCTCTGTTGCAGTCAGCAAAAAACATGCAAATTACTTACCAGATACTGCGATGGTTAATGTTTTGGACATCCACCTAAAATCTTTATTCTTAGTCAACAGCCTCAGATTGTAAGTGCCTTCATCCTCTTTCTGAATATTTCTTATTACTATGGTGCAGTCCGTGTCTGACTTTCCTACATACTGCACTCGTCCAGCAAACAAAGGGTCCACGTCATTCTCATCCTTGCTGTTGTAGACAGTCGTCCCATTAAAATCCTTAGTAATAATATCATATGTTGAGTTGAAGTACCATAGAAATTTGTCAAAGTCGTCTTTTGGTTTGTACTTGCATGGTAGCATCGCACATGAGCCTTTCCAGACCTCAACTCTATCCAGGAGTTCCACATAGTCATCTTTAACTGTTCCATTGAAACAACCTGCAGCAAACACAGATATCATGAGTTTTATTCAAATCCTTATTTTAACTCCTTTACTCTGCAGATTTTTGTATTCTCCATCTTTGTTTTCTCCATTATGAGTATAGTTTTTGGTACAAGTGGTTTAATGTGTCATTAAAGTGGTTGTACACCCTGTACAACCTCTTTTACCTACAGGTCAGCCTATATTAAAGTGGGGTTCCACCCAAAAAACAAAAATACCTGTAAAAATTCTAAAAAAAATAAATAAAAAACATTTGGATATTTTTTTTTTTCACTTACCTCTAAATGCCTGTTGCTAGGTGGTCCCTCGTAGTCTGCCTGTTCCTTTGCCTGGGCTGGTGACATCACTTCCCCCTCGGCACAGGAAGGGCTCCGCTCTGCTCCCTCCCTCCTGTCAATCATCTGGGACCCATTACAGGTCCCAGGTGATTGAGCGGCCAATCACGGCGCGCGGCGCCGCTCGCGCATGCGCAGTGGGTGCCAGGCTGTGAAGGCACAGCCCGGCGCCCACAGTTGAAATGCCGGCGCCGACGAGCGGAGGGGGGGGGGGACGAGCGGGGCTTCGATCCCCCGCATCGCTGGACCCAGGGACAGGTAAGTGTCCAATTAAAAGTCAGCAGCTGCAGTATTTGTAGCTGCTGACTTTTAAATTTTTTTTTTTTTGACGGCCCCCCTGGGTGGAACTCCTCTTTAAGGCTTACCTGTAGGTGCTGGAAATATCTCCTAAACCTCCACAGTTTAGGAGATATTTACAAAAAAGCTGTACGCCGATGACTACGGCGCATGCACCGATGTCTACGGCGCATGCGCACTTTAGAAAGGGCAGATCGTGCCGTTTCTAAAAGGGGTCATGCCGTGACTGCACGGGAGTGACGTCATGTGACTCCGGCCAGTCACAGAGCCGGAAATCGCGGCCCCGGAAGGAAGAAGGGCGAAGATGGACGCTCGCTGATAGTGGGAACAGCGATGACATCGCAGGCTTCGGTTTCAGGTAAGTGACACATAATGGGCTACTATGCCCATTATGCTTTACCTTTGCAGGGAAATAAAGAGGAAGTAAAATCCACCAGGGTTTACTTCCTCTTTAAACCCACATCATTAAAAACTATCAATCATTGGTGTACTACATGCTGTTCATACTCACTATGAGATTTTCTGTATTCAAAAAAAAAAAAAAAACTGGTTGATCCTGCTGCTTTGTCTCCTCCTTCTGTCCACGTCCCCACTGCAGTTGGGGATTTTGCAGAGCAGTTTTGGCAGCTCTGCACATGCTCATTTTTCAGTGTATTTTCTACCCTAAGCATTTCCCCCCTATCACATCTGAGCAGCCCATGCGACTATAGAGTTGCACAGCTAAACACAATAGGGTGGGATATTACATGTAGATTGATGGAGGCTTCACCTCCCTGTTATTCTAAGACACAGGCTGCAGGGGCTGGAGGGGTGTGACACAGCCTGTGACTGGCAGAAATCCACCCACATCATATTATTTCCAAGAAATAATAAAGATTTCAAATATTTATTTGTGTGACAATTTAAAACAGTTTATTGTCCTTAGGCCTGTAGAAGGAGCTGTAGCTCTGAGCGCGTAGCCTCGTTTTCCTAGCCGTTCTTCTCTTGGTGTGTCCCTGCTCCTGGTGATGTCATCGTTAAAATCACTGCTCCTATAAAAACAATCTTTTAAAAAAAACGTTTTACATTGATACATGTCCCCCAGGGCCGTTCGCGGGCCCCCATACTCTTTTTTTTTATGGCCAATACCTTGCAGATAAGTTTTCAAAATGGGGACTTTGATTTTTCAATTGGGTCCTATAGACTTTAATAGGGTTTGGGTCAAAACTTTTGTGATGTTCGAGAGTGGCATGGACAGAACCGGGGGGGGGGGGGGGGGTTCTATTAGTAGGCCTGAATACTGTCACGAGTGGAGGAGGTGACCTGCTTCCCTTCTCCCAGAGGTACTGGGTATTATTTTCGCTTGCTGAGACAGTGTAAGGAGTGTCAGTGTAGCATTGGCAAGGTAAATGCCAGTGAGTCAGGGGGCCCTTTTATATCGTCACTTTGTCCAGAATGGCAGTGTCTCTTTGAAGCTGGACTTCAGGCAAACAATTACATTCACAAAAAACACTTTAAATACAAATCTGAATTTTTTTATTCTGCCAAAACTTTTTTATTTCAGTTAATCCAGTGTTGTAACCCAGATGCCCCTGCCAGATAGCACAGGTAGGTCAATGACTTCACAATTATCTTAGAAAAAAAGTCAACAGCAATGGCTACTTCCATACTCCCATACTTACCATGAGAGAAATGCTTAGCTTGATAACACTGACGTTCTTGTGTGAATGACTGGTGGTCATCCTTGTTCACTGTGCTACCTACCCACAATAAGTACTGTAGATGTGTTCTGGAACTCATCTAACTTGGAAAGTGTCAAAAGTAGAAAACCAGAAACAACCAAGCTATTAGAATGGGCAGAAGGAGGGTAGCAATCACACTTTGCATACACTATATTGCCAAAAGTATTGGGACATCCCTCCAAATCATTGGATTCAGGTGTTCCCTATCACCTCCATGGTAACAGGTGAATAAAAATCAAGCACCTAAGCATGCAGACGGCTTCTACAAACATTAGTGAAAGAAAGGGTCACTTTCAGGAGCTCAGTGAATTCATGCGTGGTACTGTGATAGGTTGCCACCTGTGCAATAACTCCATCTGTAACATTTCCTTGCTACTGCGATCAACTGTTAGTGGTATTATAACAAAGTGGAAGCAACTGGGAACAACAGCAACTCAGCTACAAAATGGTAGGCCAGGTAAAATGACAGAGCGGGGTCAGCGCATGCTGGAGCTCACAGTGCGCAGAAGTCACCAACTGTCTGCAGAGTCAATAGCTACAGACCTCCAAACTTCAAGTGACCTTCAGATTAGCACAAAAACAGTGTGTAGAGAGCGTCATGGAATTGTTTTCCATGGCTGTGCAGCTGCATCCAAGCCTTACATCACTAAGTGCAATGCAAAGCGTCGGATGCAGTGGTGTAAAGCACGCCTTACACTGGACTCTAGAGCAGTGGAGACGTGTTCTCTGGAGTGGCAAATCACACTTGTCTGTCTGGTAATCCAATGGACATGTCTGGGTTTGGAGAACGGTACTTGCTGACCGCATTGTGCCAAGTGTAAAGTTTGGCGGAGGAGGGAATGTGGTGTGGGGTGGTTCTTCAGGGGTTGGGTTTGGCCCCTTAGTTCCAGTGAAGGGAACTCTTAAGGCATCAGTATACCAAGACATTTTGGACAATTTCATGCTGCCAATTTTGTGGGAACATTTTGGGGACGGCCCCTTCCTGTTCCAACATGACTGCCTACCAGTGCACAAAGCAAGATCCATAAAGACATGGATGAGCGAGTTTGGGGTGGAGGAACTTGACTGGCCTACACAGAGTCCTGACCTCAACTCAATTGAACACCTTTAAAATAGAGCGGAGACAGCGAGCCAGGCCTTTTCGTCCAACATCAGTGCCTGACCTCCCAAATGCGCTTCTGAAAGAATGGTCAAACATTCCCATAGACACACTCCTAAACCTTGTGGACAGCCTTCCCAGAAGAGTTGAAGCTGTTATAGTTGCAAAGGGTGGGCCAACTCAATATTGAACCCTATGGACTAAGACTGGGATGTCATAAAAGTTCATGTACGTGTAATGGCAGGTGTCCCAAAATATTTGGTAATATAGTGTACAGGATATCTTTTACAAGGGGGTTCTTTTAATGTGAAATTCATGGCAAAACAAGTTAGAACCTCCGTCAGGTTTTTATTTCTTGTGATCCTGATGTACATGAAGCCTATGATAAGAGATCTCCTTGCCAGTGCCCAGAGAACGGGGGAAGGCATGTGTGCACTACTACAGAAGTGTAAGTTGCAGTGGTAGGAAGGACGCCACTCAAACCAGCCCTGAATTGCGGTGTTGGCCTCAGCCATCACTCTGGCTATGCCCAATGACCGGTTTCTCTCTGCCCACCGTGGCTTGGTCACAGAGGTGTGCGGCCAGAGCGATGGATGAAGCCAACACCACAATTCAGGTTTTTATTTCCGTTTGGGTTCTTATTGGGGAGATTTCCTTTTATTTCCTTTCTGGTCACTGGGACAGGAACATTGGGGGATCAGATGTAAAAAAAAGTATGATGTGAATTAAGCTCAGCACAATGCATATACACTATATAAACAATAAATACAGTAAATAAGGAACTACATTTCAATAAAAACGGCACCTGATTCTCTCTGCACCTGTATTGGGTAATTTACCCCACTGAGTGCTTTGCTTTCACTTACCTTTTAGAAATAACGTTAAGAGTCCACAAATCCATATGATCTTCACCCCCATCTTCTTCATAAACCTGAAAGAGAAATTCAGCTATCAATGTGTGGTGGAAAAAGGAACTACTTGTGTTGTCTTCAGCCACCGGGTGGATTGAAATCAGCACTCCCCAGCTGTCATTTTCCTGTAAACATGTAAATTGGATGGTGGCTTGGGGGAACATGGAGCTTTTCTTGGGGACACTTGGAGAAGAGAGGCCCATGATGTGGATTTGAAAGCAGTGGGTGTAAATACATGATTTATATGAAAAGGTTTCTTAATATAACCAGACAGTAAGGAAGGGTAACATGGCAACTAGAGATCAGTGAACTTATCACAAGATCAATTGACTGTGGCTTGGCCAAACTTTTTCAAAGTTTGCAAACCGAAAGTCCTATTGACAATGGGCATCCAAACCTTGCTCAAAGTGTGTAGTACAGAGCAGCAAATGATGCAGAACTATGCACAATGGTCTAGGACGCACCTGACACACTTCCTTAAAAAATTGAATTGGATACTAAAATAGAAGGTTGGGACCTGGTGGTATCGACGGTCAAGCTAAGGGGCTGACAGAACAGCAGAAGCAGACAGAAGATAGAAACAGCCTTTGAAGCACCCAGTGGCGTAACTACCAGGGTCACAAGGGTTACATTTGTGACTAGGGTTTGGTGTTCCGCCATGTGGGGGGGGGGGCCCAAGACAGCAGGAAAGGGGTCTGCTGGCGGACTTTAAGGCTTGGTTCACACTGCTGCAAACCCAAAATCATGCAACTTGCTTGCAACCTAATTTCCTTGCATCTTGCTTGTTACTCCCCTGTGAATTCCTTGCCACTTGCTTGCAACTTTTGTGATTTAAACGGTCTTATTATTATTATACAGGATTTATATGGCGCCAACAGTTTGCGCATCACTTTACAAAATGAGGGCAGACAGTGCAGTTACAATACAAATCAATACAGGAGGGATCAGAGGGCCCTGCTCGTTAGAGCTTACAATCTAGAAGGGAGGGTCAAGTGGAAACAAAAGGTAATAACTGTGGGGGGTGAGCTGATGGAAAAAAATTAAAATACAGTTGTTAGGTGTGGGTAGAAAGTGCCCTGGCGGTCGGGGGGGGGGGGGGGCACCTCATGGTTTCTTGCCCTGGGGCACTGAGGCTCTAGTTACTCCTCTGGAAGCAGCCTTTGGTCCCTTTCTCCCAGATGTCTTTTGATAATTTGAACTGCCACATATATTTTTGACCCCACGTTTTTAATTCACCTAAACTTAATGTCATCCAAAAATAAGGAAAAAAAGAGAAGTATGGGATAGTTTTTTGCATCTGTCCCCCACCGACTCTAACACTGAGAACACCGCTGATCGCTCTGTTCTCCGAGCTCCGTGAGCAGAGAGCCGGTGACTGTCAGTCACCGGCTCTCTGCTCTGCCCAGCCTCGCTCGCTGGAGCGCTGGGCTGTGGAGGGAGTGGCCAGGTCAGGGGCTTAGCGGCTCGCTGAGCCAGGTGCTGGTCCAGGCATGTGGGCGGATCATGACCATATGGATCTTTTCTGAGCCTTTTTAAGCCTGTTGGCTCTGTGACGTTAGCCAACAGCAGGCTTCAGCCCGCTGTCTGCTGAAAATGGGTCACAGGAGTGCAGAACGAACTGCAGTCCTATGCCATGGAGATGTCCATATGCTCCTCTTCCTGCTGTATAGAATAAGCAGGAATACTTAGACAAACTAATTCTTCATTATTGGCCCCTGGGGTAACCCTAAACTGCTTTATCTGCACCAGAGAGTTGCATTAAGTTCTTAAATTGGAGAAGGATGTAGGTGTTAAAAATATATAAACCTCGCGCCAAAAATTGTTGTGAATTTTTAAATAAAAGCTGCTATCCCCCCAAACTAGATGTGAATGCTAGTGCAAATGAGAAATGTATGTGGTGGGGGGGGGGCGCTAGGTCTAACTTTATAATTTGCTATGTTGCATGGTAAATATCATGCCCAAAAAAATGTTAAATATATAAATATCAATGTGCCATACAAAATACTATATATATATATATATATATATATATAAACTAGATACAAATATATACCAAAGGGATTACAACCATGCAATCCCTGCATGTGTTAAAAAATATTAATGTCCTTGTGGAAATACATATGAAAATCCCAATGGAAAAATCCAAGTGCAATTTAAAAAACAAACAAACAACTCAAATGAGTGAATCTTCTACTGTGTAGATGAGCAACCGTCACCAGCTGTGTTGTACACCCAAAGTGCTCTGTAAGTGGATGTCCGCTTACCAGAAGTTGTTGACCTGAATAGTTAAAAGAAGGTCAGATAAAGCCTTTAGCAAGAAATGACTTGCTGCAATGGAATGGATAAGCCGTGTGGGTAAACTTTTCCTCTCCCCCAGTAGGATATCGGGAAATAGGTAGAAGGATACAAGAAGAACTAAATTAGTGTAATCCCGTTTATTGTAAAAACGATTAAAAACAAAAGCCAAATGACGCCTCCTGAAGACGGGAAACGAAATGTACGTCGAGGCGTGCTTGGTTACGCCATCTGATCCACAATTCCGGTCCCTCTGGTTGTTGACGGCTGGTGGTGAAGCGCACGCCAGCTACCACGCGCAGAGCGGAGCTTCCAGTCCCATATGAGCGGAACAGCCTCAGTGCTGGGCGAGGGCACTTTTAAATGTAAGCAGCCATTTGGCTTTTGTTTTTAATCGTTTTTACAATAAATGGGATTACACACTATTTTTTCTTCTTCTATATGTTCTTCTTGTATCCTTCTACATATTTCCCGATATCCTACTGGGGGGAGAGGAAAGGGTTACCCACACGGCTTATCCATTCCATTGCAGCAAGTCATTTCTTGGCTTTATCTGACCTTCTTTTAACTAATAAGGTCAACAACTTCTGGTATTGGGACATCCACTTACAGAGCACTTTGGGTGTACAACACAGCTGGTGACGGTTGCTCATCTACACAGCGGAAGATTCACTCATTTGAGTTGTTTGGTTTTTGTTTTTGAAATTGCACTTGGATTTTTCCATTGGAATTTTCATATGTATTTCCACAAGGACATTAATATTTTTTAACACATGCAGGGATTGCATGGTTGTAATCCCCTTGGTATATGCACTATTTGCAAGCAGGGAATTCTGGGTAGAATCTTAACAGGAAGTGAACCATCCACCATTCTTTTCAACACATTGCAGGAAGCAAGTCATTGTTTTCACAATCTATCGCCATCACCCCTTAGAGAACTTAAAAAGTAAGTTTTTATTATCTCATCTTGTACTGTATATCGTTGTTTCTGCAATGTATGCTGTATTGTATATTATATACAATATATAATTATATATAATATTATACTTATTGAAGTCTATTTCTGTTATTTGTAGTTTCACCTGGCTTGTTCTAATAAAAGTGAGATCAAAGAAATATGGTATCCACAGTTATTGGGATAAGAAGGTTTAGCTAGCTGTCCCAGAGACAGAACAGTAGGTGTGTATGTGCATTCTTAAATAGAGCTTCAAAAGGCAATTATAGTCATGGAAAACATTATCAGTGTACCATTATCAGCTTTAAAGTGGTTGTAAACCCACGTTTTGGACTTCTACCTATAGGTAAGCCTAGAATAAGGCCCTAGAATAAGGCTTACCAATAGGTAGTGGAAATATCTCCTAAACGTGCGCCGTTTAGGAAATATTTCACTTGTAGCTCGCCAGAAATTCCAAGGGCGCATGTGCAGGGAAGATACGAAACTAAGTGCCGTTTCTTCCCTAGCCTATGCCGTTAATCCTGGCTCCCGTGTGTATGTGTGTAATCACAGAGCCGGAGTCCGCGGCCCAGAAGGAAGAGGGGCCAGAAGATGGACGCTGCCCACACTGGGGACATCGCTGGATTCTTTTGCAGGAAAGTGGCACATAATGAGCTAGTATGCAATGCATACTAGTCCATTATGCTTTTCATTTGCAGGCTGCAACAGCGAGCAAAAGAGGAAGTAAAACCCATCAGGGTTTACTTCCTCTTTAAAGCCTATTCTGGAACAGCTTTTATGTATTAAAGTGGATCTAAAATCAAAAAAATTAAGATTTGATGTCTTATAGGGAACATTTATAAGTGTCGATTGGGCCTCAGCAGCACCCTTAAAAATCTACCTGTTGCATGTCCCCCAAATTTCCCGGATTTTGGGAGGACTGTCTGATTTGAAACCAAGTCCCTCTGTCCCTCTTTCCTCCTCATTTGTCCCTTATTTTGGTCTGATCCATATAGTTGTATATAAAATGCACTTTTTATCTTTCAAAAAGTGTTTCCCATTGCTAAACCTTTTTTTTTTTTTTAATTCCTTTATTTCGTTATTATATGGCATAGATACATATAACAGAACAAGTCATATCATATACTTCCTGACAATTACATATTGGTTATCACATTCGTTTAGACAAGACAATAAAATCAAGTGAACATAGATTTTGGGATATTTAGGATATGTTCTAGCCAATGATATATCATTTACATAAACAAAAATCCAAGGTGGCCTAAAAAGGGGCCTCCTTGTATAGATATCAAACTGGTCGTGAAACAATAGGGATATGCATCAAATTATTATACGAATTCAAACAGTTATAATGCAGAATACATTGACATGTATTTCCGGCTCACCATGTATTATGTAATCACTATATTTGAGTTACTGCCGTCACTGCGGCTGTGGTAGCGAGTATAATGGTACAGAGCATATTCAGGGTAAAAAGAAAGACTGAAGAGATAGAAGAGGATGAAACAAGTAGCTGGTTGTGGAAAAGATAAAAAGGAAAGAGAGGAGAGGGGGAAGTAGAGGAAGGACAGGAGGGGGTGAGGGAAACAGGGCCGCAACACCGCCCCCCTAGAGAGGCTGTTACTCTCGCACCTATATGATGTGTATATGGACGCAACTAGATGACAGATACACAATTGTCACCCTACGTATCCAGGGTTTGTACCTGTGCTATCTCTTGTAGGTAGGCACTGGTACTCACGAAGTATCTCCAGGGCCTCCACTTGTCATTGAAATGTTCCTCCTTGTTATGTAAAGTTGCAGTTAATTCCTCCATGCGGAGGATACAATTGACTTTGGAGTACCACAGAACCTTGGTTGGTGGAATTTGGAAAGTAGACATTCACCAAGGTCACTGTGGCACCCCTAATTTTCCCTTTAACGAGCAGGTAGAGGCCCTGCGGGTCTGCCCTCTCCTCCAATAGAGTCCACGGTAGTGACCTGGCTATCAGAATACTGACTCCTTTTGACTTCGACAGAGGGGAGGAGGCGCGAAAAACATTCGGGAAATCCCTGTTGCATAGTCTGGGAATTGCCGAATGCTTAAAGTGGGTCTCCTGGATTAGCGCCACCTGAGTGTGGGATTTTTTAAGATCAGAGAGAAGCATTGAACGCTTCTCAGGTGTGGCCAGGCCCCGAGCATTTAAAGAAGTGAATTTAATCTCCCATCGGGGATGTGAAAACGGGGGTACTCCAGGGGAAGCCATGTTGCAAACATGTATGGGTGGGTAAAGGGAGGGGCAGGTCGGGAATAGGGTAGGGGAGGGAGCGGGGGGGGGGGAAGGAACAGGACACAGGAGGAGAGAAGGGTAGGGCAAGGAAAAGAACGAAGGTATAACAGGTAAAGATGAAAGAAGAAGATGAGGAAGTTATAGGTTATCCAACTGTTGCTAAATTAAGCCTTGCGCAAGTATGTGCTTCCTATATGTGGGGGTGGAAGACTAGACTCCGTGACACAGAGGGAGACGTGCCATCAGGAGAGAACCGGCATTATATCGGACACTAGACTATCACCTCAAAATACTTCTAGATTCGACCAAGTGTCAGCCCAGGCATTGAATTTAAAACCGCCAGCGGTGAACAAGTCATAAATATGAAGCTAATATTCATAGGCGTGCTGGTGGTCACCATATAGGCTCATAGTAAAACATATGTAACACAAAAAGAAAACTTGCCATAAACAGTGGGATATCACACAAAATGTGTCCTTTCACCGTCCGGGAAAGGGTCGCCCCAACTCCCCCGTCTTGTGTCAGAAAATCAAAAAGAAGGATAACAAAAATTCCTTCTGAAAAAATATATATCGACGGGGGTGAGGAGGGGGGCGGGGTGAGGCGAAATAAGCCCCACTCCGTTCAGCTCCAGGCACTTGCTTAGAGAACCCAACCCCTCGGCCGAGGGACAGGTTACCAATACAGTGTATATTTCGAAAGACCCACAATAACCCTATGAACCGCTCAGATAGCTGCGCGGGGCCTATGGGAGTGTATAAAGGATACCAGTTCACTTTAAGTTGATGGGACCCCTAAGAGTCCCCGGCATCTCTCCAAGAATGCTTCTCTCTGCTGTCGGGCCCGGTTAAGCCTCAGGGGAGGTGGGGTTGTCTCTTGGGGCCATTCTGGATCTGGAGCGCCAATGTCTCATGCTGGATCTTTGGGGTCTTGGTGATGTAGATCTCGGGTTATTAAATGTGGTTGGAAAGTCCAGCCAATTAGGTACAGAAAACTCAGGAATCTCCAGGAACATAAACAGCTCTGAAAGTTGGTCCGGCCATCGCAGTGTAAAGGAATTGTTTTCCTTAAGCACAGTCAAGTGAAACGGGTGACCCCATTTGTATGTGGCTCCTGCCGTTCTAATCGCTTCAAGTAACGGACGCAACAGACCTCTCATCCGCAGGGTGAGCCGTGATAGGTCTGGAAATAGCTGCACTGGTGCGCCATCAAAGTCTACTGGACCCTGCGTTCTTTGCCCTCCATAGTATTTCCTCCTTAATCGTGTAATAGTGGACTCTGGCTAGGACATCTCTCGGCGCAAGAGCATCTCCTCCTCTAGGACCCTGCACGCGATGCACGCGGTCCAGTTCCAATTCCGCCGTCCGCGGCTTGTCTAGTAGGCGGTTGAAAATGGCCACTATCGTAGCCCTAAGGTCTCCCCTGGAGGTGGCTTCAGGCAGACCACGCAGTCTGATATTGTTCCTGCGGCTACGATTTTCGGCGTCATCGACTGAGAGTTGCATCAAAATCAGGCGCCTTTTATAATCTGACTGTGCCTCCTCCAGTGCTGCCATTCTTGATTCTAAAGCGGAGGAGGATGTTTCCACCACTGTCACCCTAGAGTCTACAGTGTCAATCCTTTGTTTGAGATCATGTATCTCTCTAGACAGGGTACTTACAATTGAAGCTGCAGATTCAGCAATGTCCTTTTTTAGTGGGGAGGAGGGCGATGATGTCCTTCCAACACTCTGCGGGTGGCTGTTCTTGGGCACTTGCAGCCTGTGAGAACGAACATCCATCTGCCCCTAGTATGTCTGGGGAGAGGATCGGAGAGTCCGGTCTGTGTGGAAGAGGTGCTGTCCCTTGGGATAAGTTAGGGAGTCCTTTGCCAGCCTTCGTGAGGGACGCTGTGCTGGCGGTGTTAATACGCGGCGGCGCCATCTTGGGATCCGAGGCCTGTGACGGAGTGACCCAATTCCGCAGGAAATATGCGGTAATGTCCGTGCCTCTGCTCACTGCGGGTGATCCTGGTGGTCTGTCCTTTCCGGACATGTCAAAAGCAGTGAGGTCCGTACTCTAGAACCGGTTCTCAGCCCGAACGGTGCACGGAGCTCCCAGGTAAAGCAGCCTCACAGTGCCATTGTCAAGCCACCTGCTAAACCTTTTAACCAATTTCTAAATAGCTGCATTTGTAAATTTCAAAAAACAATATAAAGGAATAATAATGGTAAAGAAAGCACTTGTGGAGTTTTTCTTTTTTTTTTGCCTACATACTCTTTCTAGGTGTCCCTCATTCCCATCTCAAAAGGTTGGGAGGTTTGCTATTGTCTTGAATTATAGTTGTGCAAACGCTGTACCTATTGTATATACTTCTGTACCTTGAGCCTCATAGTTGTATGTCTGCAATGTGAGATCAAAGGCACTGCTGCTTCTACATGCTAGCAGCCACAACACCGGTATCCTCTTCTTCGGCCGGCGGTCCGGTTTCTGATAATGGTGGTCTCTTCGGCGGATTTGCAGCGAGATCACTTTTATCGGCGGCGGGAGAGGGGCCCCCCTCTTGCCGCGCACGGTGCCCTCCGCCGCTTACTGGAGCCAGCGGAGGCGATCGGATGCTGTCCCTTGTGTGACATGGAGACGAGTGAGTGGAAGATGGCCCCTACGCGTCTCCATATCATTGCAGGGTGGAAGCATTGTCAAAACGTCACTTCCACCCATAGCTTTTAAAGGGCCATTTTTTTTTATTACAGCATTTTTTTATCATTATTATTTTTTTTATTGCATTTTAGTGTAAATATGAGATCTGAGGTCTTTTTGACCCTAGATCTCATGTTTAAGAGGACCTGTCATGCTTTTTTTCTATTACAAGGGATGTTTACATTCCTTGTAATAGGAATAAAAGTGACACCATTTAAAAAAAAAAAAAGAACAGTGTAAAAAAAAAAAAAAAAAAGGAAAAACAAAAAAGAAAAAAAAAGATGTAAACGCGCCCTGTCCCGCCAAGCTCGCGCGCAGAAGCGAATGCATACATGAGTAGCGCCCGCATATGAAAACGGTGTTCAAACCACACATGTGAGGTGTCGCCGCGATTGGTAGAACGAGAGCAATAATTCTAGCCCTAGACCCCCTCTGCAACTCAAAACATGCAACCTACAGAATTTTTTAGTCACCTATGGAGATTTTTAAGGGGTTAAAGTTTGTCGCCCTTCCACGAGCGGGCGCAATTTTGAAGCGTGACATGTTGGGTATCAATTTACTCAGCGTAACATTATCTTTAAAGCGGTTGTATAGTCTTTTTTTTTACTTTTACCTACAGGTAAGCCTATAATAAGGCTTACCTGTAGGTAAAAAAAATATCTCCTAAACCTTTACGGTTTAGGAGATATTCCCCTTGCTATGCGCCGCTGACTGCAGCGGCGCATGCGCACAGGGGATTCTCGGCTGAAGCCCGGCAGCTGCCGGACCTGGCTGAGTAAGAAATCTCCCGCGCGCATGCTCACAGCGCTCACAGCGCTGGAACCGCGATACACGGAAGACACGCCGAGGCAACATGACAGCTCCCTCGGCGTGGACCAGGTAAGATACTGACGCCTCGTTCTAAGGTAAGTATTTCATAATGAGCTAGTATGCGGTGCATACTAGCTCATTATGCCTTTTGCTTTACAGGGTTAAAAAAAAAAAAAAAAAAAAATTTGCGGGTATACAACCGCTTTAACAATATAAAAAAAAAAAATTGGGCTAACTTTACTGTTGTCTTACTTTTTAATTTAAAAAAAAGTGTATTTTTTCCAAAATACGGTGTGACAGAAAGTATTGCAACAACCGCCATTTTATTCTCTAGGGTGTTAGAAAAAAAATGTATAATGTTTGGGGGTTCTAAGTACTTTTCTAGCAAAAAAACCTGTTTTTAAGTTGTAAACAACAGATCTCAAAAAGAGGCTCGGTCCTTAAGTGGTTAAAGGGGGAACTGTGATGTAAAGGGAGACTGTGGACACTGATATAAAGGGGGATCTCTGGTGCCAAAAAAAGGTTGGGGGTTGGGGCCGCTGCTCTATAACATTCAGTAATCATCAAATTTGTATCTGTCTGCAATTTAAATTTGTGTAATCCTTGTGTGCATCACAAAACAAAAAAGGATTGCTAAAAACATAAACCTTGGCCAGTTACTTTGATAGCAAACCGGATCTTCTGCTCTTCCTCCGCTAGATGTCAGATAAAATATATTACGGGAAGGAAGATGGTACTTGTCTGATTGTAATTGTACACTTGGCTCAGTCTTTATTATTTGTTCAGAAGCAGCTTTCTGTTGTGTGTAATGGGTCAGGGGCCACTGATGTAATTTTTTTATATTGAAAAAACAGCCAAGTGTACTTACAGATGTACTTCTCTGCTTCTGGCATTTTGGTGCTACAAGTGATATTAACCACTTCCTATCCGGACCAATTCTGGCACATCGCTACTACTACTGTAAAAATCGTCATTTTTTAATTTATTTTTTTATAGAAAATTACTCAGAACCCCCAAGCATTATATATGTTTTTTTTTTTTTTGTTTAGCAGAGACTCTAAGGAATAAAATGGCATTAGTTGCAACTTTTTACGTCACAAGGTATTTGCGCAGGGTTTTTTCAAACTCATTTTTTTGGGAAAAAAAAGTTTCAGGAATTAAAAAAAACAAACAGTAAAGTTAGCCCAATTTTTTGTATAATGTGAAAGATGATGTTACGCTGTATAAATAGATACCTAACATGTCACGCTTTAACATTGCGCACACTCGTGGAACGGCGCCAAACTTTGATACTTAAAAAATCTCCATAGGCGATGCTTTAAATTTTTTTTACAGGTTACCTGTTTAGAGTTACAGAGGAGTTTTTGGGCTAGAATTGTTGCTTTTGCTCTAACGCACGTGACGATACCTCACATGTGTGATCTGAACACTGTTTACATATGTGGCCGCGATTTACGTAAGCGTTCACTTCTGTGCGCGAGCATGCGGGGACGGGGCACTTTCAAATTTTTTTTTTATTCTTTATTTTATTCATTTTTACACTTTCTCTTTAAAATATTTTTTTGATCACTTTTATTCCTATTAGGAGGAATGTAAACACCCCCTGTAATAGGAATAGTGCGTGACAGGTCCTCTTTATGGAGAGATGTGGGGTCTATTAGACCCCACATCTCTCCTCCAGCCTGGAAAGGCTGAGATCAAAAAATAAATAAACTCTCTCGGCTTTTCCAGCCGTGTCCTCGGCTTTGTTTACTTCCGCCAGCCCGGACGTGACGTCATAACATCGAGCCTGAGCTTCCGGGGGTCATAGAGATGACTGGGGACCATTTGGTCATCGGAAATCTCTATGCTCAACTTCTGGCAGCGACCAAATTGTTCTCCAACTCGCCGATTGCAGATGGCGGGAAGCACCAGAGGGCGACGGGAGGGGGCTTCATCTTCTGCCCCCTCCCTCCACCTGTAAGAACGATCATGCGCCTGAACTGCATATTCGCGATTCTCACACTGATTCTCCTCCCAGCCAATCAGGAAGCAGGTTGCGAGAGGAACTAGTAAATGATCTCAAGGCAGTGATTGTCTCGCAGCGTGTGCGGGGTGCGATTACACTGTACGGCATCTCTCCCTCTCTCCCCCCTTCCTCCCCCTCCTGCCCACCTCAAACTAACACACAGACTGAAGTCCCCTCTCTCTTTTCCTCGGCTCGGATGTCAGAGACAGGAGACCAGAGGAGAAGGAGGGGGAGGAGAATGGACACCGCAATCAGCATCAACAGGACGGGGCGTGCTGATTTGAGGTTTGTACTGAATCTTAATGCCTGGCCCCCCAACACATAAAGCATCCTCTTATCCCCCCAAATCACTGCATGTATTCTTCTTTGACAACTTGCCCCCTTCCCCCCCTCTTCTTAAAAGACAAACTGGCTGCTATTGAGGGGACAATCATGGGGTCTGGGATCCTGGGCACCTTGCTAGAGATTCAGGGCAATTGCTTCAGGTACCTATGCTAGTGCCCCCCCCTGTCAGGCAAGTTGGTGGAGCCAAGTGCCTGAAATTTTTTTTGGCAATGGGCCCCAAGACTCAGGGCCGGGTCAAACCACAAATCGCATAGGAACGCGCTGTGCGTTCCTTTGCATTTCACATGCCTTCCAGGTGCTGTGCGATTTCAGCCCTTTCATTTTAATGGGCTGAAACCGTGTCGGTCCGTATGCGCTACTTTACAAAACGCACAGCAACTGGATTCTAGTGTAGGCAAACGGTGCTTTTGCGACCTGCATTTGGGTTGTCATTGACCCCTTTGCCACACACAAATATGCGGCCTCTCGGCGCCTGGGCCTTGGCACAGAGAGGCCGCATATTTGCATGAATTGTGATCAGTAGCAATGCACACGCCTTGACCACCCCCTTCACAGTTACCGGCATCTAACTGAAAGCTCCCGATCACTGCAAGCGATCAGGAGTTGTGGATCACATGTCTGCCAGGAGGCACAGCGTGAAAAGGTTAACCACTTCCCGACCGGCGCACGCCCATGTACGTCGGCAGAATGGCATGGCTGGGCAAATGGGCGTACCTGTAAGTCCCATTTGAATTCCCCGCCGTGTCATTGCATGCGCGCTGCCGGCCGGGTCCTCCGTGAGTCGGGTCGCGGGTCCCGTGGACTCGATCGCCGCGGGGATACCAGCGATCGCCTCACGGAGAGGACGAACGGGGAGATGCTGATGTAAACAAGCATTTCCCCGTTCTGCCTAGTGACAGGACACTGATCTCTGCTTCCTGTCATTGGGAGCAGAGATCAGTGATGTGTCAGAGCTAGCCCATCCCCCCTACAGTTAGAAAACACTCCCTAGTACTGACTTAACTCCTCCCCGCTCCCTAGTGGTCAACCCCTACACTGCCAGTGTCATTTACACAGGAATCAGTGCATTTTTATAGCACTAATTGCTGTATAAATGACAATGGTCCCAAAAATGTGTCAAAAATGTCTGATGTGTCCGCCATAATGTCGCAGTCACAATAAAAATCGCTGATCGCCGCCATTACTAGTAAAAAAAAAAAAAATTATTAATAAAAATGCCATAAAACTATCCCCTATTTTGTAGACGCTATAACTTTTGCGCAAACCAATCAATAATCGCTTGTTGCGATTTTTTATTTTTTTTTTACCAAAAATATGTAAGAGAATACGTATCGGCCTTAACTGAGGAAAAAAATGTTTTTTTAATTATTTTTTGCGGATATTTATTATAGCAAAAAAGTAAAAAATAATGCATTTTTTTCAAAATTGTCGCTCTTTTTTTGTTTATAGCGCAAAAAATAAAAACCGCAGAGGTGATCAAATACCACCAAAAGAAAGCTCTATTTGTGGGGAGAAAAAGGACGTCGATTTTGTTTGGGAGGCACGTCGCACGACCGCGCAATTGTCAGTTAAAGCGACGCAGTGCCGAATCGCAAAAAGTGCTCTGGTCAGGAAGGGGGTCAAATCTTCCGGGGGGGGGCTGAAGCGGTTAAGTTGACACCCATTACAGAACGCTATGGCAGTGGATTTTGAATGCAGTGTGGGAAATGCACACAAAACGCAGGTTTTCCCCTCACAACATTCTGGTATAAACAGACCCTTAATCCGGATACACAGGATATCATTTGTATCTCAGAAAGGTTCCCACCAAAACCAGGACAGTTGGGAAGTATGGAATTGTATTAGAAGGGGAGGTGATTTGTGTTTTGGGGGGTTTGTACTGAGATGGGGGATTTGTGACAGAACTGGGGAGAGTACTTATGCTGGCATAGGGGAAAGGGGAGGATGGGGGGGGGGCGGATTTGACCCAGGATGAGGGGGGAGGTTCTGATGGAAGGGAGGACCTGGAGGAGAGGATCTGTGCTACAGGTGGGGAGAGGATTTTTGCTGAGAGGGGGATTGAGTGGTTATGGATTTGTCCTGGGGGGGATTTGAAGAGACGTCCTTGATGTTGCCCCCCATCACAAACACAGGCATAATGTGAAGGAGGTCCCAGCACGGCTGTGGACAGTAGGGGTGGTCGGGTTGCATTGTGGAGGGGTGGACGGTGGAGTGGAAGAGCATCAAAAAAACGAAATGCACCTTCACCTGTGTAGACAAAAATTCTTGCACCGGCTCTTCTGTTACTGATAACCGCCTACTGACTTGCCCCCCCCCACCGCTGCTAACCCAATGCTGCCAGCCTGACATTTCAACCTCCATCAGTGTCCCCAATGTGAGCCGCTTGCTGTCAGAGCTTTCCTCCTGCACCACTGCAGCTCATATTCCTGGGTTTGGCAACGGGTATGTTGGTTCTTCTGTGATGGGTGATCTGCTCAGAGTCCTCTCACTGAGCCTGTCACTAACACCCTGTTTAAAAGCCTTGCAGATGCTGGGAGTGCAGGTCTTACATGCCCGTAAAATCTATCACATTTATGGCAGTACCTAAATGCAGGTGGAACACCGTGGCGGAACTACCGGGGTCACAAAGGTTGCACTTGGGACTGGACCCTGGTGTTCTACCACCATGATGGCAGAAAGGAGGCTGCTATAAGACCCTAATAAAGGGCCCCACAATGAGAGTAAAGGGATCCAGGCCCGGGGATCAGAGGTCAAGGGGGCCCTTCATGGTTTCTTGTACCGGGCCTCTGAAAGTTGTAGTTACGCCTCTGGATGTGTTCAAACCTGATCACCAACTACAAGAATCGTCTGACCTCTGTGCTTGCCAACAAGGGTTTCTCCACCAAGTACTAAGTCATGTTTTGCTTGGGGGTCAAATACTTATTTTACTCACTGAACTGCAACTCAATTTAGAACATTTGTATGATGTGTTTTTTTTCTGGATTTTTGGTTGATATTCTGTCTCTATCATTTAAAATACACCTATGATAAAAATTTATAGACCCTTCATTTCCTTGTAAGTGGGCAAACTGCAGGGAATCAAATCATTATTTCCCCCAATGTATATATAATTAACCTAAATCTACAATTGGGACTTTTCAGGTACCGCAATGATTTACATTTCAGATATCTCCTTATCTTTACAAAACTATTTGAAAACATACGACTTTAACTAAATTTGTATGAATGGAGACATATTACAAAGACATAATTAGATCTAATGCCGCGTACACACGGTCGGACTTTTCGTCTACAAAAGTCTACAAAAGTCCGACGGACGCCGACGGACTAAAGTTGGCTGACAATCCGATCGTGTGTGGGCTTCCCCGGACTTCTCCAGCCGCAAATCTGACGGACTTTAGATTTGGAACATGCTTCAAATCTTTACGTCGTAACTCCGCCGGACCCAGAAATCCGCTCATCTGTATGCTACTCCGACGGGCAAAAACCGACGCTAGGGCAGCTATTGGCTACTGGCTATCAACTTCCTTATTTTAGTCCGGTGTACGTCATCACGTACGAATCCGTCAGACTTTTGTGTGATTGTATGTAGGCAAGTCCGTTCGTAAGAAAGTCTGCAGCAAGTCCGCCAAAAGTCCGCCAAAAGTCTGACAAAAGTCCGTCGAAAGTCTGTCGGAAAGGCTGTCGGACTTTTGTAGCCGAAAAGTCCGACCGGCATAAATTGCAAATCAATGAAGTGCCTGAAAAGTCCCAGCCATAGATGGTCCATATTTGTGACTATAGGGATGTGGAGCAATGATTATAGCGCTGGTCCAGACACTTGCCGGCCGGCTCACGCCGATATACCTCGGCAAAGTGGCACGTTCCCGCCAAACGACGTATAGGTACGTCTTCCCCTTTAAGAGCCGCCAGAGGCTGCACGCTGGCCACCCGCGACCGCGGGCACAAGAGCCAAAATGAGGATCTGTGTGTGTAAACGCACAAATCCCTGTTCTGTCAGGGGAGAGGAGACAGATCGTTTGTTCCTAGTAAATAGGAACAGCAACATGTCTCCTCTCCCAGTCAGTCCCATCCCCCCCCCACAGTTAGAAACACTAACCAGGGAACACATTTAACCCCTTGATCGCCCCCTAGTGTTAACCCCTTCCCTGCCAGTGACATTTACACAGTAATCACTGCATTTTTATAGCACTGATCGCTGTGTAAATGTCAATGTCCCAAAAATGTGTCAAAAGTGTCTGATCTGTCTGCCGCAATGTCGCAGTACCGCAAAAAAATCGCAGGTCACCACCATTACTAGTAAAAAAAAATAATTCTAAAAATGCCATAAATCTTTTCCATAGTATCTAAACGCTATAACTTTTGCGCAAACCAATCAATATACGCTTATTGCGATTTTTTTTTTTTTTTTACTACAAATATGTAGAAGAATATATATTGGCCTAAACTGCAGAAAAAATTTGTTTTTTAAAAACATTTTTGGGGATATTTATTATAGTAAAAAGTAAAAAAATAATAATAAAAATGCCATAAATCTTTTCCATAGTTTGTAAACGCAAAAACTTTTGCGCAAACCAATCAATATACGCTTATTGCGATTTTTTTTTTTTTTTTTACCACAAATATGTAGAAGTAAAGCACTGCGTAAATTGACGGCGCTATATAAGTAACTAAAATAAATAAATACAAAGAATATATATTGGCCTAAACTGCAGAAGAAATTTGTTTTTTAAAAACATTTTTGGGGATATTTTATTATAGCAAAAAGTAAAAAATATTGTTTTTTTTTTTTCAAAATTGATACTCTTTTATTGTTTATAGCGCAAAAATATAAACCGCAGAGGTGATCAAATACCACCAAAAGAAAGCTCTATTTGTGGGGGAAAAAAAGGACTTACATTTTGTTTGGGTACAGCATCGCACGACCGCGCAATTTTCAGTGAAAGCGAAGCAGTGCCGTATCGCAAAAGATGGCCTGGTCATTAAACAGGAAAATCTTCTGCTCTGTAAGTGGTCAAACGGACTATTCTATTTAACATTTGATATTATTTTTTGCAATAACGCAATCACCACCAGAGCATTATCAATACATTTTCAATCAGTTTTACAGAGTAAGAAAACAATGTATATACTGCCATAGGATAAATATTGGATTTACTAAAACACCTTGGAATGTTTTATAAAATGTCCTAATTCCAAAGCAACCAATCAGAATTTTACTTTCTATGTTATCACTGCTCCTAACTAAGGAAAGCTTCCTTCCTATTGGTTGCTATGCCTCTCCTGCACTTTGCACATCATCATTATTTCTAACATGAGAAAAACCTCATCTATCATCCAAGAAAATTCTGTAAATCTTAATTACTTTACCTGATTTCCTTTTGGAAGCTCCACTACAGCAATTCCGGCAATTGACTGCCTCTTCTTCAAGGAGCTCAGCCACAATACTTGTGTAATGTTGGAACCAAGAGAGCATTACATTAAGTGCCCACCCTCTGAGTTTCCTGCCTTTGCAGTTCTATAATAAAAAGTGAGACAGATTTTTTTTTTATGTATGCTTATTCAAGCAATAGAAAATCAGTGGTTGTGATTGTTAAGTGTTTGTTAAGTGAGGCCCGGAAAGAAAAGAAAAAGAAGAAGGTAGTGCAGGGCGGGCGTGACAATGTGTAGAGGGGCTCGTCGGTAGTATGTTCTCCTCTGGTGTATTCCATCACTGCGCTAATCCAATATAAGTGAAGCTGCTAACACAAAAACAAACAAGGTCCAAGAAATATGTGAAAAACAAAGTGTAACGCTAAATATACTCATAAAACAATATAACAGCGGTAAACTGAAAATACTGAAATATAAAACAAGTAATATGGACATGTAGTGTGTAAGTATTGGAATACGAACATGTGATGAATGAGTACAATAATCACACAAAGTATACAAAAAAATGTAATCAATGAAGATAAAGTGCAAAAAGTGAGAGACAAAATGAAAACACCAAAGCAGTGAACTTCCTAAGAAGTGTGTCCAGTGTTAATTTGTATATTGTGGGACTACAGTCTGGAAAGGACTAATTGGGGGTTTCCCACCTACACTCTTTTTATTGAATCTTTTTATTGATCCTTTTACTGGTCTTTATAGAACACTTTATGGACTTTTTTCCGTGTTTTTACTAGTACATTTTTTATTTCATTTTTATTTAATCTTTATCTCAACACAGGTCTAATTCAGATAATTCTTTTTGTTATTAGTTTTCTGGTATTTGGTTGATTTGTTCTGACGGGACATTTATTGCACCATTTATTGCACCAATTTGTGTTCCTTTTTTTGCACACATTTGATTTCCTTTCTTTTGTTTGGGTTGCGCATCTATTTTTTCACATTATACCTACTTCCAAGCTGAATATTCCAGCACCGTCACATAATACTAATACCTTTTGTATTTTTATATTTATATATCTTTGTATATATTGTTTTTTTCATTAATATCCACTGGGGGTAGCGCGGATTGCCCACGTTACACAGTGTTCATTTTGGCTGCAAATTTCGATTCAGTTTTAGTCTTATGCCCCGTACACACGGTCGGTATTCCTGTCGGAATAAACTCTGAAGGTTTTTCCGAAGGAGTTCTGACGGAATTCCGCTGAAACTGTCTTGCGTACACACGGTCACACCAAAGTCCGACCGTCCAGAACGCGGTGACGTACAACACTTACGATGGGACTAGAAAAAGGAAGTTCAATAGCCAGTAGCCAATAGCTTCCGTCTCGTACTTTCTTTAGAGCATGCATCATTTTTGGTCCGTCGGAACAGCATACAGACGAGCGGATTTTCCGAAAGGAATTGGTTCCGTCGGAAATATTTAGAACATGTTCTATTTCTAGGTCCCTCAGAATTTTTGAAAAAAAAAAAAAGTCAGATGAGGCATACACACGATCGGAATATACAATGAAAAGCTTCCATCTGACTTTTTCTGTCGGACATTCCGCTCGTGTGTACGCGGCATTAGTCTTTTGACTAAAATGCCATTTTAGTTTTACAGGAAGTCCCCGAGTTACGAACACAATAGGGACTGTAGGTTTGTTTGTAAGTCGAAGTTGTTCGTAAGTCGCAATACTGCATTTGTAAGTGTAACTTCCAGTCGGAACCACTGCGTTTGTAAGTGTAACGTCCACCTGTGCATGGATGTGGGATGTTCCAGGCGCTTGTTATGTTATCTGGGGCTCTTCTGGCCATGCAGTACATGTAGTACTGCAGTATTGGATGTGTCCGGAGGTATCCAGGCCCAGCGTGGAGCACAAGTGGCCGGCATTTGAGGCTGTTCGTAAGTAGGAGTTGTTCGTAACTCGGGGACTGCCTGTAGTCGTATTTCAGTCATCTCAGTTGTTTTAGTTTTAGTCGTATTTTAGTCGACTAAAATAATATTCATTTAGTCGAATAAAATGTTTTAGTCGTTTTAGTCAACGAAATTAACACTGAGTGTGTCCATCAAATAACTGACTTTAAGGTCCTCTATAGGGATAGTACTGATGCAGTAGGGTGAATTAAAGCTGTCTGTAGAGCTGTTAAAACAGGTATGTCTTCTATTTGAAAGATGTAGATATGCATGGGCGTCCGCAGGTAGGGGCAAGGGGGGTCAAGTGCCTCCCCCTGGAATCAAGTATTGGATCGGGACACATTCAGCACAGTGGCGTTGCTATGGGGGTGCGGACAGCCAGCGGGCTGACACCCATCAAGGTGCTGTCAATCCCCCCATCAGTGTAGTGTGCTTAGTCCTGCAGAGAACTCGGTGGCACTGTGTCAGGAGAAAGGCGAGCTGCGGGCTGTCAGAGGTTTCCCCCGCTCACCCCCCCTTTCTCATGTCAGGGTGAAGAGACGGCAGCTCTCACTAGGTTCCCCCACCTAGCTTCCTACCCGCTCCGTTTCTTCCCCATTTGCCATAACTGAGGGCCAATCAAAGGAGACCATGAAAGCATCATGTGACATGTAGTCCCGAAGATTGGCGGCCCCATTTTCCACAGGAAGGAGGCTACAGCTCGATCAAGAGAGAGATTGAGAGACTGCAGCCTGGAAAAAAGCTGAGGGAGTGAGTGCTACAGGACACACGAAGAGGCGTGTGCTGGGCGGAAGCCAGAGAGCACCACGCTGCCCAGTGTCACCAGAGAGAGCACCACGCTGCCCAGTGTCACCAGAGAGAGCACCACACTGCCTAGTGTCACCAGAGAGAGCGCCTCACTACCCAGCGCCACCAGAGAGAGCCACGCTACCCAGTGCCACCAAAGAGAGCAACGCTACCCAGCTCCACCAGAGGAAAAGCCATGCTACCCAGCGCCACCAGAGAGAACCATGCTACCCAGCGCTACCAGAGAGAGCCATGCTACCCAGCACCACCAGAGAGAGAAAGACTAAGCCACTGCCAGGGTACAGACATGCTACACTACTGAACAGAATCGGCCCCCGGGGAACCCAGAGTGAGCGATCCTTCAGCCGGAGGGATCACCTCTGTAGTTTCGCTGGGTCTGGTAAGAGGGCCTGTTGGCCATTATCCATTACTTATCGTAGGGACTGTACTACGTCTGCAGTCTCTGACCATGACAATGTCATAATGACATTGTCTAAAAGGGGCGGTGCATGGGTGACCCTAAAATGATGCCCCCCCCCTGAAAAAAGTTCTGCGGACGCCCATGTAGATATGTACTCTTACCAGACAAGGTGGACCCACTTGCCAGCGGCAGTGGGTCAATCGAGCTCGTATTGGCCGAAAGCCTTGAAGTCAGAAGTTGTACCAACTCACGTTCGTGAACTGGATCTTTTTACTCATCACCACGTGCACTGTTTCCCTAATTTTTCCACTCGGTCACTTCCCACTTTCACTTTACTCCCTTATTAACCCTTGCAGCACAGTTATACCCTACTTATCTATTTTCAGACTCTTTGATAGTCACCATTCACCCACCACTTGGATCCACTGTTGAGACTGGCTACCTGTGTTAGGGTCCTTTCACACTGGGGCGGGGGCGTTGTCGGCGGTAAAGCGCCGCTATTGTAAGCGGCGCTTTACCGTCGGTATGCGGCCGCTAGCGGGGCAGTTTTACCCCCCTGCTAGCGGCCGAGAAAGGGTTAAAACCACCGCAAAGCGACTCTGCAGAGGCGCTTTGCCGGCGGTATGGCCGCGCCATCCCATTGATTTCAATGGGCAGGAGCGGTGAAGGAGCGGTATACACTCCGCTCCTTCACCGCTCTGAATATGCTGCTGGCAGGACTTTTTTTCCCGTCCTGCCAGCGCATTGCTCCAGTGTGAAAGCCCTTGGGGCTTTCACACTGGAATTAAAGCAGCGGCACTTTCAGGTCGGTTTGCAGGCGCTATTATTAGCGCAATAGCGCCTGCAAAAGGCCCCAGTGTGAAAGGACCCTTATGGAGGGCTCTGTGTGTGCGCCCTGCTGCCATGCAGCCTTAAATTGCCTCAGCTGCCGGGATTGATTACCTCTCTGGCCCTGGCCTCCACTCACCACATTTTACCATACTAATGCCGTGTACACACGGACGGACTTTTCAGCATGAAACGTCCAACGGTCTTTCCGACGGACTTTCGACGGACTTGCGCACACACTAAAGTCCGGAACGACCGGACTTGCACACACACTAAAGTCCGTTCGAAAGTCCGTTGGCTTGAACGTGATGACGTACGAAGGGACTAGAATAAGGAAGTTGATAGCCAGTAGCCAATAGCTGCCCTTGCGTCCTTTTTCGTCCGTCGGACTAGCATACAGACAAACGGATTTTTCGACCGGACTCGAGTCCGTCGGAAAGATTTGAAACATGTTCCAAATCTAAAGTCCGTCTGATTTTTGACAGAGAAAGTCCACTGAAGGTCCGATGAAGCACACACACGGTCAGATTGTCCAAACGGATTCGTTCCGTCGGACCAGTCCGGTCGAAAAGTCCGCCCGTGTGTACACGGCATAAGTTTCACTGAATTATCTTCAATGCCGCGTACACACGATCGCACATTCTGACAACAAAATCCATGTTTTTTTTTCCCTACGGATGTTGGCTCAAACTTGTCTTGCATACACACGGTCGCACAAATGTTGTCGGAAATTCCGAACGTCAAGAATGCGGTGACGTACAAGACGTACGACGAGCCGAGAAAAATGAAGTTCAATAGCCAGTGCGGCTCTTCTGCTTGATTCCGAGCATGCGTGGAACTTTGTGCGTTGGAATTGTGTTCACACGATCTGAGTTTTTCGACAACGGGTTTTGTTGTCGTAAAATTTGAGATCCAGATCTTAAATTTTGTTTGTCGGAAATTCCGACGGAAAATGTCCGATGGAGCCTACACACGGTCGGAATTTCCGACAACAATCTCCCATTGAACATTTGTTGTTGGAAATTCCGACCATGTGTACGCGGCATTAGTTTTCAGGACCGGCACATCTGCCTTTTCCTGTTATGTTTAGTACCACATGAGTTTAATCATATTTATTTTTCATAGATACTCTTGAACTTTTTCCCCTGATGAGTGTTTATACACGAAACGCGTCGGGCATTACAGGATGCAGATACATCAATTTACATCAATCTTGTTTATACTATTCCATATGACTTACTTCCATTGCAATGTGCCACCTATATGATGATTGTACATTTATGAATTTACAGAATTTATCTACGAACATTTTACACCATGTATTGCCAAGTCGATATATTTTACATGTAGATGTATGTGTTCTACACACATGATTCATACTTTTCATACTATTTCTATGTATTTTTACCTCTTTGCATGTCATTAAATATATTTCTCTATTACTTTCCTCCTCAATGTCATTAGTTTCATTTAAAGTCCCAAATTCCCTTTTTTGTATATTACTTGAACCCGGGATGGAGGCACATATCATATGTGCTTCATTTAAAGTCCCAATATTCCCCCCTTTTTAATTACCAACTCAAATACGACTGTAACCCGAAAGTAAGTCGCTCCAAACAGGGTGGGTCCGCTTGTCAGCAAGGATGGATCAGTGGAATGCGTTTTTAGCCGAAAGCCCAGGACTCAGGAAATTCTCCAAACCAAATGGGACTATAACCCAATAAAGGATCCGTCTGAAGACCGGTAATGGGTGGGGAGGTGTTCTCAGTCAAGCCAAAATAAAAGCGTGGAGACAAGAGAAATGCTCCATATGGTGCAGTTCAAAAAGGGGATTTATTCTTAAAAGGTACAAACATCAATTGCAGATGAGTGCAAAAATTGTGATCACAGGATAAAATGTTAAAAGCAATGTGGGGAGCGAATGATGCAAGACCAATGCGTTTCGTCCCAACGGACTTCAACTAGGGCATGAGTATTAATGCCAATTGACAGGAAAATACTGATTTTACAGACATTTTATTTAGCTGGATCTGTAAGAGCAAAAATGATACATCTATTGAGTTGATTTCAGGTTTCACTAATTGTATTCATTACATTACAGGCCATGTCCAACCCGAGCAGATTGGGGACTAGGAGCAAGCAAAATCATACAAGTCACATGACTGGATGGGACGCGCTGGCACTGGGAGTCTCGAAGTGAAACTGGTTATTCACGCTGCTGTCCGGACCAGAAGAGCAGGCCAGTTGTTAGCTTGGAGGGACTTAAACTTTCCAACATTGAGTAAGTGGACACTTATGTAGGAGTGCTCTGCCTGTATACAGGAGGGGCAATACTGTTATCTAATTATTATCCTAGGGTAATACTGTGCTGTCTCTCCAGTTGGGGCTAAGTGCGATTATTTCAATCACTTCACCTCCGGAAGGTTTACCCCCCTTTATGACCAGGGCATTTTTTTGCGATACAGCACTGTGTTACTTTAACGGACAATTTTGCGGTCATGCGCCGTTGTACCCAAATAAAATTGACGTCCTTTTTTCCCAACAAATAGAGCTTTCTTTTGGTGGCATTTGATCACCTCTGCGGGATTTATTTTTTGCGCTGTAAACAAAAAAATATATTTTTTAAATAATATCCAGAAAAAAAAATGGAAAAAAAAAAAAATTTCTTCATCAGTTTAGGCCAATATGTATTCTGCTACATATTTTTGGTAAAAAAAAAAAATCGCAATAATCGTATATTGATTGGTGCAAAAGTTATAGCATCTACAAAATAGGGGGTAAGATTTATGGCATTTTTTATTTTTTTTTTACTAGTAATGGCGGCGATCAGTCATTTTCAGTGGGACTGCGATATTGCGGCGGACAGATCGGACACCTAACTGACATTTTTGACACTTTTTTGGGAACCGGTGACATTATTACAATAATCTGTGCTAAAAATATGCACTGTTATTATACTAATGACACTGGCAGGGAAGGGGTTAACATCAGGAGCAAACAAAGGGTTAAATGTTTACCCTCACTGTGTGTTCTATCTGTATTGGGGACGGTGTCACTGGGGAAACACGCAGATCCGTCTTCCTGCATAGCAGAAAGACAGGATCTGTGTGATCTCCCCTGTCAGAACGGAGATTTGCCTTGTTTACACAGGCAGATCCCCGTTCTTCGGGGATCGATCACGGGTGGCCGGCAGACATTGAGTCCGCCTGACCCGCTGACTGGCTCCCCCGCTGGCCAATGGGAGCACGCACGCGCCACCCACAAAAGCGAGATCTCGCGCCGACAAACACCTACGGCTATTCACGGGATCGTACCACCTTGCCGCAGTATAATGATGGCGGCTGGTCGGCAAGCAGATAAAAAATATATATATATATATATTTTACTTTCTGCGATAAAACATATCCAATAGAAAAAAATGTAAAATCTAATTTCTTCTTTAATTTAGGCCAATATGTACAGTCAGGTCCATAAATATTGGGACATCAACACAATTCTAATCTTTTTGGCTCTATACACCATCACAATGGATTTGAAATGAAACAAACAATATGTGCTTTAACTGCAGACTTTCAGCTTTAATTTGAGGGTATTTACATCCAAATCAGGTGAATGGTGTAGGAATTACAACAGTTTGTATATGTGCCTCCCACTTTTTAAGGGACTAAAAGTAATGGGACAATTGGCTGCTCAGCTGTTCCATGGCCAGGTGTGTGTTATTCCCTCATTGTTGTTCCATCCATTGTGGTGGTGCATAGAGCCAAAAAGATTAGAATTGTGTCGATGTCCCAATATTTATGGACCTGACTGTATTCTGCTACATATTTTTTGGTAAAACAAATCCCAATAACCGTATATTGATTGGTTTGCACAAAAGTTATAGCATCTACAAACTATGGGATAATTTTTTTTATGAATTTTATTACTAGTAATGAATCAGCGACACTTTGACACTTTTTGGGGACCTGTGACACTAATATAGTGATCAGTGCTAAAAAATATGCACTGTCACTGTACTAATGACACCGGCAGGGAAGGGGTTGGGGGTTAACATCAGGGGCGAGCAAAGGGTTAACTGTGTGCCTAGATTGTACTTACGCACTGTGGGGGAGGTGCTTTGAATTAGTGAAAGGTAGAGATCCATAGGATCAGTACCTTCCCCTCTGACAGAACGACAATCTGCCTTGTTTACTGTTCTGTTCTGTCTAATCGGCGGGCGCCGGCGGACATCGAGTCTGCAGTACCCGCCACTGGGCTCCCGCTGTGTATAATCACAGTGGGAACGGGTCGCCGGTTTACTAGGTATGTGATCTGGCACAGTGCAGCCGCCCTGCCGCAGTAAATGTACGATAGGTGGTCCGCAATCGGTTAAGTTAACTGCTTCAGCCCCGGAAGATTTGGCTGCTCAATGACCAGGCCATTTTTTGCGATTCGGCACTGCGTCGCTTTAACTGACAATTGCGCGGTCGTGCGACCTTGTACCCAAACAAAATTGACGTCCTTTTTTTCCCATAAATAGAGCTTTCTTTTGGTGGTATTTGATCACCTCTGCGGTTTTTATTTTTTGCGCTATAAACAAAAAAAGCGTCAATTTTGAAAAAAACACAATATGTTGTATTTTTTCCTATAATAAATATCCCCATTTTTTTTTTTTTTAAAGCTAATTTTTCCTCAGTTTAGGCCAATATGTATTCTTCTACATATTTTTGGTAATAAAAATCGCAATAAGCATATATTAATTGGTTTGCGCAAAAGTTATCGCGTCTACAAAATAGGGGCTAGATTTACAGCATTTTTATTGTTTTTTTTACTAGTAATGGCGGACTGCGACATTATGGCGGACACATCGGACACTTTTGACACATTTTTGGGACCACTGGCATTTATACAGCGATCAGTGCTATAAAAATGCATTGATTACTGTATAAATGTCACTGGCAGTGAAGGGGTTAACACCAGGGGGCGATCAAGGGGTTAACTGTGTTCCCTAGTGTGTGTTCTAACTGAAGGGGGGAGGGAACTGTCTAGGGCAGTGTTCCCCAACCTTTTTGGCACCGGGGACCGGCTGCGTGGAGGAAGATTGTGCCAAGGCCTGGTTGGGGGAGGGGGGTGCTGGGGTTGGCACGCGGGGGGTAAGCGATTTTTCATAGGCAGTTTGTCAGCGCATTATTTCTATTAAATAAGAAAAAATACCGCACTATAGGTATGTGAATGATATCGTGCAAATCGTGACACAAAAAATGAATAATGGAGAATTCCATACAAAACCTCCAAACAAGTAATAAAAAACTATTAGAAAGCAGCCGCTAAATGTGAGATACACACAAAAACATAACTTATAAAAAGGTAGCAGCGCTAGTAACACAAAAAAATTTGATACATAAATATGTGATTTGAACATATAAAATATATATAGACGTGAAATTTGCAAATCGAAAACAACACTAAATAAATAGAAAACAGCACTAAATGAATAAAGAATAGTCCATATAGATGTATATAAAAAAGCCTTGGGCCCAGATCCCAATCTTCATAGTGGTATTAGATGCACTAAATAGGTGAATGGTTCCTCCACCGCACCACTGTGATAACACCAATAAAAATGCGCGCTTACCGCAAGGCAAGCCCAAAAAAGCTTGCGACCTAGGAGTAAGGAAGAGTGTCCTGCTCTCTCCCAGGGAATTTTCATTACATTGCCGTATCTTTATCTATCTTGGATGATAACAGCCCAGATCTGGATTCATTACTTTTGATATATGACCAAATTTCTTAGTCTGTGGCTACCTCTGACTGAGGGATTCCTATATTCTCTGATATGAACAATCTATGATTATATCCGGTCTTCTATGAATATTCACTTTGATACGGCATCTCCTGTTTGAAAGTATCATACCTAGACACTCGTGATCATTGATTCACAGAATGGGAAATATCCCGGTGCCTTGGAGTTGCATATATATTTTTCCATGGTGTGACTGATCCCTTTGTGTGGCTTGGTGGACTATTACCTTTCAACCATTCCTCCTGGATAAAGGCCCCGACCGGGTTATGGTCGCAAGCTTTTTTGGGCTTGCCTTGCGGTAAGCGCGCATTTTTATTGGTGTTATCACAGTGGTGCGGTGGAGGAACCATTCACCTATTTAGTGCATCTAATACCACTATGAAGATTGGGTTCTGGGCCCAAGGCTTTTTTATATACATCTATATGGACTATTCTTTATTCATTTAGTGCTGTTTTCTATTTATTTAGTGTTGTTTTGGATTTGCAAATTTCACGTCTATATATATTTTATATGTTCAAATCACATAGTTATGTATCAATTTTTTTTGCATCTTTTCTATTATTACATTGTAATAATAAATAAAATAGTACAACTCACCATAATGCAGAATTAGTGGGATCCCTGAGTGTGTTAATTGCCACGTCGCCTGCTACCAGATGCGGAATGTCACTTGCCACGTCACCTGCCATGTTGCCTCTCACCAGATGCGGAATGTCACTTGCCACGTCACCTGCCATGTTGCCTCTCACCAGATGCGGAGTGTCACTTGCCAACATCACCTGCCACGTTGCGTGCCACAAGATGCGGAATGTCACTTGCCACTTCACCTGCCATGTTGCCTGTCACCAGATACCGACTGTCACTTGCCACGCTGCCTGCCACTGCATTGGTGGCAGCACTGGTCCATCCAGCACAGAGGGGTGCCGAGTGAAGGCAGAAGAGCGGTGAGAGATGATGTCATCTCTCTGCTTCGTGCCGCACTTCCGACATTGAGGCTGACAGGGCAGAAGAGCAGCAATGCAGGGGGGCGGAGAGAGATGTCACCTGCCATGTTGCCTGCCCGCCCACTTATCTCTTCCACTCGGCGCTCATATGCCGGCCGCCCGGCTGTCTCATGCCAGCCGCCGGGCTCTCTCGTACTGCCCGCCCGCACCCGCAGCCCAGCTGCAGGAAGGCCACTGCCCGGTAGTGGGCCGTGGCCCAGGGTTTGATGACCCCTGGTCTAGGGGAGATGACAGATCGCTGTTCCTACTTTGTATGAACACACGATCGGTCTCTTCTCCCCATCAGAGAACCGGGATCTGTGTGCCACGAGCGATCGCAGAAGCGCGGCGCTCATTATCGCAAAAAATGGCCTGGTCAAGAAGGGGGGTAAACCTTTCGGAGGGCAAGTGGTTAAACATTTCAAACAAAGTAAAAACGATTGTATTGTACCATTAATGGGGGGGTTTCCAGAAAGTGCTGTATTTATCTAGAAAGCTAAAATACACTTTGTTCTTTTTTTTACTGTAATTTAAATGAAATCTGAATGGGAAATGCTGTGAATAGAAAGGGAAAATCCAAAAGAATGGACATTAACTGAATCTGAGGAAACCAAGTCAAAGATTCATCAGAATGGGGATTTCCTAACATATTCACAAATACATAAATCTTTTAGGATGCCGTTGTGATTATTTTAGGATGTGACTGTTGATTAATAATGTCTTTAGAATTTCTACTAAATATTTCATTTCTATGTATCAGAATTCCCCAGTCTTCAGGTGGCTCCGTCACCTCCAGTGTTTATGAAGGTTGTGAACAGGTGATGAGGCTGGAAAAGCAAACTATAAAAATTACATTTTTATAATTTTTTTTTAAACAAATAGAGATTTTTTTATGCTGGATTTTAATCACCACTGAGTTTTCAGTTTTTGCTAAACAAATGAAAAAAAGACCAGATTTAAAAAAACAAAACAAAAAAAACCCTGTGTTTTACAATGTTTAAATTTTACAAACGGTCATTTTTCTCCTTCACTGATGGGCACTGATAGATTGCACTGATTGGCAGCACAGATGAGTCTGCACTGATCAGGAGGCACTGATTGGCAGCACTGATGGGCACTGATTCACACTGATAAGCAGCACTGGTGGGCACTGTTGGGGGAGCACTGATATGCAGCACTAATAGGTGGCACTGATGAGGAGGCCTGATAGGTGGCACTGATGAGGAGGCACTAATTGGCAGCACTGATGAGGAGGCACTGATTGGCAGCACTGATTCACACTGATTGGCAGCACTGGTGGGCATTGTTGGGGCTGGACTGATAGGTGGCACTGATAAGGAGGTACTGATAAGGAGGCACTGATAAGGAGCACTGATGAGGAGGCACTGATATGCAGCACTGATATGCAGCACTGATAGGGCAACACTGATGAGAAGGCACTAATTGGCAGCACTGATGAGAAGGCACTGATATGCAGTACTGATGAGTCTGCACTGATATGCAGCACTGATAGGCGACACTGATGAGGAGGCACTGATTGGCAGCACTGATGGGCACTGATTCACACTGATTGGCAGCACTGATGGGCACTGATTCACACTGATAGGCAGCACTGGTGGACACTGTTGGGGCAGCACTGATATGCAGCACTAACAGGTGGCACTGATAGGCGGCACTGATAGGCAGCACTGATGGGGAAGCACTGATAGGCAGCACTGATGAGAAGGCACTGATTGGGAGCACTGATGTGCCTGCACTGATAGGAGGCACTGATAGGCGGCACTGATAAGCAGCACTGATAGGCAGCACTGATGAGGAGGCACTAATAGGCAGCACTGATGAGAAGGCACTGATTGGGAGCAGTGATGTACCTGCACTGATATACAACACTGATAGGAGGCACTGATTGGCAGCACTGATGAGGGGGCACTGATACGCAGTACTGATGAGTCTGCACTGATATACAGCACTGATAGGAGGCACTGATTGGCAGCACTGATGAGGAGGCACTGATATGCAATACTGATGAGTCTGCACTGATTGGCAGCACTGATAGGTAGCACTGATGGGCACTGACTCACAATGATAGGCAGCACTGGTGGCCACTGTTGGAGCTGCACTGATGATCAATGCTCTAATTATCAGTGTAGATGGCCCCTTTCATGCTATCTGGTTACTGTCTCTCTCCTTTCCTCATGCTGTGACAGCAAGAGGAAAGGAATGCCGATAACTGGAAAGTGTGTTTACACTGTGATCAGCTGTCACATACCTCCCAACTTTCTGAGATGGAAATGAGGGACACCTATCAGCAAAAGTATGCAGGCATAGGACACACCCCCTGCCACACCCCTAAAGGAGAATTGTACAAAAGAAAATTATTGGTTAAACCCACAAGTGCTTTTCTTTATCACTACTATTCCTTTATATTGGCTTTTGGAATTTACAAATGCAGCAATTTAGAAATCAGATGAAAGGTTTAGCGCTGGGGAACACTTTTTGAAAGATAAAAAGTGCATTTTATATACAACTATATAGATCAGACCAAAATGAGGGACAAATGAGGAGGAAAGAGGGACAGAGGGACATTGCTCCAAATCAGGGATAGTCCCTCGAAATCAGGGACAGTTGGGAGCTATGCTGTCATTAGACACAGCTGATCACATGGATATGAAGCCGCCGTGATTGGCTCTTCACCCTGATCTGTGATCTGAAGGACACAGGGGTCACAGAGGTTGCTGGGGGGGTGTTTATAGGCGCGGTTCTGGAAGGACGTCAATAGACGCTCTCCTAGAACTGGACAACCGCTCTGTAGCGGTCATTCGGCTATAGCGTGGTCGCCGATTGGTTAACTTAATATTGACACCACTGCAGATCGCAACTTCAGTGCGTTTTGAATGCGTCCCGTGAAACACGCACAAAACCTGGGTTTCCCGCACCGTTTTCTGGTGTGAACCAGCTCCCAAAGGTAAAGTGATTGTAAATCTCTGAAATAGAAAATGAACAAGGTGTATCCCTCTGTAGTGTGTACTCAGTCCAAAGCAATGGGTGTGATTTCTGTCTCTGCTCTCTTCCCTCTGCTGTCTGCGTTAGTCACTTTTGACAGGTTATCCCAAAACCACAGAATCTCTTCTCTTCCACACGGAAGGTGATTGACAGCCTCAGCTGTGCATGTTTCACTATGAATCTGCGTGTGCGTGTGGGGGGGGGGGGTGTCCTTTCCCTCCGCTCAGAACTCAGATTACTCTCAGTTCTCTTCTCTGTGCTGCACAGTATGTGACTCAGACCACCTCCCCCTGCCTGCTGCAGCTGAAAAATAGCTTTTGGTCTGTGCATTTTAGAACGCTATAGAGAAGAGAGGGCTGCAGATAAACAGGTACAACTTTTGTAGGAGGTTTTATTTAAACTCTGCATATCAGTCACTTCAGCGGGTATATGTAAAGGTTTACAACCGCTTTCAGCCCCACTCCTTCACCACCAAACCACACCCATTCCCAAGGCCAAAACTTAAATGAATAATATATGGGGAAAAGTCAGAAGCTCTTTTGGGTTTTTATTAGTATAACCCCACTGAGAATATTTAGTTTCACTTCCTGTCTTGGGAACATGGGGTCAAGGAGACAGGAAGTAGAGGAAATCTCTCCAATGGGAGCAGAGAAAGCAATAAAAATCTTTTTTTTTTTGTAAGAAGAGAAGCGGTAGAACCTCCATCTCGCTTTTGTTTTTTGTGCGTTCCCCCCCCCCCCCCCCAGTGACACTCATTCTGTTCACTGGTTATTCTGGTTATTCTGGGGTCAATGGGACAGGAAGAGGGAAATTATGCAATCTTGGAGACAAGCTAATGTGAATGGAGCCTCAGGCCGGGTTCACACTTGTATGGCAAACGCTCCGACATTGGGAGCTCATGTCACATGACTTGTGCTCCGAGGATCTTGAAGGGAAACTCCACGCCAAATTAAAAAGAAAACGCCATGGGGTCCCTCCTCCAAGAGCATACCAGACCCTTATCCGAGCACGCAGCCCGGCAGGTCAGGAAAGGGGGTGGGGACAAGAAAGCGTGCCTCCTGAACCATATCAGGCCACATGCCCTCGACATGGGCACCTTGTCCCCATGTTGATGAGGACAAGGGCCTTTTCCCGACAACCCTGACTGGTGGTTGTCGGGGTCTGAGGGCAGGGGGGCTTATCGGAATCTGGAAGCCCCCTTTAAAAAAAATTCCCACCCTATGTGAATGAGTATGGGGTACATTGTACCCATACCTATTTACCTAAAAAAAAAAAGTGTAAAAAATAAACAGAGTACACAGGTTTTCAAAGTATTTTATTAAGGCAGCTCCGGCGTCTCTTCCGATGTCTTCTCCCTCTGCCGGTTCTCCTCCGTTCTCCTCTGATGTCTTCTAGCCCTCTCTGGTTCTTCTCCTCTGTCCGCTATCTTCTGCCTCTGCCAGGCCTCCTCTCTCCCCCCGCAAACCCCGACAACCACTGGCCAGGGTTGTCGGGAAGAGGCCCTTGTCCTCATCAACATGGGGACAAAGCACCCACCCCCTATGTTGAGGGCAAGTGACCTGGTATGGTTCAGGAGGGGGGGTGCTCGCTCATCCCCACCCCCTTTCCTGACCTGCCGGGCTGCGTGCTTGGATAAGGGTGTGGTATGGGATTTGGGGGGGAACCCCATGCTGCTTTTTTGACATGGGGGTTCCCCTTAAAATCCATACCAGACCGAAAGGCCTGGTATGCTCTTGGAGGGGGAACCCCATGCCATTTTTTTTTTTTTGGCGTGGAGTTTGCCCTAAAGAATCATACCAGACACAAAGTGCCTGGTATTGTGGGGATCAAAGTCGGATGCCCGTTCATTGAAGTCGGATGGATGTCGGACTTCAAGTCACAGGGCAAATTCGGATCCACAGTCGTACGACTATCGTGTCATAGCAGTGTGAATCCGGCCTTAGAGGAATCATTGCAGCACATGGTGTCACCCGCTACATATGTCATATGTTTACTGTTGCATAAGCCTCTCTAACCCCCCCCCCCAATTCCACCTGGGAAGAGAGAGCACAGCTTGCCATCTTCGCCCTGGGCACTGGATGGGCACTGGCACTGCCCGTAACATTGTACAATTCTTTTACAGCACAATCTTAGTCTCAGATAGGAGCAATCATGATAGGGTGGCTACTCTGGGGCTCCAAGGAGACCCCAAAAAGACAGTGTAGCCACTCTATAGGCCAGTCTTTCTCAGCTAGGGTTCCTACAGAGGTTGATGGAGATCCCTTGAGCTGTAAGCAGTGGGGGATCTTGATCTTCCATCTACACTGACCATCAATGTTAGGGCTTAGAGAAGTTGATTAATGGCGCTGACTATTAAAATACCCTCTCTGTATACAGTGCCTTGAAAAATTATTCATACCCCTTGAAATTTTCTTGTATTTTATTGTGATTTTATGTGATAGAAGTGGCACATAATTGTAAAGTGGAGGGAAAATGATAAATGGTTTTCAAAATTTTATACAAATAAATATGTGAAAAGTGTGGTGTGCATTTGTATTCAGCCCCTTTGCTCTGATACCCTCAACTAAAATCTAGTGGAACCAATTGCCTTCAGAAGTCACCTAATTGGTAAATAGAGTCCACCTGTGCGTAATTTAATCTCAGTATAAATACAGCTGTTCTGTGAAGCCCTCAGAGGTAAAGAACCTTAGTGAACAAACAGCACCATGAAGGCCAAAGAACA